>BPTQ01000007.1:162383294-162701182 GCA_019973895.1 Chrysanthemum seticuspe | reverse complement strand
CTTTTTATAGTAAAATTCAGGAATCCCTAAGTTTTCAACAATTTTAACCAGGAACTTTAAGTTTAAATGTTTTAATGTTGAATCCAGGGACTTGAAACTTTAAACCGTTTTTATCAGGAACCTTTTAGTTTTTACAGTTTTGATCAGGAACATGATAATTTCTAACAGTCAAAATCGGGAACACTCTTGAAACCTCATAACCGTCTAACCAGGAAGTTCTTAAGTCTTTTATGTTTGTTCAGGAACAGTATTGATTTAGATTCGGAACAGTTTTGTAAAACCTGGGGACGGAAATATGGTTAACACTGGGGACAGTAATCGGATAAAACCTGACGGACCAGTTTATTCAGTTTGGAGGTCGATTTGCGCGGGTGGTGACAAGAAGAAGGTGGAGAGGAGACGTTGGGTGAACGGACGAGGGAGGAGGGTAGTGGAGTGGAAAGGAGGTGGGGAGTAGTAGTGGTGATGGATGAAAATGGGGTGATGGGAGGAGGGAGCAGGCAAGTGGGTTGCAGAGGAGAGGTGGAAGAAGAACAGTGGTGGGCGCGTTTAGCTGGAGGTTTGACTTATTTGACCAGGCAGTCCAAAATAGGCTAATGACAGGGGTCACAATTGGTATAAAGGCAGGGGTCCAAAATGTTTTGACAAGGCTTAGATTTAGTTATGACAAGGACTTGTTTGTATTTTCTGAATTCTTGAAGGACCAATCTGCCAATACTCCAAAGTTCTCACAAGGGCTAAAACTGACAATCTTTAATAGTACAAGGACTAGTTTTGACATTTTTGATTTTCCAAGGACTATTTTTGCCAAATTTCAAAGTTCAGGGACCTAAGTTGTAATTTTGTAAATTTGAATTTCAAGGACCAATTTTAACAACTTTTGAATCCCTAAGGACTTAAAATGATATTTTTCTTTATTTAGATTTACCAGGGACTGTTTTTGACAACTTTTGAAACTTGGGGGACTAAAACTGCCAATTATGCAAACTTGATACGTTTTTCACCAGATTTTGATATTTTTGCATTTAAAACACATAAAACACTTATTTGTGATATTTTTATCATTTTGATACATTTCTGAGTGTTTTCAGATGTTTTTGCAGTTTAATTGGTACAAAAATGATGAGTATTTAGACACTCATCATAGATCTCCGGTATTGTAGCAGAGTGTGAGAGCATGTTCTGGTAGGGATGATTCTTTAAAATATCTACAACAATGAGACAAGAAGATTCTGAGCATGTGAGGGTTTCAAAGTCAACCCTAAGGTTGTTCTTTCCAATCTTTCTCGGATAGCCATTAGGGAAGATGTCAGCAATTGTGAGAACTTCTGGTGCATCCACATTCATTTGAGCAGCCATGTCGTGATCTGAAATAACATTAGCCAAAAGAACCAACATATCGAAAGACATAATGTTAGTCAACAAAAGGTTTTTATTGTCTAATTATTGAATATACAGTGTCAATGATTGTTACGAGTCCAAAGTCACTTAATTGTCCAATAGTCTAATGACGTCGTGAGAAGTTTCGTAAGTTAGTTAACTTTAGATTTTAAAGTTTATGTTATCACATATTATCACAACACATTCTACTTTTAAGCTTATTGGTGACGTTATTGGATTCGTGACGTTTTGATTCATTTATTTACAAGTTTGCACGCGTAAAAATTCATAACGAAGGTTTGATCAAGGCTTATGCGTAGGAATAGTAGCTTATGCGTAAACAGGAGAAGTATACGCGTAGACGCAAGCTTATGCGTAGGATCCTTACTTACGCGTAAGAAATATTACGCGTAGGAAAAGGGGACCTTATGCGTAGAGCTTACGCATAGGCGTATATAAAACCTTACGCGTAAGGCTTACTCGTAAGAGTAGACCTTATGCGTAGAGTCACTTTTTACGCATATCCTTCACAGGATACGCGTAGTCCCTTTGTAGAACCTTACGCGTAACAGTTACGCGTAAAATTTCTCTTACGCATAACTTTCTACGCGTAAGGTGATCCTTATGCGTAGAGTTACAAAGACCTTGATTCTAAGTTTTAAGCGTAGCAAGCCTGAAACAAAATCATCATATCATCAATCTTAACACATTTATTCATTTTAAGACAGATTAAGTCATGAAACTCAATTCACAGTTTTACGCGTAGAAAGTCATACGCGTAAGTCAAAACCCTAAAGTTTAAGAATTACACATATGATTTCTAGCCATAGAAATTGCACCAAGAGTTTTCTGGTAGGTCTTAGGTGATGTGAGAGTCTAATAACCAAGTTTTAACATCCAATTCGTGGTGAATCAAAAATACCCAAAACTCAAGAACATTAAACCCTAATTACTAATTCTAACTTAATTAGTGTTTCTGGGTTGTTATAGGGCAAGGATATCATCAACTCAACATGATATTAACATCACACGACAATCTTTTTGACCAAATACAATCACATTTGAAAACCCCCAAAACCAAGCATAAACCCTAATTTTCAAAGTCACTCAATTCGTGTATCTGGGTATGTTAAAGTGATAAAAGTGTGTTCATTGATGTAAGAAAAGCATTTTGACACAATCATTTCAACCACAAACACCCATTCTTGATTGAGTGTTCATACGCTTATGCGTAGAACACTAAATCAATCATAGACAACAATTTGACCGTTGGATTTGTATAAAAATCAAAACCAATGTTTGTAAACACGTTAAGATCATAAAACAACTTACAAATTGATGATCCAAAACACGGATTTCTTGAATGATTTGTACGCGTAGATTATGTTAGGTTTGAGTATTAAATGTGATGTGAGAAGTTAGGTGTGGGAGTTTTATTAAAAACAGTTTACACTTTTGACAATTTTGGTCCCTCCACCTTTTCCTTTTTCATACAAAGCCATTTAACTTCCATTTTGGTTACCAAACAAAGATTTTAAGAAAGAAACTTGACGACACTGTTAGTGCAAATATTACGATATTTAATCTATACATTCTCATTTGTTTTGTTGACAAACATGTAACTTGTAATACATAATGTAAAATGTATAAGTTACTTGTAATTATATTTTGTCTCAACATACTCTCAACACCTCTCGACGACTCAAGTCCTTGTATGCTACAACACAGGTTCGTACATGTTTGTTATATTGCGTTATGATCAAACCCCTAACAAACCATTAAACATGTTTAGTTAAACACTTTGTAAAATACATAAACATAAGTAAATGTGTTGGGTAAAACCCATGACCCATGACCCAAGACCCATACCCAATGTCTAGATACATTGTACCTTGGTGGGTACTCAAAACCATTACCCATAGCCCATGGTTTCAACCCATAAACTATGGGTAAAGAGGAGCGTGCACGGATCCCTCAAATGACCCACGGATCCCTTGGAATTACAAGGGCCGGATCCCTCCAGAAGGGATCCTTGGGGGCAGAACATGGTTTGGTCTTTTTGCCTATAAATAGCAAACCACTTCTTACCTATTCTTCACACCTTCACACATAGTTTCTCTCCACCAAATCTAGGATAGTTAGATCATTAGGAAACATGTAAACCACCCTCATCTCATATGATCATAATTCTTCTAACTCTCATTTGTTGTAAGCATACTCCCGAAGTGATCCTCCAAAGCAAGCTTAGAGATCTTGCTTCCTAACCTACTGAAGTGATCACCCATCACAAGATACAAGCACATGAAGATCACAACAAGCTTGGGAAACTTGTCATCTTCATTCATAGAAGACTAACTACATCATGCTTTGGGTCCTTGATGTTTAGTTTAGGATTTCATATCCATTAGACACATTGTCTTGGATATTGTCTAGTATCATATTCTTGTATCTATGACTAGACTAGATGGTTTATGTGTTTGTGCCATAAAACACAAGGTTTATTATATTGGGCCACAAAACATAACGGGTGTCATAGATGTGTCAAAGGCATTAGTGAAGAGTGCTGAAGATCCGTGTTGAAGGCATTAGTGAAAGGTGCTGAAGGATCGTGTAAATGGCATTAGTGAAGAATGCCTAGGTCGTATAATCGATGAGGTGCATCGTTATACATATAGTATTTGTTTAGATCTAAGGATGGTGATATCCTTGATGGTGTTGTAACAAGGAGTAGATCTCCTTGAGATTAGGTGTTGTGTAGTGAAGGGTAGTAGTTCCTCCATAGTAATGGAACTAGGTGCTTAGCCTAGTACCTAATAAAGGGTAGGTGATGTTGTGATAGGATTAGTTCTCCTTGGTGTGAAAGAACTCGGTGGTTAGCCTAGCACCGTATAAAGGGTAGGCGACGTTGTGTTAGGTGTGGTTCACCTTGGTGTGAAGGAACTCGGTATTTAGCTTTGTACCGAAAAACGGTTAAGCGACGTTGTGAAGGCTTCTCCGCCATAAGGAGTTGGTGTAGTGATTACGAACTCTCGGGTAGGTGACTCGGGGAGTGGAGTAGGGCAAGGAAGGTGTCCTTGTAGCCGAACCACTATAAATCCTCGTGTTGGTTTGTCTATCCTTTTACTTATCGCTTTACTTTTATTCTTGCATTACTTTGTTTATTTTCTATGTGGTTGATGTCTATGTTTGTGATGCATACTTGGTCTTTCATATAGTCACAAACTATATTCAACACTTTACGTATTATGACATGCTTGATCAAGAAAAAGCAACCGGACTAATAATGGTGAAACTTGATTTATAATGAACCATTAATCTTTCGAAATCTTATGTGATGTCAAGGGGTTGGCCTTACATGCCGTAATGCGTTAAATGCATCCTCGCGTCGAGATTAGCAAATGCAATGGTTTATACTATATTTGATACAAAAGTTTTAAGTTTGAAACGGAAACGTATTCACCCCCCCCCCTCTACGTTTTCACAATTGGTATCAGAGCGGGTTGGCTCTAGTTTTTAAAACAAATGGTTTTCAAAACGAGTAAGGTCCTCGTATCAAATTTTTGGTGAAGTCAAGCGTAATATGAAAAGTGTTTTGTTATTTTTTTCTTTGAAGTTTTGTTGTTAGATATTTTGTTAATCAAGCTTGAATAAAGGTAAAAATGGTTAATATAACTTCACTAAAAAGTCTACAAAGGTTAAACCTTTTCGTCGGGTCAAAACGTGCATTTGTGTAATTCTGTGTCAGATCCGCGGATCCCTCAGGTTACACTGGACGGATCCCTCAAGCAAGGGATCCGTGGGATCCGTGGTACAGAAGACAGTTTTTGTCTGAATTTCAAAAATTCATAACTTTTTAACCGTAAGGAGTTAGAAGTCGTACCACCTATCGTTTTAAAGGTATTTGAGTCTACTTTCATTTAAAAATGATTTCAGAAACTGATTCAAAACAAAAATTTACAGAATCATTGATTTATAATAGAAAGTCATTTTTTTGGTCATAACTTTTGCACAACTTTTGATCTAATTGGAGACGGATGTTTTCATCTTTGAATAACAATGTGTCCTCTTTTGAAATTAAGGTTTTGATCATATTTATATACATAAAAGAAACTAATCAAGCTTGGTTACATGGTTATATTTAACACAAAGCAATGAAAAGAACTTTCGTATGCTATGCTAAATGATAAATTGTCTTCCTTGCATTACTTGATTGTTTGCTTATCTCAAATAGCTTTTGTGCTTGTTTGATTGAATAACATATGTGGTTTCCTTACCTTGCTATTCATTCTCTTGTTTGTCGATTTAGTAATAGTCTACTAATCAATGTGCTATTTGAAGGAGTGTTTGGGATAACATCTAGTTGTGTCGAAAATGTTAGTTTTATAAGTTGAAAAATGTTTAAAACATATGACACACTTAATGGCCTTTTGATTGAGTTTTCATGTGTGCAACATAAATTTTTTATGTTCTTATATGATTTCTTGATTTCATATTTTTTTGTATCATTTTCTAAAAACAACAAGAATGTACATCGGATCATAACCTACACTTGTGTTGATGATGTACTCTCCCGTTTTCCTTTTCATGATCGCTCTCCAAGCCTCATAGTAGGATTGACAACTTGATTATTTTATCCGATATACTCAAGTAAATTATTTTGCAACGCAAATATAATTGTTCATATCCGAAAGTCCAAAGTCGAGCTTTCTAACAACATATGTTGAACTAGCTCATGCAACCATTTTTTTTGTTCACTATATGGAAAACGTTTAATTTTTTGACACCTTCGTCACCTTAGTTGTTTCAAGTATAATATTAATATAAATGAAGCAAAGTATCATCATTGCTACTGTTTGATAGGCCATTGTAGGAATATAAATTTTCCTAACTTGAGAATGAATACTGGAGAACTTATTGCACTAGAAACTCAATTTGACCTAACGGTTGAATTGCTTCCTTGAGAGAAGTTGGGTATGTGGAATCGCCCGTAAAAATGGCCGTGTTTAGCCGTAATTAAGCACCGCTAGTAATAGTCTCATATTCATTCTCTCACTTGAGAAATTTATACTCCTATGTTTTCCTAAAGTAAGTTTACAATGGAAATACTTTGCATTGTCTTAGGATTACTAATCAAACAAGTTGTAAAATTAATTTTTCTTTTAGCTAATCAGTACCACTTGCCTCATCAAGCGATTATCTCGCTTTGATCGAGAAGAGCTACATGACTTCATGGACGAAACTCATTGTATGCTAACCACCATCCGTAATGACTATATTGTCCTAAACTAGCACCTCACAACTCTTTTGTCTTGAACACCATCATGTGCTCTTTTCTTTCTAGACACATACCTTTCATGTCATTGTTAGTTTAAATGATTTACTAATCTAGACCGTAAATCTGTTTTGGACTTCTTGAATAATGCTTTAAAGTTTGCTAACCTTTATGTTATTTGTGAGCTCGATCTCATTTGATTGCCTATATGTGATCTCTACATGCTCTCCTTGCTTTGCTTAACGTGTATACATGTATGCTTGCTGTAGAAACAATTTGTTTCATAATTCGAAACATAGAGCTAAATTCTGAAACTATTCTGTTAAGAAAATCTGTCTCAGATGCCGGATCCCTTAGATGTAACTAGACGGATCCCTCAAGTGAAGGATCCGTGGGATCCGGGTGGACAGAAGTTCCTTTGTAGCCTCCTTGCATCAATCCAACATTCTAGACTTATTGGACTAGTTAAACTTGCTACATTAGGATCACTTAAACTTTCCTTAGGCTCAGTTGATCTCACATTCACTCATGGATGCCTTAGGATCACATTCGAAGTATTTTTTGATTTATCATTAGTTCAAAAATCACCATCTTTCCGCTCCAATGTTTACACATTGTTCTTCTCATCTCAAAACACCTAGTTTGATATTTCTCTCAATTTTAGAAAATTGATTTTAGTCATCCTTACCTCAAAATAGGCCAAAAACTAGGTTGTAATTTCTTATGATTTTTAAGGAATTCTCCAAATCTCTCTTAAGTCATCATCTGATCTTTAGGATAATTTAACACCATTTGACACTCTCAAATGTCTTAGTGTCATCTTTAATTATCCACTAGTGCTCATAAAGCCCCATTTTCCATAAAAGGCAATCATTAGCTACCATCAATCATTCTCTCTTAATCATTCAAGTCCATCTTCATATAAGACACTTAATAGATTGAGTAACTTAGGATATGTAGGGGCTAGACCTTGCTAGAACCCAATCACCTCTTTTTCACTTCATCTGTTAGCCGGATCCCTAGACTTAAGCTAGCCGGATCCCTCTAGTGAGGGAACCGGAGGAACCGTGGAACAGTAGGAACTTTATCTCTTTAGATAATCATTTCAAATTTCCTTTTTCCGACACAAGCACTTGTTCAACACTTAGGATTATCTGTTTCCTATATGTTTATAAATGATTTGCATTTATATGAGTCTTTACGTGTTCTTCCTTTTTGTTTCATGATTTTATGTGAACAATTTATCCATTGGTATAAATGTTTTCCTTTTGTACTAACTCTTTTGGATTCTTGTAGGATGACAATAGTCGATTTCATCATCAAGTCAAGTTGTGCTCATTCGCACATTTTTTGTTATCTCTAATCTTGCATCATCCTAACCATCTTACTCCACTTTTATCACTACTCACAAAGTCATCATGTCTACCACCTATAGTGAGTCATCAACCAAGTCAAAGATTCACCTTGATACCTTTCATCACCTCTACCACAAATTCCATACCTCTAAGTCATAATGATGATTTCTATCATTATCACCGTGTCCAAGGTATAGTTCATGAACTACGTGTTAAAGTATGTCTCATGTTCTACCACATCCTACTTGTGTCAACCACAAGCTACTTATGCCAACCACATCCTACAAGTGTCTCACTACCACTACAATTCATGGTCGCTCAACCATCCTCCACAAACATCCATGTTGTCAAAAGCCAAGTGAATTTCGTAATGAAATGCGTCTCATCCCTAAGCATATTTTTCTTACCTTGAACAAACCTTACAACCTCTAAACCAACCATGATGATGCAAGTAGTAGGATTATTCTCTTTTTGACACTAATCCTTTCTTTGTAGGTTCATATATATACACTTTGATGTGTATGGGATTCTCGTCTATTTATGGACGAACTTTTACATTTTTTTTGTAGGTTCTTCTTGACGCCCTCGAGCTAGGGGGAGCTTCCGTCGAGCATTTATAAAGTGCATCATATGACTTACTCGTCCAAGGACGAATATAATTTTGCACTAAATTTTTGTTTTGTAGATTTTCAAAACACACTAGGAGTACTTGACGCTCTCAATAAAGGGGAGTTTTTCGTCAAAGCTAAAACATTGCAAATTTTGCAATAATGTCGTCTTAGCCTTCCTAAAATACTTGACGCCTTTAACAAGGGGGAGCAACCATCAAGGGGGAGCATGCACACATTCATTTTTCAAAATTCCTTTGTGTTTCAACAAAAGGGAGATTTCTTTCTCATCATATATTTTTCCTTTTTCTTTTCTTCTTAACATTAACCTTGATGTAGGTTAAGCCTCAAAAATTTGATCCATTGAGCCGTTGGCAATAATGGTCATAATTCAAAGGATCTTTCTATTTTTTTTTTTGTGATTCTCTAGGTTCCTTTTAAAGGCGAGATCACCACCTTTTGAAGACATGCAAGCTCAAAGTCATGAGTTGCTAAGCTTCGTCATTAGTGCTTCGTGTTGAAGGTATTGGCATAGTGTGCCAATTGGAGCAATAAGGTGTTTTTATTTTAACTTCACTAGGGATGATGCAAACTTACCATTCTTGGGAGAAAGGACACACCCTTTTTGTTTCGACAAAAGGGGGAGAAGAGTGTAAATGGAGAAGGTAATGTAAAGGAAGTACGAACACAAGTAACTTTGACATTTTACCTATCTATTACGTTTACATATATTTTGTCATCATCAAAAAGGGGGAGATTGTTAGTGCAAATATTACGATATTTAATCTATACATTCTCATTTGTTTTGTTGATGACAAACATGTAACTTGTAATACATAATGTAAAATGTATAAGTTACTTGTAATTATATTTTGTCTCAACATACTCTCAACACCTCTCGACGACTCATGTCCTTGTATGCTACAACACAGGTTCGTACGTGTTTGTCATGTTGCGTTATGATCAAACCCCTAACAAACCATTAAACATGTTTAGTTAAACACTTTGTAAAATACATAAACATAATTAAATGTGTTGGGTAAAACCCATGACCCATGACCCAATGTCTAGATACATTGTACCTTGGTGGGTACTCAAAGCCATGACCCATAGCCCATGGTTTCAACCCATAAACTATAGGTAAAGAGGAGCGTGCACGGATCCCTCAAATGACCCACGGATCCCTTGGAATTACAAGGGCCGGATCCCTCCAGAAGGGATCCTTGGGGGCAGAACATGGTTTTGGTCTTTTTGCCTATAAATAGCAAACCACTTCTTACCATTTCTTCACACCTTCACACATAGTTTCTCTCCACCAAATCTAGGATAGTTAGATCATTAGGAAACATGTAAACCACCCTCATCTCATATGATCATAATGCTTCTAACTCTCATTTGTTGTAAGCATACTCCCGAAGTGATCCTCCAAAGCAAGCTTAGAGATCTTGCTTCCTTACCTACTGAAGTGATCACCCATCACAAGATACAAGCACATGAAGATCACAACAAGCTTGGGAAACTTGTCATCTTCATTCATAGAAGACTAACTACATCATGCTTTGGGTCCTTGATGTTTAGTTTAGGATTTCATATCCATTAGACACATTGTCTTGGATATTGTCTAGTATCATATTCTTGTATCTATGACTAGACTAGATGGTTTATGTGTTTGTGCCATAAAACACAAGGTTTGTTATATTGGGCCACAAAACATAACGGGTGTCATAGATGTGTCAAAGGCATTAGTGAAGAGTGCTGAAGATCCGTGTTGAAGGCATTAGTGAAAGGTGCTGAAGGATCGTGTAAATGGCATTAGTGAAGAATGCCTAGGTCGTATAATCGATGAGGTGCATCGTTATACATATAGTATTTGTTTAGATCTAAGGATGGTGATATCCTTGATGGTGTTGTAACAAGGAGTGGATCTCCTTGAGATTAGGTGTTGTGTAGTGAAGGGTAGTAGTTCCTCTATAGTAATGGAACTAGGTGCTTAGCCTAGTACCTAATAAAGGGTAGGTGATGTTGTGATAGGATTAGTTCTCCTTGGTGTGAAAGAACTCGGTGGTTAGCCTAGCACCGTATAAAGGGTAGGCGACGTTGTGTTAGGTGTGGTTCGCCTTGGTGTGAAGGAACTCGGTATTTAGCTTTGTACCGGAAAAAGGTTAAGCGACGTTGTGAAGGCTTCTCCGCCATAAGGAGTTGGTGTAGTGATTACGAACTCTCGGGTAGGTGACTCGGGGAGTGGAGTAGGGCAAGGAAGGTGTCCTTGTAGCCGAACCACTATAAATCCTCGTGTTGGTTTGTCTATCCTTTTACTTATCGCTTTACTTTTATTCTTGCATTACTTTGTTTATTTTCTATGTGGTTGATGTCTATGTTTGTGATGCATACTTGGTCTTTCATATAGTCACAAACTATATTCAACACTTTACGTATTATGACACGCTTGATCAAGGAAAAGCAACCGGACTAATAATGGTGAAACTTGATTTATAATGAACCATTAATCTTGCAGAATCTTATGTGATGTCAAGGGGTTGGCCTTACATGCCGTAATGCGTTAAATGCATCCTCACGTCGAGATTAGCAAATGCAATGGTTTATACTATATTTGATACAAAAGTTTTAAGTTTGAAATGGAAACGTATTCAACCCCCCCCCCCCCCCCCCTCTACATTTTCACAGACATTCCCCCTCGACTTAAGAAAACAATGAAAGGTTATAAATTTTAGTCCGAGGAGTGTCATTTAACCAGAAAATTTACCACCATTGATAAAAGAAACAATCGGGATAGGATAACATGCAAGTACATAGATATTTTGAAACAGTTAAGTATATATTTTCTCCCCCTCAACACTTGATCGGAAAAAATATTGAATTTTGAAAGATTTGAGTGTTGAAAGAAGAGATGTACTTGACATGTTTAAAGAAAATTAGAAAGAAGAATATTGTTGTTGTTTTATCAGGTTTTATATTTTTGTATTTTGTTTTTGAAAAATATTTACAAAAGATATTTTGGTGTTTGACAGGTTTTTAAGACTGTTTTAGGAGGTCATCCAATTCGTCTTGAGTCAAACACCTCATACCAATCCGGTGGACCAACTCATTAAACCTAGCGGGAGGCAAGGCTTTGGTGAGTAGATCTGCCAATTGGTATTCTGTACCCACGAAGTATAATTCAACTGTACCCTGTTCCACATGATCCTTGATGAAATGATAGCGAAGATCGATGTGCTTTGATTTCGAGTGCTGAACTGAGTTGCACGAGATCGCAATGGCCCTCCGATTGTCGCAGTACATCGGGATTCTGTCAAATATGTAACCATAGTCTTTGAGTTGTGTTCTCATCCAGATGACTTGAGCACAACACGCGGACATGGCTACATATTCTGCTTCGGTTGATGACAGCGATGTACAATCCTGCTTCTTCGATTGCCAGGACACCAGTTTATCACCAAGAAATTGTAGTGCTCCTGAAGTACTTTTCCGTGAATCTAAGCATCCTGCGTGGTCAGCGTCTGAAAAAGCGATTAGTTCAAAACCAGAATCCTTTGGATACCAGATCCCCAGGTTAATGGTTCCCTTGATGTATCGGAGGATTCTTTTAGCCTCAGAGAGGTGGGTTTCAGTTGGTCGCGACTGATAACGGGAGCATAGATAAACGGCAAAGACAATATCAGGTCTGCTAGCTGTTAGGTACATTAGAGACCCAATAATACTACGGTATTTTGTAGGGTCCACTAATTTCCCATTTAAATCAACATCTAGCTTCTTGGTATGAGTCATTGGTGTGGCATAAGTGTCACAGGTTTTCATTCCAAATTTGTTTAACAATTCAAGGGCATATTTGGACTGACTCAAGAAAATACCACGGGGTGATTGATGAACTTGCAGTCCTAGAAAGAACGTAAGTTCACCCATCATGGACATTTCAAAAATTTTCTTCATTAATTTTGCAAAAGCGATTGAGTAATTTTTATGTGTAGACCCAAAAATGATGTCATCCACGTAAATTTGAACAATTAAGATATGTGCCCCGTGATATTGTATAAAAAGAGTAGGGTCGACCGAACCTTTGGTGAAATTGTTGGCAATGAGGAAAGATGATAGCTTATCGTACCATGCCCGAGGAGCTTGTTTGAGACCATAGAGAGCTTTGTTCAGTTTGTAGACATGGTTCGGGAACTCAGGATCAACGAATCCGTCAGGTTGGCTGACATAAACCGTTTCTTTAAGTTGTCCATTGAGAAAGGCAGTTTTGACATCCATCTGATAGACCGTCATATTCATATGAGCCGCGAATGCGAGAAAGATCTGAACAGCTTCAAGACGAGCAATCGGAGCAAAAGATTCTTCAAAGTCTATTCCTTCTTCCTGACGATAACCCTTAGCAACTAGACGTGACTTGTTTCGGATGACACTCCCTTCAGCATCCAATTTGTTTTTCCAAATCCATTTGAGACCAATGACGTAGACCCGTGTTGGTCTTTCAACCAGTTCCCATACTTCAAGACGTTTGAATTGGTTGAGTTCTTCTTGCATGGATTCAATCCAGTTGTCTTTTGTCATTGCGTCTTTAATGTTTTTAGGCTCAGATTGGCAGACAGTGAGTGCATAAATGCAATGTTCACCATCTGTGTGAAGACGTTGTCTCGTAACGACTGGTTGATTTAGGTTGCCAATAATATTTTCCAGAGGATGGCCTTTTGTCCATCGATGTGTAGAGGGTTGATGTTGGTATACATTGTGCAGATTCTGAGGATTCAAATGGTTTGTTGATGATTCCGCGACATCAGGTGCAGTAGTGTCATTAGCAAACGGGTTAAAGAACGCATTTGGATCAAAATCTGCAGGTGGGGGTACTTCATTAAGAACATCATCAGCCGGTTCATCATTGTTGGAAGCGGTTTGTTCAACTGTTGTGGTGGAGTCAACTGGTGGTGCTTCTTCAACAGTAGTTGTTGTAGCAGGTGTATCAGGTATAAGAGTATTATTAGGTTGTGCAGCGGAAACAGCAGATACACCTGGAGCACGTTCATCAATATCGTCACTGAACAGAGGAGCAAATAACCTTTCCATTTGTTGACGAGTGAGCTGGGGGCTTTGTTCAGCTGATGATGGGGGTTGGGGGAAGTTTAAGCGGTTGTGACCGGGTTCCAAGCTGTTATGCTCAGAAGCCATTGTGAAGAAGTTTCAGAATCAGCTTCCCCCCAAACTGACAACTGTCTTTAGCAGATTTGAAACTTTGATGAAGTCTACATTTCCTCTAACTTTTGAAGGTTTCAGTATGTAGCGGAATTTGTAGATGAGCAGTAAACCATACAAAGAAAATCTGACTAATTACGGAAGATCCATTCGAGGGTAACATGCTAGAAATCAACAAGATCTTCTCACGTATGTAGACGCATAACACCAAACAAACCACTAAAGACGAAATGATACGACTTTCCCCTGAATGTTATGGTCTTTCGGAATACTAATCACCTGTGAATATGTAGTAACTCGATACCAAGACCGTGTGTGAGGCATCATAACATCATATTTGGGTAACTTCACACAAGATCACCCGTGAAATTGAGACGATAGCACCAAAGTGAGACGTTTGAGCCACAGATCGTCTTATTTCTTCCCTCTAATTGAAGAAATTCAAGAAGGCATTGGGTTTTCGCAAAGAAGCATGTAGAAGAACAAGGAAGCAATGACCACCTACACACTCTCTCCCCCTCGATGTTGTCAATGATTCAGAATCATACACCACGTATGTTGATGATGAATTGAAGACAGCGAAACCATGTATAAGGAGACAGCGAAACCATGTATGTCCAATTGATCGAACAAGTGTGAAGTACCAAAAATATTTCGAGAGAGTCAACTGCTGATAAAACATCTCTGTTCATTATGTTGATCATCAGCTGTGTCATTGTTGTTGGAAGCAGTTTGATCTTCTGTTAAAGAAGATTCGGTTGTTGTTGTAGATTCAGGTGTATATGAAATTAGAGTATTATCGGTTGTGCAGCGGAAACATTCGATACATCTGAAGCACGACTTTTGGCAGAATATTTAACCAGAGGAGCAAGCAATGTTTCCAATTCATGACGATTAAGTACAATGGTGGAACAGCTGATGGATCATGATATTTTTGACGGTGAGAAACGGGTCCTACGCTGTTTTGCAGTAGGAGCCATAGCTGTTGTACCTGCATAAAAATAGAAGGGGGGCAAGGAAGAGAAAAACATGGATCCCCAAGTGTAACTGGGTTCCAGATGTTAGAAGCATAAAGATGTAGTGTCAATTATCTTCTTGACACCTGAACATGCTAATTTGATGATTTCCTTTCCTGCCTCAGGGATGGATGTTGTTGGTATCCCACTTGTTTTGGTGCAACTACTTAGTATCTTGCCTGTAGGAATCCACCTAAGACTAACAGTTTTGAAAATCCTACCCGTTGGTATCCATCTAAGGTTAGATCTAGGGGATGTTGAAACTTATTTTGGGAAGAGTCTGCGTCCTATATTGATCCACCTATTAGGTTTCTCACAGTTTACATTTAGATCAATGGGTTTATTTCTAACTATTTGTTTAGTTAACTTAGGTTTTGGTTTGCTACTACAGGTAGTGTTCAGTAATACACTAGAAGGTGATACACTAGGTCGTGAACCTAAGATTCCATCTTTTTGAAGAAGTGCCCTTTTCCTAGCCTTTTCTAGATCATAGTTCTTGTATGCGTCATTTGAATCATATGAATTTTTAATTTTAATGCTCGGTTTAGACACAGTGTTCGAACTAATCCTAGATTTGCCAGGAGCAGCCACATGTAAAGGTTTGACAGAAACAGGTATAACAGAAACAGGTTTAACATAAACATGTTTAACAGAAACAGAAGTATTATTCTTAGGCCAGGAATGTGGAGTGACTGGTTTTATCAAATGATTATTCTCAACAACTTGGGAGGGAAACCGTGGTTTTGAAGATTTTGAACGTTCAGATTTAAATGCAGTTGGTTGTCTAACTACAGATTGTTTTCTGAAAGGTTGTAGAGACGATTTCTCCAAGATTGTTGGTTTAGCAAAATTAGTATCCACACTCTTGTCAGTTAATCTTCTCAGTTTGTTTTGTAAAGCAACATGTGCAAGCCCCTTTGCTTGAATTTGAGCCTTTAAATGCTCATTTTCTTTTACTAATGTATCCACACGATTACTTTGTTCATTTGAATACTGACCATTGTGTTCTAAAGAAAAAGATTTGTTTTGTAGTTTAAGTTCAAGAGAGATTCAATGTGCCTCTAGTTTTGAAAATCTTTATGAAACTCAGCAATGGTCTTTTTGAGAAGAATGTTTTCAGATTCTAGAGTTTGATTTGACGTTTCAGTTGAATTGTTAACAAGTAAGGGCTTAGACATGAGATAGTTGTCTGGACATTGTGCAACACACTGGTCAACCTCTCTTTCATTACTAAATTCAGGTTGCTCAGTATGTTGTGTCGCATTTGCAGTCAGAATATGATCAACAGTAGATTGTACCTCGACCATCTGTTCTGTGTCAGTGTCATAGGTGGGTAAGATATCTTCCTCAACCATTTGTTCTTCGTCACAGTTGGGCTCGGTCTCGTAGTTAAGTATGATATCTTCTCCAGATCTGCTGCTGTCATCCTGCTTTTCTAATGCTACAACCTCATTGTCCGCATTACCGACAGTTGCAGTAATCACAACATTCTCAACGTCCATTTGAGCATTCCTTGCATGTACATCAACTCTTTCACCTTGCACGACTGCGGGATATCGGGAATTTGATGATGTCTGACGCTTCAATGCCAGAGCTAGAGCCATGTATCCTTCTTTCAATGCCACAAATGGATCTTTATGATCAGAATCCATTTCACTCCCCTGCAGAAGAATCAAAGAGAAGAAAAGGTGCGAAGTCGATATAGCACACAGAGGGTCGATATAGTGAATTTCAATTTCCCTCCAAAAAATAATTTTGAAAAATTTTGACTCTCAAAATTTGAAATTCACTATAAAATTCAATTCTAAGGTTGTAAGAAAATTTGAGTTATGACAATTTTGACCAAAAATTTTCACAGTTAAACCAAAAATTTGAATTTTTGACCAAAATTTTCACAGTTAAACCAAAATTTGAATCTCGCGTAAAAATTGAATGTTTAGTCTCCCCTAAAAATTAAATTTTACTCAAATTATCCCGCCAATATTCATCTTCTTATGGAAGGATCTGCACTCAATCAAGAGGATATGGAATCCAAAATTTACTTGGCTTATGAACACTTCATGATTGAACCTAGAGAGACACTAGAGTCTTATCATCATCGAGTTACGCGTAGTCGAATGATTGGATATCTTTTTTTTTTTTTTTTTTGATAACTTGTGTTGATGGATCTTTGTAGTCGAATGAAACGATGTTGATGAAGTATCCTTAGGCGTAGAAATCACAATAAACCAAGTAGCACTTATGCGTAAAAATACCAAAGTTACGCGTAACAATCAAGAGTTACGCGTAGGTTTAGGTTTAGCTTACGCGTAAGTAGGGAAAAGATGCTAAAGTTATGCGTAGACACAAAGTTAGGCGTAGGATTACCTTATGCGTAAGACTAGGCTTAGGCGTAAGATATTGAAGCTATTTCATCACAAAAATCTGGTTTAGAATCATCTCTGGGAAAAAGTCATTTTTACGAGTAGTTCTACGCCTAACGAAACCCTAATCTTACGCATAAGAATTCCGTGGTTTGATCTTCAGTTTTCGTGGTTTACTCCGTATTTTCTTGCTTGGATAAGCCTGAAAATACGTCGACTTGGGATATCTTTTGCACTGTGATAGTGTAAAAGATCACTTGGGCAAAAAACCCAAAAATTACGCATAAGCATAAGCTTACGCGTAGAAACTTCTACGCATAAGATTTATCTTACGCCTAAGCTTTGTCTTACGCATAAGGTCATCCTACGCCTAAGTTTTCTACGCCTAACTTCTTGTTTTACGCATAACTTTAGTGTTTTCACCATACTTATGCGTAAGCTAAACCTACGCGTAACTCTTACTGTTATGCGTAACTTTGGTGTTTTTACGCATAAGTGCTACTTGGTTTATTGTGATTTCTACGCCTAAGGATACTTCATCAACAAAGGTTCATTCGACTACAAAGATCCATTTAACAACACAAGTTTTCAACATATCACAACCACCATACTCTAACTATTTCCCTTATACTTATACTCAACGACAACAACAACTAAGTCCACAACATCAACAATGGAATCACCAACAAGCAATTTATCAACAACAATTTAATCAACAACATACTCCACAACTTGCAGCAAATCCACAACCTCAAATGGTTCAACCACCACCAAGTCTTCAAGTTGAACCCTACACAAACGATTTCAATCAACATCCATGAAGGAACCCACTTGGTTTGCAAAGATGTGTGAAGCTTTAAGCAGCCAACAATCAATTCATGAGGCTAGATCACTTGATAGACCTCCAATGCTCACTCCAGGAAACTACGATCAATGGGATATTAGGTTCTTTAGGTTTTGTGATCTGAAGAAGCCACATGGAAAGTTCTTAAAGAAGGTTATCTTGGAAGGTCCATTTCAGATGCCTACTGTCATTGTACCCGGAGATCCAAATGCTAATCCACCAAGGGATGAACAATCAAACATTGCTACTGTTGCAGACCTGAATGCAGAAGAACTTCTACACTATGAAGCTGATGAGCTTGCAATGCAATATATCCTTTTTGGATTACCAAACCCAATTCTTCGCAGTGTTGATGTTCAAAAGACTGCAAAGGCAATGTGCGAACATATTCATCTTCTTATGGAAGGATCTGCACTCAATCAGGAGGATATGGAATCCAAAATTTACTTGGCTTATGAACACTTCATGATTGAACCTAGAGAGACACTAGAGTCTTATCATCATCGAGTTACACGTAGTCGAATGATTGGATATATTATTATTATTTTTTTTTGATAACTTGTGTTGATGGATCTTTGTAGTCGAATGAAACGATGTTGATGATGTATCCTTAGGCGTAGAAATCACAATAAACCAAGTAGCACTTATGCGTAAAAATACCAAAGTTACGCGTAACAATCAAGAGTTACGCGTAGGTTTAGCTTACGCGTAAGTAGGGGAAAGACGCTAAAGTTATGCGTAGACACAAAGTTAGGCGTAGGATTACCTTATGCGTAAGACTAGGCTTAGGCGTAAGATATTGAAGCTATTTCATCACAAAAATCTGGTTTAGAATCATCTCTGGGCAAAAGTCATTTTTACGAGTAGTTCTACGCCTAACGAAACCCTAATCTTACGCTTAAGAATTCCGTGGTTTGATCTTCAGTTTTCGTGGTTTACTCCGTGTTTTCTTGCTTGGATAAGCCTGAAAATACGTCGACTTGGGATATCTTTTGCACTGTGATAGTGTAAAAGATCACTTGGGCAAAAAACCCTAAAATTACGCATAAGCATAAGCTTACGCGTAGAAACTTCTACGCATAAGATTTATCTTACGCCTAAGCTTTGTCTTACGCATAAGGTCATCCTACGCCTAAGTTTTCTACTCCTAACTTCGTGTTTTACGCATAACTTTAGTGTTTTCACCTTATTTATGCGTAAGCTAAATCTACGCGTAACTTTGGTGTTTTTACGCATAAGTGCTACTTGGTTTATTGTGATTTCTACGCCTAAGGATACTTCATCAACAAAGGTTCATTCGACTACAAAGATCCATTTAACAACACAAGTTTTCAACATGTCACAACCACCATACTCTAAATATTTCCCTTACACTTATACTCAACGACAACAACAACTAAGTCTACAACATCAACAATGGAATCACCAACAAGCAATTTATCAACAACATACTCCACAACTTGCAGCAAATCCACAACCTCAAATGGTTCAACCACCACCAAGTCTTCAAGTTGAACCCTACACAAACGATTTCAATCAACATCCATCAAGGAACACTATGAAGGAATCCACTTGGTTTGCAAAGATGTGTGAAGCTTTAAACAGCCATAAATCAATTCATGAGGCTGGATCACTTGATAGACCTCCAATGCTCACTCCAGGAAACTACGATCAATGGGTGATTAGGTACTTTAGGTTTTGTGATCTGAAGAAGCCACATGGAAAGTTCTTAAAGAAGGTTATCTTGGAAGGTCCATTTCAGATGCCTACTGTCATTGAACCCGGAGATCCAAATGCTAATCCACCAAGGGATGAACAATCAAACATTGCTATTGTTGCAGACCTGAATACAGAAGAACTTCTACACTATGAAGCTGATGAGCTTGCAATGCAATATATCCTTTTAGGATTACCAAACCCAATTCTTCGCAGTGTTGATGCTCAAAAGACTGCAAAGGCAATGTGCGAACATATTCATCTTCTTATGGAAGGATCTGCACTCAATCAGGAGGATATGGAATCCAAAATTTACTTGGCTTATGAACACTTCATGATTGAACCAAGAGAGACACTAGAGTCTTATCATCATCGAGTTACGCGTAGTCGAATGATTGGATATCTTTTTTTTTTTTTTTTTTGATAACTTGTGTTGATGGATCTTTGTAGTCGAATGAAATGATGTTGATGAAGTATCCTTAGGCGTAGAAATTACAATAAACCAAGTAGCACTTATGCGTAAAAATACCAAAGTTACGCGTAACAATCAAGAGTTACGCGTAGGTTTAGCTTACGCTTAAGTAGGGAAAAGACGCTAAAGTTATGCGTAGACACAAAGTTAGGCGTAGGATTACCTTATGCGTAAGACTAGGCTTAGGCGTAAGATATTGAAGCTATTTCATCACAAAAATCTGGTTTAGAATCATCTCTGGGCAAAAGTAATTTTTACGAGTAGTTCTACGCCTAACGAAACCCTAATCTTACGCATAAGAATTCCGTGGTTTGATCTTCAGTTTTCGTGGTTTACTCCGTGTTTTCTTGCTTGGATAAGCCTGAAAAAACGTCGACTTGGGATATCTTTTGCACTGTGATAGTGTAAAAGATCACTTGGGTTAAAAACCCTAAAATTACGCATAAACATAAGCTTACGCGTAGAAACTTCTACGCATAAGATTTATCTTACGCCTAAGCTTTGTCTTACGCATAAGGTAATCCTACGCCTAAGTTTTCTACGCCTAACTTCTTGTTTTACGCATAACTTTAGTGTTTTCACCTTACTTATGCGTAAGCTAAACCTACGCGTAACTCTTACTGTTACGCGTAACTTTGGTGTTTTTACGCATAAGTGCTACTTGGTTTATTGTGATTTCTACGCCTAAGGATACTTCATCAACAAAGGTTCATTCGACTACAAAGATCCATTTAACAACACAAGTTTTCAACATGTCACAACCACCATACTCTAACTATTTCCCTTACACTTATACTCAACGACAACAACAACTAAGTCCACAACATCAACAATGGAATCACCAACAAGCAATTTATCAACAACAATTTAATCAACAACATACTCTACAACTTGCATCAAATCCACAACCTCAAATGGTTCAACCACCACCAAGTCTTCAAGTTCAACCCTACACAAACGATTTCAATCAACATCCATCAAGGAACACTATAAAGGAACCCACTTGGTTTGCAAAGTTGTGTGAAGCTTTAAGCAGCCAACAATCAATTCATGAGGCTGGATCACTTGATAGACCTCCAATGCTCACTCCAGGAAACTACGATCAATGGGTGATTAGGTTCTTTAGGTTTTGTGATCTGAAGAAGCCACATGGAAAGTTCTTAAAGAAGGTTATCTTGAAAGGTCCATTTCAGATGCCTACTGTCATTGTACCCGGAGATCCAAATGCTAATCCACCAAGGGATGAACAATCAAACATTGCTACTGTTGCAGACCTGAATGCAGAAGAACTTCTACACTATGAAGCTGATGAGCTTGCAATGCAATATATCCTTTTAGGATTACCAAACCCAATTCTTCGCAGTGTTGATGTTCAAAAGACTGCAAAGGCAATGTGCGAACATATTCATCTTCTTATGGAAGGATCTGCACTCAATCAGGAGGATATGGAATCCAAAATTTACTTGGTTTATGAACACTTCATGATTGAACCTAGAGAGACACTAGAGTCTTATCATCATCGAGTTACACGTAGTCGAATGATTGGATATATATATATATATATATATATATATATATATATATATATATATATATATATATATATATATATATATATATAGGGAAGGGTTATTTTCAGAACCAAGAAAAATGCGAGAACTGCGAGAACCAGCATCAACCAATCAGATTTTTTCTTATATTAATTTTTATTATTTAATTCAAAAGGGTATAATAGTAAAATTACATTTTTTATATTTGATTTTTTTTTACAAAAAACGTTTTTTTAAATCCCGTAATTCTAGGGTTTTTTTTTTTTTTTTTTTTTTTTTTTTTCATTGTGTGCATATGTGTTTTGCATTATGTGATAATTGTATTTTCCGTTTATGCATATGTGTTTTGTATTTGCACATGTATCTATAAAAAATATTACATAAGTATGTATACAAACAACAAAACTTTATTAATACATTTATGCAATTTTGTACAAACAACAAAACCTTATTAAAAAATATTACATAAATATGTTTTATTACAAATATATGAAGCGTGCACATGTGCTTAATACAATGTATTTAAT
This sequence comes from Chrysanthemum seticuspe, assembly GCA_019973895.1. NCBI lineage: Eukaryota > Viridiplantae > Streptophyta > Magnoliopsida > Asterales > Asteraceae > Chrysanthemum > Chrysanthemum seticuspe. Next base: position 162,678,874 of record BPTQ01000007.1, on the reverse strand, counting down.
AGTTGGTTCATCTTTTAGGCTTGCGCATGTATTCCTGGTCTTGTTCAAAAACCCATGAAATCTAGACATGTGTTTTTAATCTTTGTGCACATGTGTTTTTCTTCATTGGCCACTCTTGATCTCTTTGTATGCATATGTGTAGTTGAGTTCGTCCATATTCCCTTATATATATATATATATATATACGTATGTGCATTCTTCATATTGCTCATTATACTCGAACCTGTAATCATAAACAAATATTAAGGAATTATTTAATCATAACAACTAACAAAACATATATGCACAATCCTTTCATAACAACTGAAATTAAACAAAAGAAACAAGTTCATGAAACTGTAAAAACACATGTGCATAGAAGGTTTCAAATTCACAACTGTAAAAAACACATATGCACACTCAAAAACACATGTGCACACTGAAACGATAAGAGCAATAAAAAGTAAGATTTGAACCGTTGCCTATTCCACCATTCGAAAACTAAAAAAACTCACGATACTAAACCAAAAATGTTCGCTATAAGCGATGGCGGCCGGTTTATTTGCTTCAAAAATACTGAAATAAAGCCGCCACTAATTGCATGCACTGTTCTCAACATCATATAAGTGTTCAGTAAATTTATACGTAGTAGAACAAATAAAATATAAACTAAACTACAACAATATTTAGTTCTTTCTTCCATTTGACGTCAAAGGAAAGGAAGTAAAATAAAACAATTTGTTTTCCCTTCATAATCCTTATTTGACAAAGTAAAAAGAAATTACAAAATATAATCACAACTTGGACTAAACATATACTATTGAACTGTATAAAAACCGGTTCATAAGTATAGTAGTAATTCATAAGTATGCTAGAACATTTGATGGGGCATCATGTATATGGAGACCAAAAAGAATTACGAGTATATTATATGCTCAGGGGACATGAATCCTAAAGCAAAAACCATGGGTTCTCTCTCTGTGGGTGGGCAACATGTTATTTTAAAGAGCCACAGATATTTGTACCATAACAATTTAACACAATACACAACTAGAGTCGTATATAAACGGAAGATGATTGGCGAGTATCAGATTGTAGCATTTGCATACATACATCTATGTCTAATAGTTAATTATATTATCTAATAGTCGTTAACTACCGAATTCGCCAATTTCACAAAAACAAACACCCACGTCCAAATCAAAACCATCTATCTAATCTAATCCAATTAATATATAAAATATACAACTCTCAACATAATCCACTTGCTAAAAAAACATATTAATCTTCAATAAATTCATCTACATTTCAACATATCTTCAAAAAATCAATAAAGAATTCTATCAAATAATTTTACAAATCCAATATAAACAAACACTAAAACACATTTAATCCAATAACAACATAATCAAAACATAAACAATAAAATAAAATACAAAAACAATAATAAAGATCTAACCTCTTTATGGCCAGATTTGATATTCTTGTAACTGAATACGTGTTACAATGTGAAAAGGGTTTGAGAAAATCGGCGCAGACTATTATGTCATCGTGGGCCGGAAAAGTCTCATACTTCCTGGTTAGTTTTGATGATTATTTGGTGGCTAGGGTTTCATAGATTAAAAGTATTTTGAAGAAAGATGAAAATGAGAGAGAAATGGGGTGACACTAAAAATACGGATCTAGTGATGGGACGGTTTTTTACTTGAGAGAAATATTTGATGCTGAAGTTCCTATTCTACCCTTAAATCTATTTAATAATTTTACCTAATATTATATTTTATTACGATTATGCCATAAGTCTTAATAGCCATTGATCAAAAAATAAAGGGTTGTGATCGGTTCTCGCAGTTCTCGACTTTTTTTTAGTTCTGAAAATAACTCTACACTATATATATATATATATATATTTTTGGATAACTTGAGTTGATGGATCTTTGTAGTCGAATGAAACGATGTTGATGAAGTATCTTTAGGCGTAGAAATCACAATAAACCAAGTAGCACTTATGCGTAAAAATACCAAAGTTACGCGTAATAATCAAGAGTTACGCGTAGGTTTAGCTTACGCGTAAGTAGGGAAAAGACGCCAAAGTTATGCGTAGACACAAAGTTAGGCGTACAAAGTTAGGCGTAGGATTACCTTATGCATAAGACTAGGCTTAGGCGTAAGATATTGAAGCTATTTCATCACAAAAATCTGGTTTAGAATCATCTCTGGGCAAAAGTCATTTTTACGAGTAGTTCTACGCCTAACGAAACCCTAATCTTACGCATAAGAATTCCGTGGTTTGATCTTCAGTTTTCGTAGTTTACTCCGTGTTTTCTTGTTTGGATAAGCCTGAAAATACGTCGACTTGGGATATCTTTTGCACTGTGATAGTGTAAAAGATCACTTGGGCAAAAAACCCTAAAATTACGCATAAGCATAAGCTTACGCGTAGAAACTTCTACGCATAAGATTTATCTTACGCCTAAGCTTTGTCTTACGCATAAGGTCATCCTACGCATAAGTTTTCTACTCCTAACTTCGTGTTTTACGCATAACTTTAGTGTTTTCACCTTACTTATGCGTAAGCTAAACCTACGCGTAACTCTTACTGTTACGCGTAACTTTGGTGTTTTTACGCATAAGTGCTACTTGGTTTATTGTGATTTCTACGCCTAAGGATACTTCATCAACAAAGGTTCATTCTACTACAAAGATCTATTTAACAACACAAGTTTTCAACATGTCACAACCACCATACTCTAACTATTTCCCTTACACTTATACTCAACGACAACAACAACTAAGTCTACAACATCAACAATGGAATCACCAACAAGCAATTTATCAACAACAATTTAATCAACAACATACTCCACAACTTGCAGCATATCCACAACCTCAAATGGTTCAACCACCACCAAGTTTTCAAGTTGAACCCTACACAAACGATTTCAATCAACATCCATCAAGGAACACTATGAAGGAACCCACTTGGTTTGCAAAGATGTGTGAAGCTTTAAGCATCCAACAATCAATTTATGAGGCTGGATCACTTGATAGACCTCCAATGCTCACTCTAGGAAACTACGATCAATGGGTGATTAGGTTCTTTAGGTTTTGTGATCTGAAGAAGCCACATGGAAAGTTCTTAAAGAAGGTTATCTTGGAAGTTCCATTTCAGATGCCTACTGTCATTGAACCCGGAGATCCAAATGCTAATCCACCAAGGGATGAACAATCAAACATTGCTACTGTTGCAGACCTGAATACAGAAGAACTTCTACACTATGAAGCTGATGAGCTTGCAATGCAATATATCCTTTTTAGGATTACCAAACCCAATTCTTCGCAGTGTTGACGCTCAAAAGACTGCAAAGGCAATGTGCGAACATATTCATCTTCTGATGGAAGGATCTGCACTCAATCAGGAGGATATGGAATCCAAAATTTACTTGGCTTATGAACACTTCATGATTGAACCTAGAGAGACACTAGAGTCTTATCATCATCGAGTTACGCGTAGTCGAATGATTGGATATCTTTTTTTTTTTTTTTTTTTTTTTTTTTTTGATAACTTGTGTTGATGGATCTTTGTAGTCGAATGAAATGATGTTGATGAAGTATCCTTAGGCGTAGAAATCACAATAAACCAAGTAGCACTTATTCGTAAAAATACCAAAGTTACGCGTAGGTTTAGCTTACGCGTAAGTAGGGAAAAGACGCTAAAGTTATGCGTAGACACAAAGTTAGGCGTACAAAGTTAGGCGTAGGATTACCTTATGCGTAAGACTAGGCTTAGGCGTAAGATATTGAAGTTATTTCATCACAAAAATCTGGTTTAGAATCATCTCTGGGCAAAAGTCATTTTTACGAGTAGTTCTACGCCTAACGAAACCCTAATCTTACGCATAAGAATTCCGTGGTTTGATCTTCAGTTTTCGTGGTTTACTCCGTGTTTTCTTGCTTGGATAAGCCTGAAAATACGTCGACTTGGGATATCTTTTGCACTGTGATAGTGTGAAAGATCACTTGGGCAAAAAACCCTAAAATTACGCATAAGCATAAGCTTACGCGTAGAAACTTCTACGCATAAGATTTATCTTACGCCTAAGCTTTGTCTTACGCATAAGGTCATCCTACGCCTAAGTTTTCTACTCCTAACTTCGTGTTTTACGCATAACTTTAGTGTTTTCACCTTACTTATGCGTAAGCTAAACCTACGCGTAACTCTTACTGTTACGCGTAACTTTGGTGTTTTTACGCATAAGTGCTACTTGGTTTATTGTGATTTCTACGCCTAAGGATACTTCATCAACAAAGGTTCATTCGACTACAAAGATCCATTTAACAACACAAGTTTTCAACATGTCACAACCACCATACTCTAACTATTTCCCTTACACTTATACTCAACGACAACAACAACTAAGTCTACAACATCAACAATGGAATCACCAACAAGCAATTTATCAACAACAATTTAATCAACAACATACTCCACAACTTGCAGCAAATCCACAACCTCAAATGGTTCAACCACCACCAAGTCTTCAAGTTGAACCCTACACAAACGATTTCAATCAACATCCATCAAGGAACACTATGAAGGAACCCACTTGGGTTGCAAAGATGTGTGAAGCTTTAAGCAGCTAACAATCAATTCATGAGGCTGGATCATTTGATAGACCTCCAATGCTCACTCCAGGAAACTACGATCAATGGGTGATTAGGTTCTTTAGGTTTTATGATCTGAAGTAGCCACATGGAAAGTTCTTAAAGAAGGTTATCTTGGAAGGTCCATTTCAGATGCCTACTGTCATTGAACCCGGAGATCCAAATGCTAATCCACCAAGGGATGAACAATCAAATATTGCTACTGTTGCAGACCTGAATACAGAATAACTTCTACACTATGAAGCTGATGAGCTTGCAATGAAATATATCCTTTTAGGATTGCCAAACCCAATTCTTCGCAGTGTTGATGCTCAAAAGACTGCAAAGGCAATGTGCGAACATATTCATCTTCTTATGGAAGGATCTGCACTCAATCAGGAGGATATGGAATCCAAAATTTACTTGGCTTATGAACACTTCATGATTGAACCTAGAGAGACACTAGAGTCTTATCATCATCGAGTTACGCGTAGTCGAATGATTGGATATCTTTTTTTTTTTGATAACTTGTGTAGATGGATCTTTGTAGTCGAATGAAATGATGTTGATGAAGTATCCTTAGGCGTAGAAATCACAATAAACCAAGTAGCACTTATGCGTAAAAATACCAAAGTTACGCGTAGGTTTAGCTTACGCGTAAGTAGGGAAAAGACGCTAAAGTTATGCGTAGACACAAAGTTAGGCGTAGGATTACCTTATGCGTAAGACTAGGCTTAGGCGTAAGATATTGAAGCTATTTCATCACAAAAATCTGGTTTAGAATCATCTCAGGGCAAAAGTCATTTTTACGAGTAGTTCTACGCCTAACGAAACCCTAATCTTACGCATAAGAATTCCGTGGTTTGATCTTCAGTTTTCGTGGTTTACTCCGTGTTTTCTTGCTTGGATAAGCCTGAAAATACGTCGACTTGGGATATCTTTTGCACTGTGATAGTGTAAAAGATCACTTGGGCAAAAAACCCTAAAATTACGCATAAGCATAAGCTTACGCGTAGAAACTTCTACGCATAAGATTTATCTTACGCCTAAGCTTTGTCTTACGCATAAGGTCATCCTACGCCTAAGTTTTCTACTCCTAACTTCGTGTTTTACGCATAACTTTAGTGTTTTCACCTTACTTATGCGTAAGCTAAACCTACGCGTAACTCTTACTGTTACGCGTAACTTTGGTGTTTTTACGCATAAGTGCTACTTGGTTTATTGTGATTTCTACGCCTAAGGATACTTCATCAACAAAGGTTCATTCGACTACAAAGATCCATTTAACAACACAAGTTTTCAACATGTCACAACCACCATACTCTAACTATTTCCCTTACACTTATACTCAACGACAACAACAACTAAGTCTACAACATCAACAATGGAATCACCAACAAGCAATTTATCAACAATAATTTAATCAACAACAATTTAATCAACAACATACTCCAAACTTGCAGCAAATCCACAACCTCAAATGGTTCAACCACCACCAAGTCTTCAAGTTGAACCCTACACAAACGATTTCAATCAACATCCATCAAGGAACACTATGAAGGAACCCACTTGGGTTGCAAAGATGTGTGAAGCTTTAAGCAGCCAACAATCAATTCATGAGGCTGGATCACTTGATAGACCTCCAATGCTCACTCCAGGAAACTACGATCAATGGGTGATTAGGTTCTTTAGGTTTTGTGATCTGAAGAAGCCACATGGAAAGTTCTTAAAGAAGGTTATCTTGGAAGGTCCATTTCAGATGCCTACTGTCATTGAACCCGGAGATCCAAATGCTAATCCACCAAGGGATGAACAATCAAACATTGCTACTGTTGCATACCTGAATACAGAAGAACTTCTACATTATAAAGCTGATGAGCTTGCAATGCAATATATCCTTTTAGGATTACCAAACCCAATTCTTCGCAGTGTTGATGCTCAAAAGACTGCAAAGGCAATGTGCGAACATATTCATCTTCTTATGGAAGGATCTGCACTCAATCAGGAGGATATGGAATCCAAAATTTACTTGGCTTATGAACACTTCATGATTGAACCTAAAGAGACACTAGAGTCTTATCATCATCGAGTTAAGCGTAGTCGAATGATTGGATTTTTTTTTTTTTTTTTTTTTTTTTATAACTTGTGTTGATGGATCTTTGTAGTCGAATGAAACGATGTTGATGAAGTATCCTTAGGCGTAGAAATCACAATAAACCAAGTAGCACTTATGCGTAAAAATACCAAAGTTACGCGTAACAATCAAGAGTTACGCGTAGGTTTAGCTTACGCGTAAGTAGGGAAAAGACGCTAAAGTTATGCGTAGACACAAAGTTAGGTGTAGGATTACCTTATGCGTAAGACTAGGCTTAGGCGTAAGATATTGAAGCTATTTCATCACAAAAATATGGTTTAGAATCATCTCTGGGCAAAAGTCATTTTTACGAGTAGTTCTACGCCTAACGAAACCCTAATCTTACGCATAAGAATTCCGTGGTTTTATCTTCAGTTTTCGTGGTTTACTCCGTGTTTTCTTGCTTGGATAAGCCTGAAAATACGTCGACTTGGGATATCTTTTGCACTGTGATAGTGTAAAAGATCACTTGGGCAAAAAACCCTAAAATTACGCATAAGCATAAGCTTACGCGTAGAAACTTCAACGCATAAGATTTATCTTACGCCTAAGCTTTGTCTTACGCATAAGGTCATCCTACGCCTAAGTTTTCTACTCCTAACTTCGTGTTTTACGCATAACTTTAGTGTTTTCACCTTACTTATGCGTAAGCTAAACCTACGCGTAACTCTTACTGTTACGCGTAACTTTGGTGTTTTTACGCATAAGTGCTACTTGGTTTATTGTGATTTCTACGCCTAAGGATACTTCATCAACAAAGGTTCATTCGACTACAAAGATCCATTTAACAACACAAGTTTTCAACATGTCACAACCACCATACTCTAAATATTTCCTTTACACTTATACTCAACGACAACAACAACTAAGTCTACAACATCAACAATGGAATCACCAACAAGCAATTTATCAACAACAATTTAATCAACAACATACTCCACAACTTGCAGCAAATCCACAACCTCAAATGGTTCAACCACCACCAAGTCTTCAAGTTGAACCCTACACAAACGATTTCAATCAACATCCATCAAGGAACACTATGAAGGAACCCACTTGGTTTGCAAAGATGTGTGAAGCTTTAAGCAGCCAACAATCAATTCATGAGGCTGGATCACTTGATAGACCTCCAATGCTCACTCCAGGAAACTACGATCAATGGGTGATTAGGTTCTTTAGGTTTTGTGATCTGAAGAAGCCACATGGAAAGTTCTTAAAGAAGGTTATCTTGGAAGGTCCATCTCAGATGCCTACTGTCATTGAACCCGGAGATCCAAATGCTAATCCACTAAGGGATGAACAATCAAACATTGCTACTGTTGCAGACCTGAATACAGAAGAACTTCTACACTATGAATCTGATGAGCTTGCAATGCAATATATCCTTTTAGGATTACCAAACCCAATTCTTCGCAGTGTTGATGCTCAAAAGACTGCAAAGGCAATGTGCGAACATATTCATCTTCTTATGGAAGGATCTGCACTCAATCAGGAGGATATGGAATCCAAAATTTACTTGGCTTATGAACACTTCATGATTGAACCTAAAGAGACACTAGAGTCTTATCACCATCGAGTTACGCGTAGTCGAATGATTGGATTTTTTTTTTTTTATAACTTGTGTTGATGGATCTTTGTAGTCGAATGAAACGATGTTGATGAAGTATCCTTAGGCGTAGAAATCACAATAAACCAAGTAGCACTTATGCGTGAAAATACCAAAGTTACGCGTAACAATCAAGAGTTACGCGTAGGTTTAGCTTACGCGTAAGTAGGGAAAAGACGCTAAAGTTATGCGTAGACACAAAGTTAGGCGTAGGATTACCTTATGCGTAAGACTAGGCTTAGGCGTAAGATATTGAAGCTATTTCATCACAAAAATCTGGTTTAGAATCATCTCTGGGCAAAAGTCATTTTTACGAGTAGTTCTACGCCTAACGAAACCCTAATCTTACGCATAAGAATTCCGTGGTTTGATCTTCAGTTTTCGTGGTTTACTCCGTGTTTTCTTGCTTGGATAAGCCTGAAAATACGTCGACTTGGGATATCTTTTGCACTGTGATAGTGTAAAAGATCACTTGGGCAAAAAACCCTAAAATTACGCATAAGCATAAGCTTACGCGTAGAAACTTCTACGCATAAGATTTATCTTACGCCTAAGCTTTGTCTTACGCATAAGGTCATCCTACGCCTAAGTTTTCTACTCCTAACTTCGTGTTTTACGCATAACTTTAGTGTTTTCACCTTACTTACGCGTAAGCTAAACCTACGCGTAACTCTTACTGTTACGCGTAACTTTGGTGTTTTTACGCATAAGTGCTACTTGGTTTATTGTGATTTCTACGCCTAAGGATACTTCATCAACAAAGGTTCATTCTACTACAAAGATCCATTTAACAACACAAGTTTTCAACATGTCACAACCACCATACTCTAACTATTTCCCTTACACTTATACTCAACGACAACAACAACTAAGTCCACAACATCAACAATGGAAACACCAACAAGCAATTTATCAACAACAATTTAAGCAACAACATACTCCACAACTTGCAGCAAATCCACAACCTCAAATGGTTCAACCACCACCAAGTCTTCAAGTTGAACACTACACAAACGATTTCAATCAACATCCATCAAGGAACTCTATGAAGGAACCCACTTTGTTTGCAAAGATGTGTGAAGCTTTAAGCAGCCAACAATAAATTCATGAGGCTGGATCACTTGATAGACCTCCAATGCTCACTCCAGGAAACTACGATCAATGGGTGATTAGGTTCTTTAGGTTTTGTGATCTGAAGAAGCCACATGGAAAGTTCTTAAAGAAGGTTAAATTGGAAGGTCCATTTCAGATGCCTACTGTCATTGAACCCGGAGATCCAAATGCTAATCCACCAAATGATGAACAATCAAACATTGCTACTGTTGCAGACCTGAATACAGAAGAACTTCTACACTAAGAAGCTGATGAGCTTGCAATGCAATATATCCTTTTAGGATTACCAAACCCAATTCTTCGCAGTGTTGATGCTCAAAAGACTGCAAAGGCAATGTGCGAACATATTCATCTTCTTATGGAAGGATCTGCACTCAATCAGGAGGATATGGAATCCAAAATTTACTTGGCTTATGAACACTTCATGATTGAACCAAGAGAGACACTAGAGTCTTATCATCATCGAGTTACGCGTAGTCGAATGATTGGATATCTTTTTTTTTTTTTTTTTTTTTTTTTGATAACTTGTGTTGATGGATCTTTGTAGTCGAATGAAATGATGTTGATGAAGTATCCTCAGGCGTATAAATCACAATAAACCAAGTAGCACTTATGCGTAAAAATACCAAAGTTACGCGTAACAATCAAGAGTTACGCGTAGGTTTAGCTTACGCGTAAGTAGGGAAAAGACGCTAAAGTTATGCGTAGACACAAAGTTAGGCGTACAAAGTTAGGCGTAGGATTACCTTATGCGTAAGACTAGGCTTAGGCGTAAGATATTGAAGCTATTTCATCACAAAAATCTGGTTTAGAATCATCTCTGCGCAAAAGTCATTTTTACGAGTAGTTCTACGCCTAACGAAACCCTAATCTTACGCATAAGAATTCCGTGGTTTGATCTTCAGTTTTCGTGGTTTACTCCGTGTTTTCTTGCTTGGACAAGCCTGAAAATACGTCGACTTGGGATATCTTTTGCACTGTGATAGTGTAAAAGATCACTTGGGCAAAAAACCCTAAAATTACGCATAAGCATAATCTTACGGGTAGAAACTTCTACGCATAAGATTTATCTTACGCCTAAGCTTTGTCTTACGCATAAGGTCATCCTACGCCTAAGTTTTCTACGCCTAACTTCTTGTTTTACGCATAACTTTAGTATTTTCACCTTACTTATGCGTAAGCTAAACCTACGCGTAACTCTTACTGTTACGCGTAACTTTGGTGTTTTTACGCATAAGTGCTACTTGGTTTATTGTGATTTCTACGCCTAAGGATACTTCATCAACAAAGGTTCATTCGACTACAAAGATCCATTTAACAACACAAGTTTTCAACATGTCACAACCACCATACTCTAACTATTTCCCTTACACTTATACTCAACGACAACAACAACTAAGTCCACAACATCAACAATGGAATCACCAACAAGCAATTTATCAACAAAAATTTAATCAACAACATACTCCACAACTTGCAGCAAATCCACAACCTCAAATGGTTCAACCACCACCAAGTCTTCAAGTTGAACCCTACACAAACGATTTCAATCAACATTCATCAAGGAACACTATGAAGGAACCCACTTGGTTTGCAAAGATGTGTGAAGCTTTAAGCAGCCAACAATCAATTCATGAGGCTGGATCACTTGATAGACCTCCAATGCTCACTCCAGGAAACTACGATCAATGGGTGATTAGGTTCTTTAGGTTTTGTGATCTGAAGAAGCCACATGGAAAGTTCTTAAAGAAGGTTATCTTGGAAGGTCCATTTCAGATGCCTACTGTCATTGAACCCGGAGATCCAAATGCTAATCCACCAAGGGATGAACAATCAAACATTGCTACTGTTGCAGACCTGAATACAGAAGAACTTCTACACTATGAAGCTGATGAGCTTGCAATGCAATATATCCTTTTAGGATTACCAAACCCAATTCTTCGCAGTGTTGATGCTCAAAAGACTGCAAAGGCAATGTGCGAACATATTCATCTTCTTATGGAAGGATCTGCACTCAATCAGGAGGATATGGAATCCAAAATTTACTTGGCTTATGAACACTTCATGATTGAACCTAAAGAGACACTAGAGTCTTATCATCATCGAGTTACGCGTAGTCGAATGATTGGATTTTTTTTTTTTTTTTTTTTTTTTTTTTTTTTTTTTTAATAACATGTGTTGATGGATCTTTGTAGTCGATTGAAACGATGTTGATGAAGTATCCTTAGGCGTAGAAATCACAATAAACGAAGTAGCACTTATGCGTAAAAATACCAAAGTTACGCGTAACAATCAAGAGTTACGCGTAGGTTTAGCTTACGCGTAAGTAGGGAAAAGACGCTAAAGTTATGCGTAGACACAAAGTTAGGCGTAGGATTACCTTATGCGTAAGACTAGGCTTAGGCGTAAGATATTGAAGCTATTTCATCACAAAAATCTGGTTTAGAATCATCTCTTGGCAAAAGTCATTTTTACGAGTAGTTCTACGCATAACGAAACCCTAATCTTACGCATAAGAATTCCGTGGTTTGATCTTCAGTTTTCGTGGTTTACTCCTGTTTTCTTGCTTGGATAAGCCTGAAAATACGTCGACTTGGGATATCTTTTGCACTGTGATAGTGTAAAAGATCACTTGGGCAAAAAACCCTAAAATTACGCATAAGCATAAGCTTACGCGTAGAAACTTCTACGCATAAGATTTCTCTTACGCCTAAGCTTTGTCTTACGCATAAGGTCATCCTACGCCTAAGTTTTCTACGCCTAACTTCTTGTTTTATGCATAACTTTAGTATTTTCACCTTACTTATGCGTAAGCTAAACCTACGCGTAACTCTTACTGTTACGCGTAACTTTGGTGTTTTTACGCATAAGTGCTACTTGGTTTATTGTGATTTCTACGCCTAAGGATACTTCATCAACAAAGGTTCATTCTACTACAAAGATCCATTTAACAACACAAGTTTTCAACATGTCACAACCACCATACTCTAACTATTTCCCTTACACTTATACTCAACGACAACAACAACTAAGTCCACAACATCAACAATGGAATCACCAACAAGCAATTTATCAACAACAATTTAATCAACAACATACTCCACAACTTGCAGCAAATCCACAACCTCAAATGGTTCAACCACCACCAAGTCTTCAAGTTCAACCCTACACAAACGATTTCAATCAACATCCATCAAGGAACACTATGAAGGAACCCACTTGGTTTGCAAAGATGTGTGAAGCTTTAAGCAGCCAACAATCAATTCATGAGGCTGGATCACTTGATAGACCTCCAATGCTCACTCCAGGAAACTACGATCAATAGGTGATTAGGTTCTTTAGGTTTTGTGATCTGAAGAAGCCACATGGAAAGTTCTTAAAGAAGGTTATCTTGGAAGGTCCATTTCAGATGCCTACTGTCATTGTACCCGGAGATCCAAATGCTAATCCACCAAGGGATGAAGAATCAAACATTGCTACTGTTGCAGACCTGAATGCAGAAGAACTTCTACACTATGAAGCTGATGAGCTTGCAATGCAATATATCCTTTTAGGATTACCAAACCCAATTCTTCGCAGTGTTGATGCTCAAAAGACTGCAAAGGCAATGTGCGAACATATTCATCTTCGTATGGAAGGATCTGCACTCAATCAGGAGGATATGGAATCCAAAATTTACTTGGCTTATGAACACTTCATGATTGAACCTAGAGAGACACTAGAGTCTTATCATCATCGAGTTACGCGTAGTCGAATGATTGAATATCTTTTTTTTTTTTTTTTTTTTTGATAACTTGTGTTGATGGATCTTTGTAGTCGAATGAAATGATGTTGATGAAGTATCCTTAGGCGTAGAAATCACAATAAACCAAGTAGCACTTATGCGTAAAAATACCAAAGTTACGCGTAACAATCAAGAGTTACGCGTAGGTTTAGCTTACGCGTAAGTAGGGAAAAGACGCTAAAGTTATGCGTAGACACAAAGTTAGGCGTACAAAGTTAGGCGTAGGATTACCTTATGCGTAAGACTAGGCTTAGGCGTAAGATATTGAAGCTATTTCATCACAAAAATCTGGTTTAGAATCATCTCTGGGCAAAAGTAATTTTTACGAGTAGTTCTACGCCTAACGAAACCCTAATCTTACGCATAAGAATTCCGTGGTTTGATCTTCAGTTTTCGTGGTTTACTCCGTGTTTTCTTGCTTGGATAAGCCTAAAAATACGTCGACTTGGGATATCTTTTGCACTGTGATAGTGTAAAAGATCACTTGGGCAAAAAACCCTAAAATTACGCATAAGCATAAGCTTACGCGTAGAAACTTCTACGCATAAGATTTATCTTACGCCTAAGCTTTGTCTTACGCATAAGGTCATCCTACGCCTAAGTTTTCTACGCCTAACTTCTTGTTTTACGCATAACTTTAGTGTTTTCACCTTACTTATGCGTAAGCTAAACCTACGCGTAACTTTGGTGTTTTTACGCATAAGTGCTACTTGGTTTATTGTGATTTCTACGCCTAAGGATACTTCATCAACAAAGGTTCATTCTACTACAAAGATCCATTTAACAACACAAGTTTTCAACATGTCACAACCACCATACTCTAACTATTTCCCTTACACTTATACTCAACGACAACAACAACTAAGTCCACAACATCAACAATGGAATCACCAACAAGCAATTTATCAACAACAATTTAATCAACAACATACTCCACAACTTGCAGCAAATCCACAACCTCAAATGGTTCAACCACCACCAAGTCTTCAAGTTCAACCCTACACAAACGATTTCAATCAACATCCATCAAGGAACACTATGAAGGAACCCACTTAGTTTGCAAAGATGTGTGAAGCTTTAAGCATCCAACAATCAATTCATGAGGCTGGATCACTTGATAGACCTCCAATGCTCACTCCAGGAAACTACGATCAATAGGTGATTAGGTTCTTTAGGTTTTGTGATCTGAAGAAGCCACATGGAAAGTTCTTAAAGAAGGTTATCTTGGAAGGTCCATTTCAGATGCCTACTGTCATTGTACCCGGAGATCCAAATGCTAATCCACCAAGGGATGAACAATCAAACATTGCTACTGTTGCAGACCTGAATGCAGAAGAACTTCTACTCTATGAAGCTGATGAGCTTGCAATGCAATATATCCTTTTAGGATTACCAAACCCAATTCTTCGCAGTGTTGATGCTCAAAAGACTGCAAAGGCAATGTGCGAACATATTCATCTTCTTATGGAAGGATCTGCACTCAATCAGGAGGATATGGAATCAAAAATTTACTTGGCTTATGAACACTTCATGATTGAACCTAAAGAGACACTAGAGTCTTATCATCATCGAGTTACGCGTAGTCGAATGATTGGATATCTTTTTTTTTTTTTTTTTTTTTTGATAACTTGTGTTGATGGATCTTTGTAGTCGAATGAAACGATGTTGATGAAGTATCCTTAGGCGTAGAAATCACAATAAACCAAGTAGCACTTATGCGTAAAAATACCAAAGTTACGCGTAACAATCAAGAGTTACGCGTAGGTTTAGCTTACGCGTAAGTAGGGAAAAGACGCTAAAGTTATGCGTAGACACAAAGTTAGGCGTACAAAGTTAGGCGTAGGATTACCTTATGCGTAAGACTAGGCTTAGGCGTAAGATATTGAAGCTATTTCATCACAAAAATCTGGTTTAGAATCATCTCTGGGCAAAAGTCATTTTTACGAGTAGTTCTACGCCTAACGAAACCCTAATCTTACGCATAAGAATTCCGTGGTTTGATCTTCAGTTTTCGTGGTTTACTCCGTGTTTTCTTGCTTGGATAAGCCTGAAAATACGTCGACTTGAGATATCTTTTGCACTGTGATAGTGTAAAAGATCACTTGGGCAAAAAACCCTAAAATTACGCATAAGCATAAGCTTACGCGTAGAAACTTCTACGCATAAGATTTATCTTACGCCTAAGCTTTGTCTTACGCATAAAGTCATCCTACGCCTAAGTTTTCTACTCCTAACTTCGTGTTTTACGCATAACTTTAGTGTTTTCACCTTACTTATGCGTAAGCTAAACCTACACGTAACTCTTACTGTTACGCATAACTTTGGTGTTTTTACGCATAAGTGCTACTTGGTTTATTGTGATTTCTACGCCTAAGGATACTTCATCAACAAAGGTTCATTCGACTACAAAGATCCATTTAACAACACAAGTTTTCAACATGTCACAACCACCATACTCTAACTATTTCCCTTACACTTATACTCAACGACAACAACAACTAAGTCCACAACATCAACAATGGAATCACCAACAAGCAATTTATCAACAACAATTTAATCAACAACATACTCCACAACTTGCAGCAAATCCACAACCTCAAATGGTTCAACCACCACCAAGTCTTCAAGTTCAACCCTACACAAACGATTTCAATCTACATCCATCAAGGAACACTATGAAGGAACCCACTTGGTTTGCAAAGATGTGTGAAGCTTTAAGCAGCCAACAATCAATTCATGAGGCTGGATCACTTGATAGACCTCCAATGCTCACTCCAGTAAACTACGATCAATGGGTGATTAGGTTCTTTAGGTTTGTGATCTGAAGAAGCCACATGGAAAGTTCTTAAAGAAGGTTATCTTGGAAGGTCCATTTCAGATGCCTACTGTCATTGTACCCGGAGATCCAAATGCTAATCCACCAAGGGATGAACAATCAAACATTGCTACTGTTGCAGACCTGAATGCAGAAGAAATTCTACACTATGAAGCTGATGAGCTTGCAATGCAATATATCCTTTTAGGATTACCAAACCCAATTCTTCGCAGTGTTGATGCTCAAAAGACTGCAAAGGCAATGTGCGAACATATTCATCTTCTTATGGAAGGATCTGCACTCAATCAGGAGGATATGGAATCCAAAATTTACTTGGCTTATGAACACTTCATGATTGAACCTAGAGAGACACTAGAGTCTTATCATCATCGAGTTACACGTAGTCGAATGATTGGATATATTTTTTTTTGTTTTGTTTTTGATAACTTGTGTTGATGGATCTTTGTAGTCGAATGAAACGATGTTGATGAAGTATCCTTAGGCGTAGAAATCACAATAAACCAAGTAGCACTTATGCGTAAAAATAACAAAGTTACGCGTAACAATCAAGAGTTACGCGTAGGTTTAGCTTACGCGTAAGTAGGGAAAAGACGCTAAAGTTATGCGTAGACACAAAGTTAGGCGTACAAAGTTAGGCGTAGGATTACCTTATGCGTAAGACTAGGCTTAGGCGTAAGATATTGAAGCTATTTCATCACAAAAATCTGGTTTAGAATCATCTCTTGGCAAAAGTCATTTTTACGAGTAGTTCTACGCCTAACGAAACCCTAATCTTACGCATAAGAATTCCGTGGTTTGATCTTCAGTTTTCGTTGTTTACTCATGTTTTCTTGCTTGGATAAGCCTGAAAATACGTCGACTTGGGATATCTTTTGCACTGTGATAGTGTAAAAGATCACTTGGGCAAAAAACCCTAAAATTACGCATAAGCATAAGCTTACGCGTAGAAACTTCTACGCATAAGATTTATCTTACGCCTAAGCTTTGTCTTACGCATAAGGTCATCCTACGCCTAAGTTTTCTACGCCTAACTTCTTGTTTTACGCAAAACTTTAGTGTTTTCACCTTACTTATGCGTAAGCTAAACCTACGCGTAACTCTTACTGTTACGCGTAACTTTGGTGTTTTTACGCATAAGTGCTACTTGGTTTATTGTGATTTCTATGCCTAAGGATACTTCATCAACAAAGGTTCATTCTACTACAAAGATCTATTTAACAACACAAGTTTTCAACATGTCACAACCACCATACTCTAACTATTTCCCTTACACTTATACTCAACGACAACAACAACTAAGTCCACAACATCAACAATGGAATCACCAACAAGCAATTTATCAACAACAATTTAATCAGCAACATACTCCACAACTTGCAGCAAATCCACAACCTCAAATGGTTCAACCACCACCAAGTCTTCAAGTTGAACCCTACACAAACGATTTCAATCAACATCCATCAAGGAACACTATGAAGGAACCCACTTGGTTTGCAAAGATGTGTGAAGCTTTAAGCAGCCAACAATCAATTCATGAGGCTGGATCACTTGATAGACCTCCAATGCTCACTCCAGGAAACTACGATCAATGGGTGATTAGGTTCTTTAGGTTTTGTGATCTGAAGATGCCACATGGAAAGTTCTTAAAGAAGGTTATCTTGGAAGGTCCATTTCAGATGCCTACTGTCATTGAACCCGGAGATCCGAATGCTAATCCACCAAGGTATGAACAATCAAACATTGCTACTATTGCAGACCTGAATGCAGAAGAACTTCTACACTATGAAGCTGATGAGCTTTCAATGCAATATATCCTTTTAGGATTACCAAACCCAATTCTTCGCAGTGTTGATGCTCAAAAGACTGCAAAGGCAATGTGCGAACATATTCATCTTCTTATAGAAGGATCTGCACTCAATCAGGAGGATATGGAATCCAAAATTTACTTGGCTTATGAACACTTCATGATTGAACCTAGAGAGACACTAGATTCTTATCATCATCGAGTTACGCGTAGTCGAATGATTGGATATCTCTTTTTTTTTTTTTTTTTTTTTTTTTTTTTTTTTTTTTTTTTATAACTTGTGTTGATGGATCTTTGTAGTCGAATGAAATGATGTTGATGAAGTATCCTTAGGCGTAGAAATCACAATAAACCAAGTAGCACTTATGCGTAAAAATACCAAAGTTACGCGTAACAATCAAGAGTTACGCGTAGGTTTAGCTTACGCGTAAGTAGGGAAAAGACGCTAAAGTTATGCGTAGACACAAAGTTAGGCGTACAAAGTTAGGCGTAGGATTACCTTAAGCATAAGACTAGGCTTAGGCGTAAGATATTGAAGCTATTTCATCACAAAAATCTGGTTTAGAATCATCTCTGGGCAAAAGTCATTTTTACGAGTAGTTCTACGCCTAACGAAACCCTAATCTTACGCATAAGAATTCCGTGGTTTGATCTTCAGTTTTCGTGGTTTACTCCGTGTTTTCTTGCTTGGATAAGCCTGAAAATACGTCGACTTGGGATATCTTTTGCACTGTGATAGTGTAAAAGATCACTTGGGCAAAAAACCCTAAAATTACGCATAAGCATAAGCTTACGCGTAGAAACTTCTACGCATAAGATTTATCTTACGCCTAAGCTTTGTCTTACGCATAAGGTCATCCTACGCCTAAGTTTTCTACGCCTAACTTCTTCTTTTACGCATAAGTTTAGTGTTTTCACCATACTTATGCGTAAGCTAAACCTACGCGTAACACTTACTGTTACGCGTAACTTTGGTGTTTTTACGCATAAGTGCTACTTGGTTTATTGTGATTTCTACGCCTAAGGATACTTCATCAACAAAGGTTCATTCGACTACAAAGGTCCATTTAACAACACAAGTTTTCAACATGTCACAACCACCATACTCTAACTATTTCCCTTACACTTATACTCAACGACAACAACAACTAAGTCCACAACATCAACAATGGAATCACCAACAAGCAGTTTATCAACAAAAATATAATCAACAACATACTCTATAACTTGCAGCAAATCCACAACCTCAAATGGTTCAACCACCACCAAGTCTTCAAGTTCAACCCTACACAAACGATTTCAATCAACATCCATCAAGGAACACTATGAAGGAACCCACTTGGTTTGCAAAGATGTGTGAAGCTTTAAGCAGCCAACAATCAATTCATGAGGCTGGATCACTTGATAGACCTCCAATGCTCACTCCAGGAAACTACGATCAATGGGTGATTAGGTTCTTTAGGTTTTGTGATCTGAAGAAGCCACATGGAAAGTTCTTAAAGAAGGTTATCTTGGAAGGTCCATTTCAGATGCCTATGGTCATTGTACCCGGAGATCCAAATGCTAATCCACCAAGGGATGAACAATCAAACATTGCTACTGTTGTAGACCTGAATGCATAAGAACTTCTACACTATGATGCTGATGAGCTTGCAATGCAATATATCCTTTTAGGATTACCAAACCCAATTCTTCGCAGTGTTGATGCTCTAAAGACTGCAAAGGCAATGTGCGAACATATTCATCTTCTTATGGAAGGATCTGCACTCAATCAGGAGGATATGGAATCCAAAATTTACTTGGCTTATGAACACTTCATGATTGAACCTAGAGAGACACTAGAGTCTTATCATCATCGAGTTACACGTAGTCGAATGATTGGATATATTTTTTTTTTTTTTTTTGATAACTTGTGTTGTAGAACCCTAAAAACGCAAATGTGTGAAATGACCATAATGCCCCTCAAAGAAATAATTATGAAATTCGTAGTACATGTCAAGCTCATTTAACTACGTATAATCAAATTTATACATATGTAAATTCAACTTATACTTATGTTACATAAATAAATCACACATTATAAAGTTACTTGAACTAAATATTATGTATAAGTTACAAAGATAAATACATTCAAACTTAATTGAAAACCTCTACATTTGGAAGGTCAAAAGTATTGAATTGGTCATAAAAACCCTCCCTAATTTCGGCTGAGAATAGGTCCCCATAACTTCCCATATTTTTTTCACCTCCTCTCATTTTCGTAACTGTCATAACTACAATTTGGAAAGTTTAATTTTGGCTTTGATTTTCCCCTTCTTAGGCCGAGTATCCCTCCCCTTAATCCCCACAATCACGTTTAATTTCCCTATCATATTACTCATTCCAAAAGCACACCAACCCTATTTTTCCATCACAAAAAAAAAAATGACGGCAACTCGTCTTCCTCCTCCATTTTCTGTCGCCTAGAAGTGAGGTCCAAAGCAAAGGTTCAAAGGTGTTTGGAAAGGGCTGAATTCATGGTGGATGCAAGGGTTTCTTGGGTTTTGTCATGGGTTAAGGCTGCTGCTGCTGGTCGTGGGACTTTTGTTTCTGTCATGGGTTCCATAAGCCAAGGAGACTTGTCGCGGATTCTTGGTGGTCCTTGGTCGTGGTGGTGCTGGTTGTCGTGGGGTGTTCCAAGCTAAGATGGAGGCTGGTCGTGGGGTGTTGGTGCCCTGACCTCGTCTCCCTTCCGTTCACATTACAAGGGTAACACCGTTATTATTCCGTCTCCTTTCTTCTTTGTTTCTTGGTTTGTTGTCGGATGGTTTTTCATCCCATGCGTATACATATATATGAATCTAAACATCACATATAAAGACACATTAAACTGTTGCATGAGATCATGATATAAGTTCTGTATAAGTCGATAATAAAATGGACATGTAACTTCCTATATAATATGTTTTGGGACCTTCTTTTACACGACATGCCTTGGGTTTTTTTTTTATTAAAGATATGAGTTAAGTAAGAGTAAAAGAGGCATGCACACGTTAAAAACTTCACAAATAATAAAGGTGGTGCGCATGAAATCATAACCAGATGTCATATAAAATATCAAGTAAAGGCTTAATATAGTATTTACCATATAGACCCTAAACTTGTATAAATTGACATAATTGATCCTTAAAGTATCTAAATACTCATTTAACCTATTGTATCTTTAAAACACATCTAAAATGGAAAGTTACTAAAATTAGAAACCTGTAAAAATGGAAAGCCGTCCAAAATGAGTAATCCGATCTTAATAAGCGTTATCTAATTCATATAGGTTCCGGACGGCGGGATTGATTCATCGTATGACATTACTTTCTATTTTGCTTGCTTCGAATAAGGTACAGATATTCTATCCCTTTTCAGTAGGGATTTCTCATAACTTTTCGATCCTTGACTTTACTTCACTTATGATATTCCTTTGCTATGATCCTTTTGATATGATTCCGACATAATCCTTTGATATGATTCTATTCGCTATGATATTCGTTTGTTATGATTATGAACTTCTGATTATGAACCTTATGATTATGAACCTCTGATTATGAACTTATGTTATGGAACTCTGATATGAACCTTTGACTTCTGAACCTTTGATATGAACCCTTATGATATGATATGATTATGCTTTGACCCGTCAGTTTGATACCCGAGCCAAATATGTTTTCCTAGTCATGAAGGTAACATGACAGTGTCATTGATGCACCAATGGCATGACTCCAGTGTGTACGAGTGATGATACACACCGTCCCCCATTATGATATGATATGATTATGAGCTCACTATATGTATATGATTTGGCCACTATGATATGTTCCGGGGGGGGGGGGGGGGGCGTATGGATGCATCCTAGATATGATATGTTTCGAGGGATTTGATCTGTTTGGAGATATGATTTATATGGTGAATGATGTCGGGTGCAATCCGCGTCTTCACATTTCCGGGAGCTAGCTACTCCATTTGTTGCTGAGGTCTCCCCTCCTATTATGTATGGTATTCCGAGGTCACCCCTCCGAATACAATGGCTACTTATGATATGATATGATATGTATCCGGGCTCGGGTAGATTTCTGATAACCCTTACACTTTTGATAAACCTATATTGTACCTTCCGTATTCCACAACGCACCATAATCTGTATTACTTGTTCATTACTCAATACCCATATATGATTCACTTTTACCAAGATATAGATATTCCATTACATTGATCTGTCACACTTTCATTCCGTTACTTCAGACTATGGTTCCATTCCCGTACCGGATTATTATATGTCATTGGATTGATTATGATATTCATGTTTATACGACTACTGATTACTCTGTATGATATGTATGTATGCGATATAAGATTTACCTGTTGTCATCTGATGATATGTTATCTTATTCTTATGTGACCCTTTGATTTGTCTGGTGACCATGCTAGTGTGTAATCGATTGTTTTGCCTGTTTATCATGTATACCTCGTTCAGTTAATCTCGTGGACTATGACTATCCGTGGTGTCCTTATCTGCTTGTTGTTGACCTGCCATGTTTGCATTTCTTTTTATGCTACGGTTTGATTGGGTAAATGGTTCAACTTATGAAGTCTAGCTTGTTAACTTGTTTAATTGCCATGCTATGTATTTAATTCATTTAATTATAGTGTTCATACTGTATTCCTACTTGTTACGTGTGACTGCCATGTTTTGACTACCGTTATGATACTGATTATGTCTTCAACTAAGGGTTTTGACCTGTGTGTATTGCCATGCTCACTTATTAATTAATTTCTTCCGCTTTCCTTTAGATTTATGTTTGACTTGTATGTCTTCTGATTTTCCTGAAATGATTGTATGCCATATATGCGTTGTGTGGATACGACGACTGATATGCTTGCTTATGTTTCAGTTCTTGTATGTCTAGTTTGTATGTGCTTGTTTATATGTCATCGATGCTTTGCTTTGCTTCGTCCTCCTTGTTATCTGTTCGTTTTGGGTATCTGTAAAATTGTGTTCTGCAGGATCTTCATTGACTCATTGTTCTCATTTCGCTGCGACTTTGTTATCCGTTGCCTTTGTTTCATTTCGCATTTCATATTTTATTTAACTTTCATTTTGTTATATCTGTTCACTGGGCTTTTTAAGCTCAGCCGCATTTCTTTTCCTGCGGCAGGTGTTAGGTTTGAAGATGGGCATTCGATGGGCTGAGAGTTGGATTATCTGAGTGGACCAACCCTAGTTACCTTATCATTTGGTTTTATTTTGTCGGGTGATCGGTGCAAAACCGTCAAGTTTTCTCACGCAAGCTAGTCACTTGTGAATGACCAACTGTAAGAAACTCAAAACAGCTCACACACCAATTGCAATTTAGATCAGGAGAGTATAGTGTTTCCCCAGGTCGTTAAGTCCCAACGAGCTGTGCGAGAATAGTCAGACGTGTAGTGATCGAGAGATTTGAACGGAAAAAGGGATTTGAATATGATTATAACTAAGGAAAAGCCAATAAATTACAACGGCTTAAATGCAAATTAAAGGAAATTAAAAAGATAAAAAATATTAAATAAACGCTATCACTATTTTTAAAAAATGATGTTTTTGTGATTTTATAAAACAAAATGACTTAAATAAACTATTTTAATTAAAACGTAAACTTAAATTACTTAAAAACGTGACTTAAAATGAAAACGTACGTTATTTATAAAAATTACGCTGGAGCGCAAGATAAAACGTAAAATTTATGAAATAAAAGTCCTACGAATGTAAAAACAATTTTCCTACGTCCTACATGACTAAAAAGAATTTTAGGAAAAAGCGGAATATTTTTTTGAGTTTTATTTTATTTATTACAAATTAAATACTAATTTATACTAATTAAAAATACTAAATGATATTCAAAAATTATAATTTTTTTTTTTTTTTTAAATACTTAAGCTATATTAGAACATAGGAAAAATATAAAACAAGTGAGAGCTTATAGAAATGAGCTTTTAAAAAACCATTGAAGAAAATGTAACACAAGACTACTCCTTATTAAATATTTAATAGATGGAAATTTAACACAAGAGCACTCTAGTGCTGAGGGTAAATGTGTTGTGTGTTGGGTCGTGCAAGGGATACCTGATGGTCAGGGGTTCGAATCCCATTTCCTTCACTTTTTCTCTTCCTTTTTTTTAGTTAGTATTTAATGGAATATTGCAAAACCAAAAAAAAAAAAAAAAAACATATCTTAATCTAACTATGCAATAAATCAGTAACTATTAGAAACATAAAAAGGAGATTAGAATCTGGACAAAAGTATGCTATATTCTATAAACACTAAACTTGAAAAGGCTGTATAACAGCTTATTTGACAACTGATCCCATATAAGGGACTGTTTGATTTTATTGGACAAATCAAGGGACAAGGCAAGCTATAAACTAATGGGAACTAAGCTAAAACACTTAAAAGCACTAAAGGAAACTAAACAAAGCAATTAATTAGGCCAAATGAGCAAAAAGGTTCTATCTTGCTGCTGTTACAGTTGATTCAAAACAGCCTATATGGGCTGTTTAGAAGGCTAAAAATAAGCATGATAAAAAGCTCTAAAAACCAAAATAAGCAAAGAAAAATTATCCTAGTATTACTAACTACTTGCATAATCGAAATCAAGTCCTAAATCTAACTTTAACTACCCTAAAATTGAGCTAAAAAGTGACTATATGGCTGCTGTTATAACAGAAAAAAAAAGGGAAAAACGGCAACTTTGGGATGCAAATTTAAGCTATCTAAGCGCAACCTAAGTGCAAACCAAGTAAACGCAGGTTAAGTTGGGTATATGCTTAACTAAGAAAAACACTTTTTTGAAGATTTGGGCTACAACTCGGCCAAGAAAAAGGGTGTGAACAGCAGCGGTAAGCTGCTGTTCTGTGCAGACAATTCATGGCAGAAACACATTTTTTTTTCACTAACCAAACTTGTGCAAGACTAGTAAACTCAGTTTCCAACTACCAAAATAACTTGAAATCACTAAAAGAGCTTTGACCTTAAAGGCCAAAGTGGGTAAAAACTGTTTTTCTAAACCCAACTCACTAGAACCAAACACTCTTTTAGAAAACCTTATGCAAATTATTCAATGAGAACTGAAAAGATTCTACCCTAAACTGTAATGAAACCAACTAACTACCATGACACTTGACTAAACAACACATTAAAACCAGAATTTAAACTAAACTATCTTTGGCTTAGAAATTTGATTGCAAGTTGACTTATGTTGACTTTACACCAATATTGCTTAAAACTGATTTGTAGGCTTAACAAAAGCTATACTAAGCTTAAAGAAGCTTATTTGATTCTAACATAAGCTTATGAAAAGCTTGGATACAAATTTTGAAACTTGAAAATCTCCACAGTACACAGTAAATTTGGAATTCATATAAAACTTGGATTAAAGTTCACAAACACATTACAAAGACACTTTAACATAAATGTGATACTAAGACACTGAAATTACAACATTTAAATTAAGCTACAACATTTATTTAAAAAAAACGACATTAAGAAAAAAAATAAGAAAACTAGCTACCCTTGTTTCCTCAATCTTCTTCCTCTTTTATACTTCAAAACTCTTCCACGTGTCCTTATGACTGTTTCCCACCACCCTATTGAGCCAATGGGAGACTTTTGTGAGTTTTGGCCAAAATGTCAATTTTGGCGGGAAATCTCTTTTTTGACCTCTGTTGACTTTAGACTGCAACTAGGGGGGGTTGAGGGGTGTGATGATGAGGGGTTGATGTGGAAGAGATAAGGTGAAGGTGGATGGGATGGGTGAGAGGTTGCAGAGGTTAGCAGAGCAAGTGGAAGAAGGAAACCTGCTTGGGAGGGAAAGGGGTAGAGTTTGACTGCTTGTTGACTAGGGGGTTCAAAAAGGGTAAAGACAGGGGTCAAATGGTTTTAAATGGCAGGGTCAAAGGCATTTTGACAAGGCTTATGTATACAAGGACTAGTTTTGTAATTTTCTGAAAGATGAGGGACCAATCCTGTAATTTTCCAAAGTTGTCACAAGGATCACTTTTGCCAAGTTCCAATAGTACAAGGACCAATTTTGACATTTTTAAATTTTCCAGGGACCAAACTTGACAATTTCAAAAGTTCAGGGACCTTTTCTGCCATTTAACAAAAGATTTATTCAAGGACCATTTTTGACATTTTTAAATTTTCCAGGGACCAAACTTGACAATTTCAAAAGTTCAGGGACCTTTTCTGCCATTTAACAAAAGATTTATTCAAGGACCATTTTTGACAAATTAGAATATTTCAGGGACCTTGAATAACATTTTTCTTTATTTAGATTTACCAGGGACTGTTTTTGACAATTTATGAAACTTGGGGGACTAAAACTGCCAATTATGCAAACTTTATACGTTTTTCACCAGATTTTGACATTTTTGCATTTAAAACACATAAAACACTTATTTGTGATATTTTTATCATTTCGATGCATTTCTGAGTGTTTTCAGATGTTTTTGCAGTTTAATTGGTACAAAAATGATGAGTATTTAGACACTCATCAATCCCCCACACTAAGATATTGCTAGTCCCTAGCAATGTTTTGAGAAAAATTAATGGATTTTATCTCTTTACCAAAAGCCATTACTTCTGGAGTAGCCAAATGTTTCAGTTCAAGTAAGAACCTTGGTACACCGATAACCAAATGATTTTGAGCAAATCATCAGCTTTCAACGGATTTGATTTGTCTTTACCAGGAGCCGTTTGCTCTGGACTAGCCAACTCTTAGATAATTTATCAATATTATCTTTGGTGAGCTGATTACCAATTATGGTTTTTCCACTGCCTTTACCACAAGCCATAAACTTGCGGGCTAGCCAACTCTTCACTTTTAAGGATATGGTGAGCTGAATACCATACAATTTTGGGCAAATTGTAAGCCGTCAACGGATTTGAGATATCTTTACCAAGAGCCGTTTGCTCCTGGATTAGCCAATCCTTATGTGGGTTAGACATGGTGGACTGATTACCATTTGTTGTGTTTAGTACATAGTACTTCCACTAAAATTTTTTTTTTAAATTTGGCCATTTTGGGGGAAAAAGGGACTAAAAGGGTACATTTATGATCAAAATTCGCCAGAATTTCCCCCCCACACTTAGAAATGAATATTGTCCTCAATATTCAAAGTACCGGTTGTTATGCCGAAACTTAGAACGTAAAAAGATAATAAACCTAGCTAAGTGTAGAAACACAACAATTATTCTCTTTTTTATTATTTACAATTTTCATTCATCATTTTTTTTTTTTTTTTTTTTTTTTTTTTTTTTTAAGATCTATATACAACATGTGGGGCATCTCCCCCACACTAGGGTGGTACACACGGGTGAAAACCCATGTTAAGCTACTGTTTTTGATTACCGAGTCGCTAGCTTGACTCGACCCCGAATTAATTTGTTCATGGGGAGGTAAGTGGAAGAAACAATCTCCATCGGACTTTCATTCAAGATGTTTGGATAAACATTGAAGTACGTGAAAGTTCCACACCGATGAGATACAGACAGACAGACCCGGCTCACAAATGGTACATGGAAATGCCTGGGTCAAAGATAATGTCTTCATTCCCGAAGGAGAAACGGGAACGAGAAACCACACCATTTGTGAAAAATGGAATAAAGATGTGCATCACAATGCAATTCCATTCTTCATTAGTGAGGAGCAAATCACCATTTGTTATATTTTTAAGCTTAGACTTGAAGCTTGTATGGTGATTTGCAACAAAATTTCCGGGAGGGAGAGTTGGAAACGGTTCTTCAATCAACAGATTTTCAAGAAAGAGGATGTCTCCCTCCGAATCATAGCAAGTATTGTCAATCCCTGTTGGGATTGACTCATCACTAAGAAAAGCATCGACCTCATTCCAAAAGTTATCATCTTCCTCATCCAGAGTGAGAGAAGGAATGGAAGAGTCGAAAATGGGACAAGAAATGAGTGGATGATCATTATATAGGAGATTTTCAGTTTCTCCAAGATCGGCTTCGAAATCAAAGAGATCATCGTCACTTTCTGATGAAAGTGGACTGATGTGAGTGAGTTCATCGGTGAACTCCTCAAGAAGAGGATCAGACTGTGGGAGTGATGCCTCAACATACTCAATGTATTCATAAGAAGCACAATCGTCGCTAAGATCGGAGAAAGTATCAAAATGATCTTTTGAACACTCAAGAGGGAAAGGAGAATCACACATATGCTCAGAAGTTCCCTGTGACTCTCTCGGGATTGGGACAAGGTTCTCAACACTAGACTTTATGAATTCGTCCGATTCCTTTTCAGGAACAGTGTCAAGATGCTCGTCCCCCATAGTCAGAGAGTGAGTGGGAGCTTCGGGTGTGATAGCAGTTGTTTGAGATGGAATCTCAACTGCTGGGATATCATCTGATGAACTTGATGAATCAAGTGTATCATCATCATCACTGTCATCAGGAATAAAACGAAATTGAGAGCTAGATCTGGCTGCTTTTTCTTTTGCAATTGATTCCCTAACAGATTTCTCAAAGGCAATTTGGGAATTTATTTTAGCAGCCTGATCTTCAGCTAACAATTCTTCCATGGATTTCTCATGTGAATTTGGAATGACGGGACATTGTGGGAGTGGAGATTTGTCAAAACCGGAAGGTTGACATTGATAATCATCGTGAGGACCCCCACAATATACACAAGAAATACTGGGAACATTATGAAGTGCAGTTTTATTGAACTCCTCAGCTCTTTTCACTAACTCTAGAAGCTCTAGATAAGTGTCTTGTTGGGTTTGCTGAGGAGTTTGAGTTATTTGGCACTGTGGAGGTTGGTCGTGGTATGGATAGTCGTAATTGTTACAAGGAAATGGATTCCCTGTTTGACAATCAGAGCTGAAATGGGGACCTCCACAGTTCTCACAACAAAATGATTGTTGTGGGTGGTCATGTGAATAATATGGAATTTGGTCATTTCCAAAGTCCTGAGTGTTGCCAGAAAACTGTTCGTAGACAAACGTATTTCCGGATTGACACTCAAATCCTTGGTGAGGACCTCCACAAAATTCACAGCAGTAATGTTGGTTATATGAAGATGAGTCAGGCTGTGGTGGGTAATTGGAAAAGTTTGAGGGGTCGTTAAATGAGTTCTGATCAGGATCATAATCAAATGAATTCCTCGAACCACAAAACAAACAACTCCCGTTATGAATATCATTACCACATTGTACACACGTACACCAACGACAGGGTGAACCATAAAGAGGCTCACCACAACCGACACAAGGAATAAACGATTGCATTTGAGAGTTATGAAGAGGAATCGGTTTATTCAGAGAATCAACAAAACCAACATGGTGATCTGAATGACTATCAAGTCTCGAAGAATATTTAGAAAAATCCGGAGGTGGGACAAGTGGTGTGCTCTGAGAGCTAGCAATTTCCACCACTTCCGTTTTGGTCTCCGGTTCTGGTTCTTGAGAAACGTGAAGATTAGGCAAGTCATTCTTGCGAGTCACCGGTCTGAATTCTGCATGTTTGCTTTTAACCGTAAACCGTGAAAGTTTAGAATCAATTCTAGACGGTTTAGGAGCAATCGAGGGATTAGATCTTTGGATAACCGTAGGTTGGACGTATTTAGCACTTCCATTATCAGAAGGAAGTATCTGGTCCTTTGTCACCCCGGTTTCTCGTTTTATTTCCCTACGCAGAATTAATGGATCTTCACGAACAACACGAATTCTAGACATTGGTGATAAAGTCTGAAGCTTTTCAGCTTCGTCCCAGAATTCGTCCTCGAGAGATTCCATGAGAACAGAAGAAGTGAGAATCAAAAGGATAGAGGGTAAAGGGATAAAGAATCAAAAAGGGTAGGAGGGTAAAGATGAATATTTTTGGTATTTTTGAAAAACATGATGTAAAAACTAAGAATGAAAATCTTTTTGGGTTTTTTGATTTTTTTTAAAAGATGGTATAAACAAGGAGTGATTATTCAAATCACTAATCTGCTAAACGTAAGACTATTAGCACTGCTCCCCGGCAGCGGCGCCAAAATTTGATCGGTGCAAAACCGTCAAGTTTTCTCACGCAAGCTAGTCACTTGTGAATGACCAACTGTAAGAAACTCAAAACAGCTCACACACCAATTGCAATTTAGATCAGGAGAGTATAGTGTTTCCCCAGGTCGTTAAGTCCCAACGAGCTGTGCGAGAATAGTCAGACGTGTAGTGATCGAGAGATTTGAACGGAAAAAGGGATTTGAATATGATTATAACTAAGGAAAAGCCAATAAATTACAACGGCTTAAATGCAAATTAAAGGAAATTAAAAAGATAAAAAATATTAAATAAACGCTATCACTATTTTTAAAAAATGATGTTTTTGTGATTTTATAAAACAAAATGACTTAAATAAACTATTTTAATTAAAACGTAAACTTAAATTACTTAAAAACGTGACTTAAAATGAAAACGTACGTTATTTATAAAAATTACGCTGGAGCGCAAGATAAAACGTAAAATTTGTGAAATAAAAGTCCTACGAATGTAAAAACAATTTTCCTACGTCCTACATGACTAAAAAGAATTTTAGGAAAAAGCGGAATATTTTTTTGAGTTTTATTTTATTTATTACAAATTAAATACTAATTTATACTAATTAAAAATACTAAATGATATTCAAAAATTATAAATTTTTTTTTTTTAAAAAAATACTTAAGCTATATTAGAACATAGGAAAAATATAAAACAAGTGAGAGCTTATAGAAATGAGCTTTTAAAAAACCATTGAAGAAAATGTAACACAAGACTACTCCTTATTAAATATTTAATAGATGGAAATTTAACACAAGACCACTCTAGTGCTGATGGTAAATGTGTTGTGTGTTGGGTCGTGCAAGGGATACCTGATGGTCAGGGGTTCGAATCCCATTTCCTTCACTTTTTCTCTTCCTTTTTTTTAGTTAGTATTTAATGGAATATTGCAAAACCAAAAAAAAAAAAAAAAAACATATCTTAATCTAACTATGCAATAAATCAGTAACTATTAGAAACATAAAAAGGATATTAGAATCTGGACAAAAGTATGCTATATTCTATAAACACTAAACTTGAAAAGGCTGTATAACAGCTTATTTGACAACTGATCCCATATAAGGGACTGTTTGATTTTATTGGACAAATCAAGGGACAAGGCAAGCTATAAACTAATGGGAACTAAGCTAAAACACTTAAAAGCACTAAAGGAAACTAAACAAAGCAATTAATTAGGCCAAATGAGCAAAAAGGTTCTATCTTGCTGCTGTTACAGTTGATTCAAAACAGCCTATATGGGCTGTTTAGAAGGCTAAAAATAAGCATGATAAAAAGCTCTAAAAACCAAAATAAGCAAAGAAAAATTATCCTAGTATTACTAACTACTTGCATAATCGAAATCAAGTCCTAAATCTAACTTTAACTACCCTAAAATTGAGCTAAAAAGTGACTATATGGCTGCTGTTATAACAGAAAAAAAAAAGGGGAAAAACGGCAACTTTGGGATGCAAATTTAAGCTATCTAAGCGCAACCTAAGTGCAAACCAAGTAAACGCAGGTTAAGTTGGGTATATGCTTAACTAAGAAAAACACTTTTTTGAAGATTTGGGCTACAACTCGGCCAAGAAAAAGGGTGTGAACAGCAGCGGTAAGCTGCTGTTCTGTGCAGACAATTCATGGCAGAAACACATTTTTTTTTCACTAACCAAACTTGTGCAAGACTAGTAAACTCAGTTTCCAACTACCAAAATAACTTGAAATCACTAAAAGAGCTTTGACCTTAAAGGCCAAAGTGGGTAAAAACTGTTTTTCTAAACCCAACTCACTAGAACCAAACACTCTTTTAGAAAACCTTATGCAAATTATTCAATGAGAACTGAAAAGATTCTACCCTAAACTGTAATGAAACCAACTAACTACCATGACACTTGACTAAACAACACATTAAAACCAGAATTTAAACTAAACTATCTTTGGCTTAGAAATTTGATTGCAAGTTGACTTATGTTGACTTTACACCAATATTGCTTAAAACTGATTTGTAGGCTTAACAAAAGCTATACTAAGCTTAAAGAAGCTTATTTGATTCTAACATAAGCTTATGAGAAGCTTGGATACAAATTTTGAAACTTGAAAATCTCCACAGTACACAGTAAATTTGGAATTCATATAAAACTTGGATTAAAGTTCACAAACACATTACAAAGACACTTTAACATAAATGTGATACTAAGACACTGAAATTACAACATTTAAATTAAGCTACAACATTTATTTAAAAAAAACGACATTAAGAAAAAAAATAAGAAAACTAGCTACCCTTGTTTCCTCAATCTTCTTCCTCTTTTATACTTCAAAACTCTTCCACGTGTCCTTATGACTGTTTCCCACCACCCTATTGAGCCAATGGGAGACTTTTGTGAGTTTTGGCCAAAATGTCAATTTTGGCGGGAAATCTCTTTTTTGACCTCTGTTGACTTTAGACTGCAACTAGGGGGGGTTGAGGGGTGTGATGATGAGGGGTTGATGTGGAAGAGATAAGGTGAAGGTGGATGGGATGGGTGAGAGGTTGCAGAGGTTAGCAGATCAAGTGGAAGAAGGAAACCTGCTTGGGAGGGAAAGGGGTAGAGTTTGACTGCTTGTTGACTAGGGGGTTCAAAAAGGGTAAAGACAGGGGTCAAATGGTTTTAAATGGCAGGGTCAAAGGCATTTTGACAAGGCTTATGTATACAAGGACTAGTTTTGTAATTTTCTGAAAGATGAGGGACCAATCCTGTAATTTTCCAAAGTTGTCACAAGGATCACTTTTGCCAAGTTCCAATAGTACAAGGACCAACTTTGACATTTTTAAATTTTCCAGGGACCAAACTTGACAATTTCAAAAGTTCAGGGACCTTTTCTGCCATTTAACAAAAGATTTATTCAAGGACCATTTTTGACATTTTTAAATTTTCCAGGGACCAAACTTGACAATTTCAAAAGTTCAGGGACCTTTTCTGCCATTTAACAAAAGATTTATTCAAGGACCATTTTTGACAAATTAGAATATTTCAGGGACCTTGAATAACATTTTTCTTTATTTAGATTTACCAGGGACTGTTTTTGACAATTTATGAAACTTGGGGGACTAAAACTGCCAATTATGCAAACTTTATACGTTTTTCACCAGATTTTGACATTTTTGCATTTAAAACACATAAAACACTTATTTGTGATATTTTTATCATTTCGATGCATTTCTGAGTGTTTTCAGATGTTTTTGCAGTTTAATTGGTACAAAAATGATGAGTATTTAGACACTCATCATCGGGCTATTGTTTGGTGATCTCATTTTATTTTAAACATTTTGGGTTATGTAAATTTCCTTGTAAGTCATTGTTTAAATCACTTGATACTTTATTCTTAAGACTTCCGTTTTTAACTGTATGTTCTGATATAACACCAGAATGTGACACTTCTACCCTTGTCGGGTTGGGGTGTTACAATTATGGTATCAGAGCCCAGGTTTCGTCTTGTTGACCTTAGGATTGACCTGTGATGACTTGGGTAGACACTAGTCTTCCGTCTGTTCTGATTTTCTCTGATTCATTTGATTTTCATTCAGATTTGACCTTGATATTTGTTTGTCTTCACTGATTTTGCCTTCTACTTTTTGCATCGAACTTTTGTATTTTGTCTTCGCGCATTCGTTTATCGATCGTTAGATGGAGACTATTCGTAGAGTCGAAGATGATGGTGCCGACCCTGCATTGCTGCAACAGTTTCTGAACTGGAGATGTTCGTGAAGCCGAAGCCGCACCCGATCGTGATGCTGCTGGAGACGTCATGATGCTGCTGGAGGGAGCTGGACGGATCAACCACAGGCGCAAAGACGGAGACAAGATTCAGCTGGTGGCTGAGAAGGTTCATCTACTTCATAGGATTGGGCGCAACTTGTGTTACTCCGATTTGTTGGTCACGCGTTTTGAGGCGGTTTTGCTAAGTAATTTTGATCGGTATTGCTTTTCTTCGATTTGTTCAGAACTCGGCTTGAATCGTGAAGTTTCATGATTTAGCATTTTGGTATTATCTCAGCTTTATTTCTGGATCGTTAATAATGAGTCATGAGGAACCGTTTCGAGCAGGTTGGTGGCCTTCTCTCTTTTGTGGTATGGTAAGTTGTTTGATGTGGTATATGCTGTATGTATGTGATCTGGTCTGTTTCGGTATGTTACTTGCTATCTGTATGTGATATGTTTTGTGTGATATTGGTTATGTGGTTTGTCATGACCCGAGACAAAATATGATGACAATAAGGACTTGTTATGTGATGCAAGTATTATGACGCCTGATCAACGTGATAATACCGAGATCATATAATTTGAACTTATTGAAGTCATACGACGTCTTGGGAAATGCCTGGGGTTGGTACGTGAATGGACTAGGACTTACATCCGTTATCCTTTGATCCTCATGTTCGTTTGAAATTCTGTACCTCCTTACGAGATTTTCACTGACATCTGTTATGTATAAGTTTTGTATGCTTTGGAACCGGAATCGTTATGATCTATGTTAGACTATGAATGGCTACGTCTGCCCTAAACGTGTACGTCTCCGTGTACCTTTGCGATTTAATTTTCGAGGACGAAAATTTTCTTTTAGAGGGGAAGAGTTGTAAAACCCTAAAAACGCAAATGTGTGAAATGACCATAATGCCCCTCAAAGAAATAATTATGAAATTCGTAGTACATGTCAAGCTCATTTAACTACGTATAATCAAATTTATACATATGTAAATTCAACTTATACTTATGTTACATAAATAAATCACACATTATAAAGTTACTTGAACTAAATATTATGTATAAGTTACAAAGATAAATACATTCAAACTTAATTAAAAACCTCTACATTTGGAAGGTCAAAAGTATTGAATTGGTCATAAAAACCCTCCCCAATTTCGGCTGAGAATAGGTCCCCATAACTTCCCATATTTTTTTCACCTCCTCTCATTTTCGTAACTGTCATAACTACAATTTGGAAAGTTTAATTTTGGCTTTGACTTTCCCCTTCTTAGGCCGAGTATCCCTCCCCTTAATCCCCACAATCACGTTTAATTTCCCTATCATATTACTCATTCCAAAAGCACACCAACCCTATTTTTCCATCACAAAAAAAATGACGGCAACTCGTCTTCCTCCTCCATTTTCTGTCGCCTAGAAGTGAGGTCCAAAGCAAAGGTTCAAAGGTGTTTGGAAAGGGCTGAATTCGTGGTGGATGCAAGGGTTTCTTGGGTTTTGTCATAGGTTAAGGCTGCTGCTGCTGGTCGTGGGACTTTTGTTTCTGTCATGGGTTCCATAAGCCAAGGAGACTTGTCGCGGATTCTTGGTGGTCCTTGGTCGTGGTGGTGCTGGTTGTCGTGGGGTGTTCCAAGCTAAGATGGAGGCTGGTCGTGGGGTGTTGGTGCCCTGACCTCGTCTCCCTTCCGTTCACATTACAAGGGTAACACCGTTATTATTCCGTCTCCTTTCTTCTTTGTTTCTTGGTTTGGTGTCGGATGGTTTTTCATCCCATGCGTATACATATATATGAATCGAAACATCACATATAAAGACACATTAAACTGTTGCATGAGATCATGATATAAGTTCTGTATAAGTCGATAATAAAATGGACATGTAACTTCCTATATAATATGTTTTGGGACCTTCTTTTACACGACATGCCTTGGGTTTTTTTTATTAAAGATATGAGTTAAGTAAGAGTAAAAGAGGCATGCACACGTTAAAAACTTCACAAATAATAATGGTGGTGCGCATGAAATCATAACCAGATGTCATATAAAATATCAAGTAAAGGCTTAATATAGT
This sequence comes from Chrysanthemum seticuspe, assembly GCA_019973895.1. NCBI lineage: Eukaryota > Viridiplantae > Streptophyta > Magnoliopsida > Asterales > Asteraceae > Chrysanthemum > Chrysanthemum seticuspe. The sequence goes on along the minus strand of BPTQ01000007.1, from coordinate 162,643,082 downwards.
ATTTACCATATAGACCCTAAACTTGTATAAATTGACATAATTGATCCTTAAAGTATCTAAATACTCATTTAACCTATTGTATCTTTAAAACACATCTAAAATGGAAAGTTACTAAAATTAGAAACCTGTAAAAATGGAAAGGCGTCCAAAATGAGTAATCCGATCTTAATAAGCGTTATCTAATTCATATAGGTTCCGGACGGCGGGATTGATTCATTGTATGACATTACTTTCTATTTTGCTTGCTTCGAATAAGGTACAGATATTCTATCCCTTTTCAGTAGGGATTTCTCATAACTTTTCGATCCTTGACTTTACTTCACTTATGATATTCCTTTGCTATAATTTCCTTATGCTATGATCCTTTCGATATGATTCCGACATAATCCTTTGATATGATTCTATTAGCTATGATATTCGTTTGTTATGATTATGAACTTCTGTTTATGAACCTTATGATTATGAACCTCTGATTATGAACTTATGTTATGGAACTCTGATATGAACCTTTGACTTCTGAACCTTTGATATGAACCCTTATGATATGATATGATTATGCTTTGACCCGTCAGTTTGATACCCGAGCCAAATATGTTTTCCTAGTCATGAAGGTAACATGACCGTGTCATTGATGCACCAATGGCATGACTCCAGTGTGTACGAGTGATGATACACACCGTCCCCCATTATGATATGATATGATTATGAGCTCACTATATGTATATGATTTGGCCACTATGATATGTTCCGGGGGGGGGGGGGGGCGTATGGATGCATCCTAGATATGATATGTTTCGAGGGATTTGATCTGTTTGGAGATATGATTTATATGGTGAATGATGTCGGGTGCAATCCGCGTCTTCACATTTTCGGGAGCTAGCTACTCCATTTGTTACTGAGGTCTCCCCTCCTATTATGTATGGTATTCCGAGGTCACCCCTCCGAATACAATGGCTACTTATGATATGATATGATATGATATGTTTCCGGGCTCGGGTAGATTTCTGATAACCCTTACACTTTTGATAAACCTATATTGTACCTTCCGTATTCCACAACGCACCATAATCTGTATTACTTGTTCATTACTCAATACCCTTATATGATTCACTTTTACCAAGATATAGATACTCCATTACATTGATCTGTCACACTTTCATTCCGTTACTTCAGACTATGGTTCCATTCCCGTACCGGATTATTATATGTCATTGGATTGATTATGATATTCATGTTTATACGACTACTGATTACTCTGTATGATATGTATGTATGCGATATAAGATTTACCTGTTGTCATCTGATGATATGTTATCTTACTCTTATGTGACCCTTTGATTTGTCTGGTGACCATGCTAGTGTGTAATCGGTTGTTTTGCCTGTTTATCATGTATACCTCGTTCAGTTAATCTCGTGGACTATGACTATCCGTGGTGTCCTTATCTGCTTGTTGTTGACCTGCCATGTTTGCATTTCTGTTTATGCTACGGTTTGATTGGGTAAATGGTTCAACTTATGAAGTCTAGCTTGTTAACTTGTTTAATTGCCATGCTATGTATTTAATTCATTTAATTATAGTGTTCATACTGTATTCCTACTTGTTACGTGTGACTGCCATGTTTTGACTACCGTTATGATACTGATTATGTCTTCAACTAAGGGTTTTGACCTGTGTGTATTGCCATGCTCACTTATTAATTAATTTCTTCCGCTTTCCTTTAGATTTATGTTTGACTTGTATGTCTTCTGATTTTCCTGAAATGATTGTATGCCATATATGCGTTGTGTGGATACGACGACTGATATGCTTGCTTATGTTTCAGTTCTTGTATGTCTAGTTTGTATGTGCTTGTTTATATGTCATCGATGCTTTGCTTTGCTTCGTTCTCCTTGTTATCTGTTCGTTTTGGGTATCTGTAAAATTGTGTTCTGCAGGATCCTCATTGACTCATTGTTCTCATTTCGCTGCGACTTTGTTATCCGTTGCCTTTGTTTCATTTCGCATTTCAGATTTTATTTAACTTTCGTTTTGTTATATCTGTTCACTGGGCTTTTTAAGCTCAGCCGCATTTCTTTTCCTGCGGCAGGTGTTAGGTTTGAAGATGGGCATTCGATGGGCTGAGAGTTGGATTATCTGAGTGGACCAACCCTAGTTACCTTATCATTTGGTTTTATTTTGTCGGGCTATTGTTTGGTGATCTCATTTTATTTTAAACATTTTGGATTATGTAAATTTCCTTGTAAGTCATTGTTTAAATGACTTGATACTTTATTCTTAAGACTTCCGTTTTTAACTGTATGTTCTGATATAACACCAGAATGTGACACTTCTACCCTTGTCCGGTTGGGGTGTTACATGTGTTGATGGATCTTTGTAGTCGAATGAAATGATGTTGATGAAGTATCCTTAGGCGTAGAAATCACAATAAACCAAGTAGCACTTATGCGTAAAAATACCAAAGTTACACGTAACAATCAAGAGTTACGCGTAGGTTTAGCTTACGCGTAAGTAGGGAAAAGACGCTAAAGTTATGCGTAGACACAAAGTTAGGCGTACAAAGTTAGGCGTAGGATTACCTTATGCGTAAGACTAGGCTTAGGCGTAAGATATTGAAGCTATTTCATCACAAAAATCTGGTTTAGAATCATCTCTGGGCAAAAGTCATTTTTACGAGTAGTTCTATGCCTAACGAAACCCTAATCTTACGCATAAGAATTCCGTGGTTTGATCTTCAGTTTTCGTGGTTTACTCCGTGTTTTCTTGCTTGGATAAGCCTGAAAATACGTCGAATTGGGATATCTTTTGGACTGTGATAGTGTAAAAGATCACTTGGGCAAAAAACCCTAAAATTACGCATAAGCATAAGTTTACGCGTAGAAACTTCTACGCATAAGATTTATCTTACGCCTAAGCTTTGTCTTACGCATAAGGTCATCCTACGCCTAAGTTTTCTACGCCTAACTTCTTGTTTTACGCATAACTTTAGTGTTTTCACCTTACTTATGCGTAAGCTAAACCTACGCGTAACTCTTACTGTTACGCATAACTTTGGTGTTTTTACGCATAAGTGCTACTTGGTTTATTGTGATTTCTACGCCTAAGGATACTTCATCAACAAAGGTTAGTTCGACTGCAAAGATCCATTTAACAACACAAGTTTTCAACATGTCACAACCACCATACTCTAACTATTTCCCTTACACTTATACTCAACGACAATAACAACTAAGTCCACAACATCAACAATGGAATCACCAACAAGCAATTTATCAACAACATACTCCACAACTTGCAGCAAATCCACAACCTCAAATGGTTCAACCACCACCAAGTCTTCAAGTTCAACCCTACACAAACGATTTCAATCAACATCCATCAAGGAACACTATGAAGGAACCCACTTGGTTTGCAAAGATGTGTGAACCTTTAGGCAGCCAACAATCAATTCATGAGGCTGGATCACTTGATAGACCACCAATGCTCACTCCAGGAAACTACGATCAATGGGTGATTAGGTCCTTTAGGTTTTGTGATCTGAAGAAGCCACATGGAAAGTTCTTAAAGAAGGTTATCTTGGAAGGTCCATTTCAGATGCCTACTGTCATTGAACCCGGAGATCCAAATGCTAATCCACCAAGGGATGAACAATAAAACATTGCTACTGTTGCAGACCTGAATGCAGAAGAACTTCTACACTATGAAGCTGATGATCTTGCAATGCAATATATCCTTTTAGGATTACCAAACCCAATTCTTCGCAGTGTTGATGCTCAAAAGACTGCAAAGGCAATGTGCGAACATATTCATCTTCTTATGGAAGGATCTGCACTCAATCAGGAGGATATGGAATCCAAAATTTACTTGGCTTATGAACACTTCATGATTGAACCTAGAGAGACACTAGAGTCTTATCATCATCGAGTTACACGTAGTCGAATGATTGGATATCTTTTTTTTTTTTTTTTTTTTTTTTTTTTTTTTGATAACTTGTGTTGATGGATCTTTGTAGTCGAATGAAACGATGTTGATGAAGTATCCTTAGGCGTAGAAATCACAATAAACCAAGTAGCACTTATGCGTAAAAATACCAAAGTTACACGTAACAATCAAGAGTTACGCGTAGGTTTAGCTTACGCGTAAATAGGGAAAAGACGCTAAAGTTATGCGTAGACACAAAGTTAGGCGTACAAAGTTAGGCGTAGGATTACCTTATGCGTAAGACTAGGCTTGGGCGTAAGATGTTGAAGCTATTTCATCACAAAAATCTGGTTTAGAATCATCTCTGGGCAAAAGTCATTTTTACGAGTAGTTCTACGCCTAACGAAACCCTAATCTTACGCATAAGAATTCCGTGGTTTGATCTTCAGTTTTCGTGGTTTACTCCGTGTTTTCTTTCTTGGATAAGCCGGAAAATACGTCGACTTGGGATATCTTTTGCACTGTGATAGTGTAAAAGATCACTTGGGCAAAAAACCCTAAAATTATGCATAAGCATAAGCTTACGCGTAGAAACTTCTACGCATAAGATTTATCTTACGCCTAAGCTTTGTCTTACGCATAAGGTCATCCTACGCCTAAGTTTTCTACGCCGAACTTCTTCTTTTACACATAACTTTAGTGTTTTCACCTTACTTATGCGTAAGCTAAACCTACGCGTAACTCTTACTGTTACGCGTAACTTTGGTATTTTTACGCATAAGTGCTACTTGGTTTATTGTGATTTCTACGCCTAAGGATACTTCATCAACAAAGGTTCATTCGACTACAAAGATCCATTTAACAACACAAGTTTTCAACATGTCACAACCACCATACTCTAACTATTTCCCTTACACTTATACTCAACGACAACAACAACTAAGTCCACAACATCAACAATGGAATCACCAACAAGCAATTTATCAACAACAATTTAATCAACAACATACTCCACAACTTGCAGCAAATCCACAACCTCAAATGGTTCAACCGCCACCAAGTCTTCAAGTTCAACCCTACACAAACGATTTCAATCAACATCCATCAAGGAACACTATGAAGGAACCCACTTGGTTTGCAAAGATGTGTGAAGCTTTAAGAAGCCGACAATCAATTCATGAGGCTGGATCACTTGATAGACCTCCAATGCTCACTCCAGGAAACTACGATCAATGGGTGATTAGGTTCTTTAGGTTTTGTGATCTGAAGAAGCCACATGGAAAGTTCTTAAAGAAGGTTATCTTGGAAGGTCCATTTCAGATGCCTACTGTCATTGAACCCGGAGATCCAAATGCTAATCCACCAAGGGATGAACAATCAAACATTGCTACTGTTGCAGACCTGAATACAGAAGAACTTCTACACTATGAAGCTGATGAGCTTGCAATGCAATATATCCTATTAGGATTACCAAACTGATGTGCCCGGTTGGTGCAAGTTTTAAATTTATAAAAGGTGAATTACCAATATTACCAATAACACATACGAGCAAGTATACTCATCCGTTATAGCAAGATTATGAAGGTAAGTCGGGATCGTTCGCAGGGATTTGAATGAATCTAAGCACAAGTTTGAATTAACGGAGTCTATCTAAAACATATAACAAAGCAAATAGATATAATGAAATTCAGATGATTAAAAACAACACTTGCTTAAACTAGTTTCGTATCAAAGATTAATGTGATTGTGTTAACCTCTTAACATGTTGGTTATGATAATTAGTTGGTGAACTAATCTATTGTTCCTACAAGTTAAACCTTCGTCAAGATTTTAGTTTATAAAAACAAGCATTAAGTTTAACCAATCAATTCAAGATCAATTCAAGTTTCATAAGTCTACTTACATAAACTTAAACACAAAAACATCCACTTGTTCATCAAATTGCTTAAGAAATGGTCAATACAAAAGGTAACCGATCATAGACAAAAGGCTACAATTGATTCTCAACAACTAATCTTACGACCATTTAGATGTTTCCAATCAATCCAATTTAATAATCAAAAAGTGTTTCAATTACAACCACACCTTAGTTCCTTTGTATAATCAAGAATAATGGGTAAAAACAATCATCCATAGACAAAATGATTATGACTAGTTGAATAACACGAAGTTCTTTCGACCCCAACGATTATTATCAATTAGCCAAACTTGATTAATAAATGTCACTATGAAACTTTAGCACAATTGGATCTTAGAATCAACTTGAAATTGAATTAAAACATGTTAACACAACCACTAACTAATCATATGATAATCAACATCATTTAAGCAAGTGCATAAAGAAACTAGCCACTCATAGCAAACATGAACATAAACTCAGAACTTTGAACATTAGAAAACATGATTGAAAGTCTTACAATGCTTGGAATAAGATTACAAATGGTGTAGTAATGATTCCCAAAGGATTGATGTAGACTTCTTGGTGTTTTGGCCTCCAAATGTGGAACTTCTGGAACTCCAAACTTCTCTGGATTTCTAAGGACGAATTTTGATAGCTTAAGACTTTGTTTGATGAGTAGAGAGATTTGTATATTATGGTGTGTCTCTAATGCTCACAATTAGCCTCAATTTATACTAATTCCAAGGCCTAGGGTATTAAATGCTGAACTTGGCCACCAAGGAGTGACGAAGGGACTAGAATACACCAAGAGAAGGACCTAGAATCGTTTGGATGCAAAGGGGAAGCTTAGTGATGAAGATTTGGCAACTGCAGCTTCTCCAACCGGATCGGTCATACGACCAACCGATCCGGCTGGTCTTCAATAACAACTAGCCAACCGATCCGGTTGCGGGTTGCGACCGATCGGCTGGCGATGGTAAAAACATTGATTCTGGCCGTTTTCTAACCGATCCGGTTACGGTTGTAACTGGATCCGGTTGGATCTTCTGAGATACGGAAACTTGATCTTTCCTTTACTATGTCTTGTAGAACTCGGTTCTTCAATCACTAAGGTCTTCAAAGGTCCTTGAGATACTGATTTAGTCTTACTGAAATGAGAATCTTCGTTTAAGATTCTTTTCTTCATTTCTTTCTCGTTTCCCTGCACTTGGTTATAAACACTAGACAAACATCTTTTGATATGTTTAAGTACTATAATCACGCAAATATAAACAAATAACAGATATAAAAGTACACATAACGCTACTAAAAACATGCACAATCTGAGCGTTATCAAATTCCCCCACACTTAAACTTTGCTTGCCCTCAAGCAAATCTAGAAAAAAAACATCGACTGGTACAAGATCGTGATTATGAAAAATGTGATGCAAATCAACCAAGTATAAATACGAGAGAGGATTCATCAATTATGCTTTATAAAGGTGAAACATCCAGATGTTTGACAATATCCAATGTTTTTCTTGCATGATAAACATTTCAGAACACCTCACGAAAAAGGAACGAAATATAATTCACTCAATCACTCATTTTAGGGGAGTAACAAGATAAATCACACTCATTGCTCAGTCATGATTAGATTATTACCATAAGCTTGTACAAGAAACAAAACTCCACCGACGTGGCGTGAGCACCAAGTAAAAACATCTAAAGAGGGCTTTTATTCGGGTTATAATGATATAGCTAAGGGTTAAGGGTATGGATAAGGCATGGGAGTGTTTATGAAATTGGTGTTAAAATAAAAATGAAATCAAGTCTAATACCCATGTTGCTAGTTACCAAACATTCCACGAACCAAATAAACGATTATAGCCTTGCCTTCTTCTTTTCCACTTTCCACAGCTTTTCGCTTTGCCATGACAATTATTCTTCGATCATAGCTCATTGGCTATTTTTTTCCATACTTTCAACATAACTTTTTTTTTTGAACATAACATAACGCATGGCTCAATCAATCAATCACATAGGATGTGGTACTCATAATCATTTGAACAATCTTTACTTTCCAGGCGACTAGCAACCAACCATTAGACATTGATGAGGGATAGGCTAAGGTTAAAAGTCTAAAATCTTTTTGTATTTTCTGGGTGAAGTAAAAATGAAAGGGATGGCTCAGAAGGTGTAACTAGGGGTATCTAGTGCTAAAAATGAGCACTACAAATGGGTCTATGTGGGTGGTTAACTAACCAATGAGGCTAGCTAATATATCATTAGATGTAAAATGGAAGGCCATTTGGGTTAAATCCTAAGGTGCCTCTTTATCACACGAATTCACTTATATCACACGAATGCAATCTCACTGCGGTCTGGTAATGATTTACAAGCATAAGTTCTAGAATAATTAAAATCACCGGCACACTCATATCAAAAGATCTAAGAATAAAAGATGTATGCTAATAAGAAATAAGCTCAAATCCTCACAATTTAGTGGAAAGGGTATAATATGTGCTAGCAAATGTCATCGATCCAAGAATGGATTGCAATAGTAATCGGAACACATCTCGAAGTTTCAAATATTACCAGTTTTACCAGTGGAATGATCCAGTTATTCTAATAGATAATCCTAAAAGTGCGAAAACAACTAGATCACAAGGGCAAACAAAATTTTAAATTTAAGCTTGAAAACTCTAATTTTTCCTATTCACCCCCCCACACTTAAGTTAGACATTGTCCTCAATGAAAAACGAACTTCAAAGTATAGAAATAGGGAAAATAGAGATGAAACCAGATATGTCAACGAGTTTATCAGCTTAAAATTCTTCTTCACTCCCAGCCTACACTTGAGAAATCATCACCTGCACACAATCTTATAAACAAACAAAAGGTTTTATTAAAAGGAAGGCACCCCCCCACACTTAAGTTCAACCGAAGGTTTAAACTTTGGGGAGTGACCATAGAAAATCAAAACACACACGGGTTGCCTCCCGAGAAGCGCTTGTTTTATTACCGAGTCATCAGCCTGACTCGAACCTTCCCGAATTTATTTAGCTGCAAGGGCAGCTTTGAACATTTTGAAAAGTTCGGGGATATACATGAATTCTTCACCAGTAGCTTCAATATCGTCCCAGACGAACTCAGCAGATGGTTTCCATGGAACAGTTTGTGGGATTCTTCCTGGAAATGGTGCTACAAAGGTGATAGTTTCGAATTCATTCTCATGGTGTCGCCAGGACACTGTCGCAACTGAAACTTCTTTCGTTTGCTCCTTGTCGTAATATAACTTGATTCGGTGTCCATTAACAATGAAACTTCCACCTTGTTTGTCATAGAGTTCGACATACCCAGATGGATATCCATGTTTAACGACATATGGTCCAAACCATTTTGGTTGTAACTTAGGAGCTTTGAATTTGAATTTCATGTTAAAAAGCAGAACTTTATCTCCGGCTTTGAATTCTTTGCGAATTCGTAGCTTTTTATCGTGATAAGCTTTTGTTCTGGCTTTATACAGTTTGGAGTTTTCATAAGCTTGGAGTCTTAATTCATCGAGTTTGTGCAATTGCAGGAATCTTTTCTCTCCAGCTATTTTGAGATCGGTGTTACAATGTCTGAGCGCCCAATAAGCACGATGTTCAACTTCGAATGGCAAATGACAAGTCTTCCCATACAAGAGTCTGTAAGGAGTTGTGCCAATTGGTGTTTTATAAGCCGTACGAAATGCCCACAGAGCATCGTCAAGTTTTCTTGCCCACAATGAAGGATTGTCCTTAACTGTTTTTTCTAGTATTCTTTTGAGAGCTCTGTTGGTATTTTCGACTTGACCACTGGTTTGTGGATGATAGGCAGTCGCAAATCGATGATGAACTCCATATCTTTTCATGGTTTTCTCTATTTGTTGATTGCAGAAATGAGTTCCTCGATCGCTTATGAGTGCCTTAGGAATTCCATAACGAGCGAAAAGCTTTTTGAGGAAATTAACGACGACACGAGCATCGTTTGTTGGTAAAGCTTCAGCTTCTGCCCATTTGGACACATAATCTATAGCAACGAGAATGTATTCGAATTTGTGGGATTTAGGGAAAGGTCCCATGAAATCTATTCCCCAAATGTCGAATATTTCACACACTTGAATGCTTGTTAATGGCATTTCATCTCTCCGAGAGATATTGGTGGTTCTTTGACAAGCGTCACAATTTTGAACAAGTGTGTGTGCTTCTTTGAATATTGTTGGCCAATAGAATCCAGCATCAAAAACTTTCTTAGCTGTGGTGGAAGGACCATAATGTCCCCCAGTTGGGCCTTGATGACATTCGTCGAGAATTTTTCGGGTTTCGGAACCAGAAACACATCTTCGGATCATCCCATCGGGACACATTTTGAAAAGATATGGCTCTTCCCAAAAGTAGTATTTGAGTTCCGAAAAGAATTTGCTTCTCTGAGCATGAGTTAGACCTTTTCTGAGAATTCCTTTGGCGAGGTAATTCGCAAAGTCAGCAAACCAAGGATCGTCAGTTTCATCGATGGTCATGAGAGTTTCATCGGGAAAATAATCATCGATTTCTTCTTCTTTTAATTCCTCAAGATTGGGATTTTCGAGGCGAGATAAGTGATCAGCAGCAAGATTCTCTGCTCCTTTCTTATCTTTGATTTCGATGTCAAATTCTTGGAGTAGTAAAATCCATCAAATAAGACGTGGTTTAGCTTCTTGCTTGGTGAACAGATACTTGAGCGCTGAATGATCGGTAAAAACGACTGTTTTTGAGAGCACGAGGTATGATCTGAATTTGTCGAATGCGAAAACGATGGCCAGTAATTCTTTTTCGGTGACGGTATAATTTTTCTGGGCACTATTCAGTGTCTTGCTAGCAAAATATAAAGGCCGAAAATGTTTTCCTTCGCGTTGGCCTAAGACAGCTCCAACAACAAAATCGCTTGCGTTGCACATAAGTTCGAAGGGTAGTGACCAATTAGGTGAGACCATGATCGGAGCACTAGTAAGTTGAGATTTCAGTATTTCGAAAGCTTTTATGCAATCAGCATTGAAGTCAAAGATAGATTCTTTCTCAAGAAGTTTCGTCATTGGACGAGATATTTTGGAAAAATCTTTGATGAATCGGCGGTAAAAACCAGCATGTCCTAAAAAACTTCTAACGGCTTTGACGTTAGTTGGTGGTGGAAGTTTTGAGATTACATCGACCTTTGCCTTGTCTACTTCCATTCCGGCACTGGAGATTTAGTGGCCAAGCACAATTCCTTCGGTTACCATAAAGTGGCATTTCTCCCAGTTGAGAACAAGATGTGCAGCTTCGCATCTTTCGAGCATTTTATCGAGATTAGAAAGACAAGCTTCAAATGAGTCTCCAAAGACTGAAAAATTATCCATCAAAACTTCCATGGAGGTTTCTAGCATGTCTTGGAATATGGCGATCATACACCTCTGAAAAGTCGCAGGTGCATTGCAAAGACCAAAAGGCATACGCCGATATGCGTAGGTTCCAAAAGGACAAGTAAAGGTGGTCTTTTCTTGATCGTTAGGATCGATGGGAATTTGGAAATATCCTGAAAATCCGTCGAGGAAACAAAAGAATTTATTTCCTGCTAGTCTTTCAAGCATTTGATCCATGAATGGGAGCGGAAAGTGATCTTTTCTGGTGGCTTTGTTTAACTTACGATAGTCAATACAAACGCGCCAACCAGTGACAGTTCTAGTAGGAACTAGTTCATTTCGCTCATTAGTTATAACCGTCATTCCTCCTTTCTTGGGAACACAGTGTACAGGGCTTATCCAAGGGCTATCCTCAATTGGGTAAATGATTCCAGCATCGAGAAGTTTTATGATTTCCTTTTTAACAACTTCTTTCATGTTGGGATTGAGTCGACGTTGACGTTCTACCACAGGTTTAATCCCTTCTTCAAAATTGATTTTGTGTTTGCAAAAATTAGGACTAATTCCTGGGATATCAGATGTTTTCCAAGCAAAAGCTTGTTTGTGATTTTTGAGGACAGAAACTAAACTTTCTTTCTCATTATCCTCGAGCAATGAAGATATGACTACTGGAAGAAGAGAGTTTTCCTCCAAATAAGCATATTCAAGATGATCTGGGAGAGGTTTGAGTTCGAGATCTGTGGGTGGTTCTTCGACAGAGGATTTAATTCGCATCTCGTCATTGAAAGTTATTTCTTCGAAATTTTCTTCCTCTTCCTCTATTTCTTCTTCTTCTGAGTTCTCTTCTTCGAATTCTACTTTCATGAAATCATCAAATTCTTTATCAAAATCTGTTTCATTGATTTTTTCGGAAGTAGTCATGAATGGATCGGATTCGTTCAGTAGTGCATCTAATTCCTCATCAGTGACTTCATCAATAATATCGACGTTAAAACAAGTGTCATCACTGGAATGTGGGTAGCGCATTGCTTTATCGATTAGAAAAGTGATTCGATCTTCCCCAACTCCAAGGTTGAGTTCTTTTCCTTTTACTTTGATGATTGCATCGGCGGTATTTAGGAAAGGTCTTCCTAAAATGAGTGGAACTTTACTATCTTCTTCCATTTCCAGGATCACAAAGTCCACGGGAAAAATGAATTTACTAACTTGAACAAGCATATTCTCGGCGATTTCCACAGGATATTGATAGGAATGATTTGCCAATCGGATACTCATTTTTGTTGGTTTCAGGCTGTTGTTGCACAACTTGGAATAGAGTGAATAAGGCATCAAATTGATACTTGCGCCAAGATCGGCCAAAGCATCGCATTTAACATTATTTCCGAAAGTACATGGAATAAGAAAGCTCCCAGGATCTCCGAGCTTTGGTGGGATTTTGTTTTGAACTATAGCTGAGCATTCTTCGTTAAGAAAAGCTGCTGATATTTGCTCAAGCTTGCTTTTGTTATTAAGAAGTTCTTTCAAAAATTTCCCGTAATTGGGCATTCCGGCTATAACATCAACGAGAGGAACATTGAGTCTAACCTCTTTGATTATTTCGATAAACTTCTTATAACGTTCTTCCATCTTTTCTTTCTTAAGGCGTTGAGGATAAGGAATTTTTGGTGTATATGCCTTAACGGATGGAATATTTTTCTTTTTGGTGGTTTGAGTTGTGTTTGGTTCCTCGTTTTCATCCTCACTATCAATGGTGACAGGAGCATTAGGATTAGGTGGTGGATCGTACGAGAGACCACTTCTTGTGAAAACAGCATTGATATGTTCATTTCTTGTTTGTGGTGGACGGTACGTCTTATCATTTGATGGTTTTGGGTTGGATGGAGTGTTACTTGGCAATGAACTAGATGGTCTAGAGGAATGTTGGTCAGAAAGTCTGCCAAGCTTGTTTTCAAGATCTTGGATAGATGCTTGATGATTTTTCTGTCCTTGCTCAACTTTGGCTTTGAGATTGAAAAATTGATTTTTGATAAAATCATTTGCGGATTTTTGACCAGCCACGAATTCTCTCATGGTTTTTTCGAATTCGGTTTCTTCTGTCTTTTTGTCGGAATTTTGTGGTGGTGGATCTCGTCAGTTCGTGGTTGAGAATCACGGTTGTCATCTCTTGGTCGGCGATCTTGCCAATTTCCAGAATTTCGACCGTAATAATTACTACGATATCCTCCTCCATGGTATCCTCCTTGAGCGTAACTTGCTTCTCCTTCCTTTGGTCCACCCATAGGTTTATCGTCGCACTCGGACGATGGATGATTTCCTCCACAATTGTTGTATCCGTCTCGCATTTCCTTCATTTCATCTTTGATATCTTTGTACTGCGAGTCGATTTTTGAGGTTAACGCTTCCATCTTCTCCATGAGTTTTGAGGTATCGGTGTTTTCGACAAAAGCAACGGTTTTTCGAAGAGGTTTGGTTTTGGAATCTTTGGACCAATCAAGTTTGAGAAGTACTCGATCTTCGAGCAATTGATGAGCATCGTTGGGAGTCTTATAGAGAAAAATTCCTCCAGCATCAAGGATGCCTTGAGAGATTTCATCTAGTCCATGGTAAAAGATTTGGATAATGGTTCCTTTTGATAATCCATGTCCATGACAACTACGAAGCAAATATTTCATTCGAAGCCAAGCTTCGACAAGTGATTCGTTTGGGTTTTGGTTGAAAGCATGAATTTCTCCCATTAATCGATCAAACATGGCAGGTGGAAAGAATCGGCTCACAAAAGCTTGCCTCATCTCCTCCCAAGTATTGATGATTCCCGGGTTTAATTCATTGTACCATACTTTAGCATCTCCGGCGAGTGATGATGGTAAAAGTTTGAGTTTGATGGCATTGACATCGGTATCGCCATAACGAAACATGCCACAAATTTCGATGAACTCGGCAATGTGCTTATGCGGATCGGCCCGCGCACGGCCATCGAATTGTCGGTCTTTGATCATAGAAAGGTGATGTCCCTTCACGGTGAAGTTGTCACCAAGGTTAATAGCAACAATAGCACTTTCGGGTGTTGGTGCTACAATCCGGTTGGTTCCCCACATGGGTTGATCGTCCGCCATGGGAAAAGGTAAATTGGTGAAAGGGTTGAAAACAACTTTGGCTTCAATGAGGTTATCAAATGGTGGGTTTGGTACTCTTGGTACACGATTTTCTAATGGTATGAAACGTGTTCTCCTTCTTCTTCGAATCAAACGTTCGGGGTTGGTAAGAGGTGTAATTGGTTCTATTCCCGCTGCTCGAGTGTTCATACAATGTCCTAGAGAATCCAGACAATATCTAAACATACGGACAAACAACGAAAACAGTTTTTATGGGTCAGAGTAGGTAACCGGATCGGTTGCGGGATGCGACTGATCGGTTAGACCAGATGATTGATGGACAAACTCGTAACCGATTCGGTTGAGGAGCAACCGGATCCGGTTAAGGTTTCTGAGAATTTTTTTTTTTGGTTGAATCGACTTTGGGGAATTCAAAAACTTGTTGAAACACAATTAAATCCCCGGCAGCGGCGCCAAAAACTTGATGTGCCCGGTTGGTGCAAGTTTTAAATTTATAAAAGGTGAATTACCAATATTACCAATAACACATACGAGCAAGTATACTCGTTCGTTATAGCAAGATTATGAAGGTAAGTCGGGATCGTTCGCAGGGATTTGAGTGAATCTAAGTACAAGTTTGAATTAACGGAGTCTATCCAAAACATATAACAAAGCAAATAGATATAATGAAATTCAGATGACTAAAAACTACACTTGCTTAAACTAGTTTCATATCATAGATTAATGTGATTGTGTTAACCTCTTAACATGTTGGTTATGATAATTAGTTGGTGAACTAATCTATTGTTCTTACAAGTTAAAACTTCGTCAAGATTTTAGTTTATAAAAACAAACATTAAGTTTAACCAATCAATTCAAGATCAATTCAAGTTTCATAAGTCTACATACATAAACTTAAAAACAAAAACATCCACTTGTTCATCAAATTGCTTAAGAAATGGTCAATACAAAAGGTAACCGATCATAGACAAAAGGCTACAACTGATTCTCAACAACTAATCTTACGACCATTTAGATGTTTCCAATCAATCCAATTTAATAATAAAAAAGTGTTTCAATTACAACCACATCTTAGTTCCTTTGTATAATCAAGAATAATGGGTAAAAACAATCATCCATAGACAAAATGATTATGACTAGTTGAATAACACGAAGTTCTTTCGACCTCAACGATTATTATCAATTAGCCAAACTTGATTAACAAATGTCACTATGAAACTTTAGCACAATTGGATCTTAGAATCAACTTGAAATTGAATTAAAACATGTTAACACAACCACTAACTAATCATATGATAATCAACATCATTTAAGCAAGTGCATAAAGAAACTAGCCACTCATAGCAAACATGAACATAAACTCAGAACTTTGAACATTAGAAAACATGATTGAAAGTCTTACAATGCTTGGAATAAGATTACAAATGGTGTAGTAATAATTCCCAAAGGATTGAGGTAGACTTCTTGGTGTTTTGGCCTCCAAATGTGGAACTTCTGGAACTCCAAACTTCTCTGGATTTCTAAGGACGAATTTTGATAGCTTAAGACTTTGTTTGATGAGTAGAGAGATTTGTATATTAGGGTGTGTCTCTAATGCTCAAAATTAGCCTCAATTTATACTAATTCCAAGGCCTAGGGTATTAAATGCTGAACTTGGCCACCAAGGAGTGAGGAAGGGACTAGAATACACCAAGAGAAGGACCTAGAATCATTTGGATGCAAAGGGGAAGCTTAGTGATGAAGATTTGGCTACTGCAGCTTCTCAAACCGGATCGGTCATACGACAAACCGATCCGGCTGGTCTTCAATAACAACTAGCCAACCGATCTGGTTGCGGGTTGCGACCGATCGGCTGGCGATGGTAAAAATATTGATTCTGGCCGTTTTCCAACCGATCCGGTTACGGTTGTAACCGGATCCGGTTGGATCTTCTGAGATACGGAAACTTGATCTTTCTTTTACTATGTCTTGTAGAACTCGGTTCTTCAATCACTAAGGTCTTCAAAGGTCCTTGAGATACTGATTTAGTCTTACTGAAACGAGAATCTTCGTTTAAGATTCTTTTCGTCATTTCTTTCTCGTTTCCCTGCACTTGGTTATAAACACTAGACAAACATCTTTTGATTTATTTAAGTACTATAATCACGCAAATATAACCAAATAACAGATATAAAAGTACACATAACGCTACTAAAAACATGCACAATCTGAGCGTTCTCACAAACCCAATTCTTCGCAGTGTTGATGCTCAAAAGACTGCAAAGGCAATGTGCGAACATATTCATCTTCTTATGGAAGGATCTGCACTCAATCAGGAGGATATGGAATCCAAAATTTACTTGGCTTATGAACACTTCATGATTGAACCTAGAGAGACACTAGAGTCTTATCATCATCGAGTTACGCATAGTCGAATGATTGGATATCTTTTTTTTTTTTTTTTTTGATAACTTGTGTTGATGGATCTTTGTAGTCGAATGAAACAATGTTGACGAAGTATCCTTAAGCATAGAAATCACAATAAACCAAGTAGCACTTATGCGTAAAAATACCAAAGTTACGCGTAACAATCAAGAGTTACGCGTAGGTTTAGCTTACGCGTAAGTAGGGAAAAGACGCTAAAGTTATGCGTAGACACAAAGTTATGCGTACAAAGTTAGGCGTAGGATTACCTTATGCGTAAGACTAGGCTTAGGCGTATGATATTGAAGCTATTTCATCACAAAAATCTGGTTTAGAATCATCTCTGGGCAAAATTCATTTTTACGAGTAGTTCTACGCCTAACGAAACCCTAATCTTATGCATAAGAATTCCGTGGTTTGATCTTCAGTTTTCGTGGTTTACTCCGTGTTTTCTTGCTTGGATAAGCCTGAAAATACGTCGACTTGGGATATCTTTTGCACTGTGATACTGTAAAAGATCACTTGGGCAAAAAACCCTAAAATTACGCATAAACATAAGCTTACGCGTAGAAACTTCTACGCATAAGATTTATCTTACGCCTAAGCTTTGTCTTACGCATAAGGTCATCCTACGCCTAAGTTTTCTACGCCTAAATTCTTGTTTTACGCATAACTTTAGTGTTTTCACCTTACTTATGCATAAGCTAAACCTACGCGTAACTCTTACTGTTACGCGTAACTTTGGTGTTTTTACGCATAAGTGCTACTTGGTTTATTGTGATTTCTACGCCTAAGGATACTTCATCAACAAAGGTTCATTCGACTACAAAGATCAATTTAACAACACAAGCTTTCAACATGTCACAACCACCATACTCTAACTATTTCCCTTACACTTATACTCAACGACAACAACAACTAAGTCCACAACATCAACAATGGAATCACCAACAAGCAATTTATCAACAACAATTTAATCAACAACATACTCCACAACTTGCAGCAAATCCACAACGTCAAATGGTTCAACCACCACCAAGTCTTCAAGTTCAACCCTACACAAACGATTTCAATCAACATCCATCAAGGAACACTATGAAGGAACCCACTTGGTTTGCAAAGATGTGTGAAGCTTTAAGCAGCCAACAATCAATTCATGAGGCTGGATCACTTGATAGACCTCCAATGCTCACTCCAGGAAACTACGATCAATGGGTGATTAGGTTCTTTAGGTTTTGTGATCTGAAGAAGCCACATGGAAAGTTCTTAAAGAAGGTTATCTTGGAAGGTCCATTTCAGATGCCTACTGTCATTGTACCCGGAGATCCAAATGCTAATCCACCAAGGGATGAACAATCAAACATTGCTACTGTTGCAGACCTGAATGCAGAAGAACTTCTACACTATGAAGCTGATGAGCTAGCAATGCAATATATCCTTTTAGGATTACCAAACCCAATTCTTCGCAGTGTTGATGTTCAAAAGACTGCAAAGGCAATGTGCGAACATATTCATCTTCTTATCGAAGGATCTGCACTCAATCAGGAGGATATGGAATCCAAAATTTACTTGGCTTATGAACACTTCATGATTGAACCTAGAGAGACACTAGAGTCTTATCATCATCGAGTTACGCGTAGTCGAATGATTGGATATCTTTTTTTTTTTTTTTGATAACTTGTGTTGATGGATCTTTGTAGTCGAATGAAACGATGTTGATGAAGTATCCTTAGGCGTAGAAATCACAATAAACCAAGTAGCACTTATGCGTAAAAATACCAAAGTTACGCGTAACAATCAAGAGTTACGCGTAGGTTTAGCTTACGCGTAAGTAGGGAAAAGACGCTAAAGTTATGCGTAGACACAAAGTTAGGCGTAGGATTACCTTATGCGTAAGACTAGGCTTAGGCGTAAGATATTGAAGCTATTTCATCACAAAAATCTGGTTTAGAATCATCTCTGGGCAAAAGTCATTTTTACGAGTAGTTCTACGCCTAACGAAACCCTAATCTTACGCATAAGAATTCCGTGGTTTGATCTTCAGTTTTCGTGGTTTACTCCGTGTTTTCTTGCTTGGATAAGCCTGAAAATACGTCGACTTGGGATATCTTTTGCACTGTGATAGTGTAAAAGATCACTTGGGCAAAAAACCCTAAAATTACGCATAAACATAAGCTTACGCGTAGAAACTTCTACGCATAAGATTTATCTTACGCCTAAGCTTTGTCTTACGCATAAGGTCATCCTACGCCTACGTTTTCTACGCCTAACTTCTTGTTTTACGCATAACTTTAGTGTTTTCCCCTTACTTATGCGTAAGCTAAACCTACGCGTAACTCTTACTGTTACGCGTAACTTTGGTGTTTTTACGCATAAGTGCTACTTGGTTTATTGTGATTTCTACGCCTAAGGATACTTCATCAACAAAGGTTCATTCGACTACAAAGATCCATTTAACAACACAAGTTTTCAACATGTCACAACCACCATACTCTAACTATTTCCCTTACACTTATACTCAACGACAACAACAACTAAGTCCACAACATCAACAATGGAATCACCAACAAGCAATTTATCAACAACAATTTAATCAACAACATACTCCACAACTTGCAGCAAATCCACAACCTCAAATGGTTCAACCACCACCAAGTCTTCAAGTTCAACCCTACACAAACGATTTCAATCAACATCCATCAAGGAACACTATGAAGGAACCCACTTGGTTTGCAAAGATGTGTGAAGCTTTAAGCAGCCAACAATCAATTCATGAGGCTGGATCACTTGATAGACCTCCAATGCTCACTCCAGGAAACTACGATCAATGGGTGATTAGGTTCTTTAGGTTTTGTGATCTGAAGAAGCCACATGGAAAGTTCTTAAAGAAGGTTATCTTGGAAGGTCCATTTCAGATGCCTACTGTCATTGTACCCGGAGATCCAAATGCTAATCCACCAAGGGATGAACAATCAAACATTGCTACTGTTGCAGACCTGAATGCAGAAGAACTTCTACACTATGAAGCTGATGAGCTAGCAATGCAATATATCCTTTTAGGATTACCAAACCCAATTCTTCGCAGTGTTGATGCTCAAAAGACTGCAAAGGCAATGTGCGAACATATTCATCTTCTTATCGAAGGATCTGCACTCAATCAGGAGGATATGGAATCCAAAATTTACTTGGCTTATGAACACTTCATGATTGAACCTAGAGAGACACTAGAGTCTTATCATCATCGAGTTACGCGTAGTCGAATGATTGGATATCTTTTTTTTTTTTTTTGATAACTTGTGTTGATGGATCTTTGTAGTCGAATGAAACGATGTTGATGAAGTATCCTTAGGCGTAGAAATCACAATAAACCAAGTAGCACTTATGCGTAAAAATACCAAAGTTACGCGTAACAATCAAGAGTTACGCGTAGGTTTAGCTTACGCGTAAGTAGGGAAAAGACGCTAAAGTTATGCGTAGACACAAAGTTAGGCGTACAAAGTTAGGCGTAGGATTACCTTATGCGTAAGACTAGGCTTAGGCGTAAGATATTGAAGTTATTTCATCACAAAAATCTGGTTTAGAATCATCTTTGGGCAAAAGTCATTTTTACGAGTAGTTCTACGCCTAACGAAACCCTAATCTTACGAATAAGAATTCCGTGGTTTTATCTTCAGTTTTCGTGGTTTACTCCGTGTTTTCTTGCTTGGATAAGCCTGAAAATACGTCGACTTGGGATATCTGTTGCACTGTGATAGTGTAAAAAATTACTTGGGCAAAAAACCCTAAAATTACGCATAAGCATAAGCTTACGCGTAGAAACTTCTACGCATAAGATTTATCTTACGCCTAAGCTTTGTCTTACGCATAAGGTCATCCTACGCCTAAGTTTTCTACGCCTAACTTCTTCTTTTACGCATAACTTTAGTGTTTTCACCTTACTTATGCGTAAGCTAAACCTACGCGTAACTCTTACTGTTACGCGTAACTTTGGTGTTTTTACGCATAAGTGCTACTTGGTTTATTGTGATTTCTACGCCTAAGGATACTTCATCAACAAAGGTTCATTCGACTACAAAGATCCATTTAACAACACAAGTTTTCAACATGTCACAACCACCATACTCTAACTATTTCCCTTACACTTATACTCAACGACAACAACAACTAAGTCCACAACATCAACAATGGAATCACCAACAAGCAATTTATACACAACAATTTAATCAACAACATACTCCACAACTTGCAGCAAATCCACAACCTCAAATGGTTCAACCACCACCAAGTCTTCAAGTTCAACCCTACACAAGCGATTTCAATCAACATCCATCAAGGAACACTATGAAGGAACCCACTTGGTTTGCAAAGATGTGTGAAGCTTTAAGCAGCCAACAATCAATTCATGTGGCTGGATCACTTGATAGACCTCCAATGCTCACTCCAGGAAACTATGATCAATGGGTGATTAGGTTCTTTAGGTTTTGTGATCTGAAGAAGCCACATGGAAAGTTCTTAAAGAAGGTTATCTTGGAAGGTCCATTTCAGATGCCTACTGTCATTGTACCCGGAGATCCAAATGCTAATCCACCAAGGGATGAACAATCAAACATTGCTACTGTTGCAGACCTGAATGCAGAAGAACTTCTACACTATGAAGCTGATGAGCTAGCAATGCAATATATCCTTTTAGGATTACCAAACCCAATTCTTCGCAGTGTTGATGCTCAAAAGACTGCAAAGGCAATGTGCGAACATATTCATCTTCTTATCGAAGGATCTGCACTCAATCAGGAGGATATGGAATCCAAAATTTACTTGGCTTAAGAACACTTCATGATTGAACCTAGAGAGACACTAGAGTCTTATCATCATCGAGTTACGCGTAGTCGAATGATTGGATATCTTTTTTTTTTTTTTTGATAACTTGTGTTGATGGATCTTTGTAGTCGAATGAAACGATGTTGATGAAGTATCCTTAGGCGTAGAAATCACAATAAACCAAGTAGCACTTATGCGTAAAAATACCAAAGTTACGCGTAACAATCAAGAGTTACGCGTAGGTTTAGCTTACGCGTAAGTAGGGAAAAGACGCTAAAGTTATGCGTAGACACAAAGTTAGGCGTACAAAGTTAGGCGTAGGATTACCTTATGCGTAAGACTAGGCTTAGGCGTAAGATATTGAAGCTATTTCATCACAAAAATCTGGTTTAGAATCATCTCTGGGCAAAAGTCATTTTTACGAGTAGTTCTACGCCTAACGAAACCCTAATCTTACGCATAAGAATTCCGTGGTTTGATCTTCAGTTTTCGTGGTTTACTCCGTGTTTTCTTGCTTGGATAAGCCTGAAAATACGTCGACTTGGGATATCTTTTGCACTGTGATAGTGTAAAAAATTACTTGGGCAAAAAACCCTAAAATTACGCATAAGCACAAGCTTACGCGTAGAAACTTCTACGCATAAGATTTATCTTACGCCTAAGCTTTGTCTTACGCATAAGGTCATCCTACGCCTAAGTTTTCTACGCCTAACTTCTTGTTTTACGCATAACTTTAGTGTTTTCACCTTACTTATGCGTAAGCTAAACCTACGCGTAACTCTTACTGTTACGCGTAACTTTGGTCTTTTTACGCATAAGTGCTACTTGGTTTATTGTGATTTCTACGCCTAAGGATACTTCATCAACAAAGGTTCTTTTGACTACAAAGATCCATTTAACAACACAAGTTTTCAACATGTCACAACCACCATACTCTAACTATTTCCCTTACACTTATACTCAACGACAACAACAACTAAGTCCACAACATCAACAATGGAATCACCAACAAGCAATTTATCAACAACAATTTAATCAACAACATACTCCACAACTTGCAGCAAATCCACAACCTCAAATGGTTGAACCACCACCAAGTCTTCAAGTTCAACCCTACACAAGCGATTTCAATCAACATCCACCAAGGAACACTATGAAGGAACCCACTTGGTTTGCAAAGATGTGTGAAGCTTTAAGCAGCCAACAATCAATTCATGAGGCTGGATCACTTGATAGACCTCCAATGCTCACTCCAGGAAACTACGATCAATGGGTGATTAGGTTCTTTAGGTTTTGTGATCTGAAGAAGCCACATGGAAAGTTCTTAAAGAAGGTTATCTTGGAAGGTTCATTTCAGATGCCTACTGTCATTGTACCCGGAGATCCAAATGCTAATCCACCAAGGGATGAACAATCAAACATTGCTACTGTTGCAGACCTGAATGCAGAAGAACTTCTACACTATGAAGCTGATGAGCTTGCAATGAAATATAACCTTTTAGGATTACCAAACCCAATTCTTCGTAGTGTTGATGCTCAAAAGACTTCATAGGCAATGTGCGAACATATTTATCTTCTTATGGAAGGATCTGCACTCAATCAGGAGGATATGGAATCCAAAATTTACTTGGCTTATGAACACTTCATGATTGAACCTAGAGAGACACTAGAGTCTTATCATCATCGAGTTACGCGTAGTCGAATGATTGGATATCTTTTTTTTTTTTGATAACTTGTGTTGATGGATCTTTGTAGTCGAATGAAACGATGTAGATGAAGTATCCTTAGGCGTAGAAATCACAATAAACCAAGTAGCACTTATGCGTAAAAATACCAAAGTTACGCGTAACAATCAAGAGTTACGCGTAGGTTTAGCTTACGCGTAAGTAGGGAAAAGACGCTAAAGTTATGTGTAGACACAAAGTTAGGCGTACAAAGTTAGGCGTAGGATTACCTTATGCGTAAGATTAGGCTTAGGCGTAAGATATTGAAGCTATTTCATCACAAAAATCTGGTTTAGAATCATCTCTGGGCAAAAGTCATTTTTACGAGTAGTTCTACGCCTAACGAAACCCTAATCTTACGCATAAGAATTCCGTGGTTTGATCTTCAGTTTTCGTGGTTTACTCCGTGTTTTCTTGCTTGGATAAGCCTGAAAATATGTCGACTTGGGATATCTTTTGCACTGTGATAGTGTAAAAGATCACTTGGGCAAAAAACCCTAAAATTACGCATAAACATAAGCTTACGCGTAGAAACTTCTAAGCATAAGATTTATCTTACGCCTAAGCTTTGTCTTAAGCATAAGGTCATCCTACGCCTAAGTTTTCTACGCCTAACTTCTTGTTTTACGCATAACTTTAGTGTTTTCACCTTACTTATGCGTAAGCTAAACCTACGCGTAACTCTTACTGTTACGCGTAACTTTGGTGTTTTTACGCATAAGTGCTACTTGGTTTATTGTGATTTCTACGCCTAAGGATACTTCATCAACAAAGGTTCATTCGACTACAAAGATCCATTTAACAACACAAGTTTTCAACATGTCACAACCACCATACTCTAACTATTTCCCTTACACTTATACTCAACGACAACAACAACTAAGTCCACAACATCAACAATGGAATCACCAACAAGCAATTTATCAACAACAATTTAATCAACAACATACTCCACAACTTGCAGCAAATCCACAACCTCAAATGGTTCAACCACCACCAAGTCTTCAAGTTCAACCCTACACAAACGATTTCAATCAACATCCATCTAGGAACACTATGAAGGAACCCACTTGGTTTGCAAAAATGTGTGAAGCTTTAAGCAGCCAACAATCAATTCATGAGGCTGGATCACTTGATAGACCTCCAATGCTCACTCCAGGAAACTACGATCAATGGGTGATTAGGTTCTTTAGGTTTTGTGATCTGAAGAAGCCACATGGAAAGTTCTTAAAGAAGGTTATCTTGGAAGGTCCATTTCAGATGCCTACTGTCATTGTACCCGGACATCCAAATGCTAATCCACCAAGGGATGAAAAATCAAACATTGCTACTGTTGCAGACCTGAATGCAGAAGAACTTCTACACTATGAAGCTGATGAGCTTGCAATGCAATATATCCTTTTAGGATTACCAAACCCAATTCTTCGCAGTATTGATGCCCAAAAGACTGCAAAGGCAATGTGCGAGCATATTCATCTTCTTATGGAAGGATCTGCACTCAATCAGGAGGATATGGAATCCAAAATTTACTTGGCTTATGAACACTTCATGATTGAACCTAGAGAGACACTAGAGTCTTATCATCATCGAGTTAAGCGTAGTCGAATGATTGGATATTTTTTTTTTTTTTTGATAACTTGTGTTGATGGATCTTTGTAGTCGAATGAAACAATGTAGATGAAGTATCCTTAGGCGTAGAAATCACAATAAACCAAGTAGCACTTATGCATAAAAATACCAAAGTTACGCGTAACAATCAAGAGTTACGCGTAGGTTTAGCTTACGCGTAAATAGGGAAAAGACGCTAAAGTTATGCGTAGACACAAAGTTAGGCGTACAAAGTTAGGCGTAGGATTACCTTATGCGTAAGACTAGGCTTAGGCGTAAGATATTGAAGCTATTTCATCACAAAAATCTGGTTTAGAATCATCTCTGGGAAAAAGTCATTTTTACGAGTAGTTCTACGCCTAACGAAACCCTAATCTTACGCATAAGAATTCCGTGGTTTGATCTTCAGTTTTCGTGGTTTACTCCGTGTTTTCTTGCTTGGATAAGCCTGAAAATATGTCGACTTGGGATATCTTTTGCACTGTGATAGTGTAAAAGATCACTTGGGCAAAAAACCCTAAAATTACGCATAAACATAAGCTTACGCGTAGAAACTTCTACGCATAAGATTTATCTTACGCCTAAGCTTTGTCTTACGCATAAGGTCATCCTACGCCTAAGTTTTCTACGCCTAACTTCTTGTTTTACGCATAACTTTAGTGTTTTCACCTTACTTATGCGTAAGCTAAACCTACGCGTAACTTTTACTGTTACGCGTAACTTTGGTGTTTTTACGCATAAGTGCTACTTGGTTTATTGTGATTTCTACGCCTAAGGATACTTCATCAACAAAGGTTCATTCGACTACAAAGATCAATTTAACAACACAAGTTTTCAACATGTCACAACCACCATACTCTAACTATTTCCCTTACACTTATACTCAACGACAACAACAACTAAGTCCACAACATCAACAATGGAATCACCAACAAGCAATTTATCAACAACAATTTAATCAACAACATACTCCACAACTTGCAGCAAATCCACAACCTCAAATGGTTCAACCACCACCAAGTCTTCAAGTTCAACCCTACACAAATGATTTCAATCAACATCCATCAAGGAACACTATGAAGGAACCCACTTGGTTTGCAAAGATATGTGAAGCTTTAAGCAGCCAACAATCAATTCATGAGGCTGGATCACTTGATAGACCTCCAATGCTCACTCCAGGAAACTACGATCAATGGGTGATTAGGTTCTTTAGGTTTTGTGATCTGAAGAAGCCACGTGGAAAGTTCTTAAAGAAGGTTATCTTGGAAGGTCCATTTCAGATACCTACTGTCATTGTACCCGGAGATCCAAATGCTAATCCACCAAGGGATGAACAATCAAACATTGCTACTATTGCAGACCTGAATGCAGAAGAACTTCTACATTATGAAGCTGATGAGCTTGCAATGCAATATATCCTTTTATGATTACCAAACCCAATTCTTCGCAGTGTTGATGCTCAAAAGACTGCAAAGGCAATGTGCGAACATATTCATCTTCTTATGGAAGGATCTGCACTCAATCAGGAGGATATGGAATCCAAAATTTACTTGGCTTATGAACACTTCATGATTGAACCTAGAGAGACACTAGAGTCTTATCATCATCGAGTTACGCGTAGTCGAATGATTGGATTTTTTTTTTTTTTTTTTTTTTTGATAACTTGTGTTGATGGATCTTTGTAGTCGAATGAAACGATGTTGATGAAGTATCCTTAGGCGTAGAAATCACAATAAACCAAGTAGCACTTATGCGTAAAAATACCAAAGTTACGCGTAACAATCAAGAGTTACGCGTAGGTTTAGCTTACGCATAAGTAGGGAAAAGACGCTAAAGTTATGCGTAGACACAAAGTTAGGCGTAGAAAGTTAGGCGTAGGATTACCTTATGCGTAAGACTAGGCTTAGGCGTAAGATATTGAAGCTATTTCATCACAAAAATCTGGTTTAGAATCATCTCTGGGTAAAAGTCATTTTTACGAGTAGTTCTACGCCTAACGAAACCCTAATCTTACGCATAAGAATTCCGTGGTTTGATCTTCAGTTTTCGTGGTTTACTCCGTGTTTTCTTGCTTGGATAAGCCTGAAAATACGTCGACTTGGGATATCTTTTGCACTGTGATAGTGTAAAAGATCACTTGGGCAAAAAACCCTAAAATTACGCATAAGCATAAGCTTACGCGTAGAAAATTCTACGCATAAAATTTATCTTACGCCTAAGCTTTGTCTTACGCATAAGGTCATCCTACGCCAAAGTTTTCTACGCCTAACTTCTTTTTTTACGCATAACTTTAGTGTTTTCACCTTACTTATGCGTAAGCTAAACCTACGCGTAACTCTTACTGTTACGCATAACTTTGGTATTTTTACGCATAAGTGCTACTTTGTTTATTGTGAGTTCTACGCCTAAGGAACTTCATCAACAAATGTTCATTCGACTACAAAGATCCATTTAACAACACAAGTTTTCAACATGTCACAACCACCATACTCTAACTATTTCCCTTACACTTACACTCAACGACAACAACAACTAAGTCCACAACATCAACAATGGAATCACCAACAAGCAATTTATCAACAACAATTTAATCAACAACATACTCCACAACTTGCAGCAAATCCACAACCTCAAATGGTTCAACCACCACCAAGTCTTCAAGTTCAACCCTACACAAACGATTTCAATCTACATCCATCAAGGAACACTACGAAGGAACCCACTTGGTTTGCAAAGATGTGTGAAGCTTTAAGCAGCCAACAATGAATTCATGAGGCTGGATCACTTGATAGACCTCTAATGCTCACTCCAGGAAACTACGATCAATAGGTGATTAGGTTCTTTAGGTTTTGTGATCTGAAGAAGCCACATGGAAATTTCTTAAAGAAGGTTATCTTGGAAGGTCCATTTCAGATGCCTACTGTCATTGTACCCGGAGATCCAAATGCTAATCCACCAAGGGATGAACAATCAAACATTGCTACTGTTGCAGACCTGAATGCAGAAGAACTTCTACAATATGAAGCTGATGAGCTTGCAATGCAATATATATCATTTTAGGATTACCAAACCCAATTCTTTGGAGTGTTGATGCTCAAAAGACTGCAAAGGCAATGTGCGAACATATTCATCTTCTTATGGAAGGATCTGCACTCAATCAGGAGGATATGGAATCCAAAATTTACTTGGCTTATGAACACTTCATGATTGAACCTAGAGAGACACTAGAGTCTTATCATCATCGAGTTACGCGTAGTCGAATGATTGGATATCTTTTTTTTTTTTTTTTTGTTAACTTGTGTTGATGGATCTTTGTAGTCGAATGAAACGATGTTGATGAAGTATCCTTAGGCGTAGAAATCACAATAAACCAAGTAGCACTTATGCGTAAAAATACCAAAGTTACGCGTAACAATCAAGAGTTACACGTAGGTTTAGCTTACGCGTAAGTAGGGAAAAGACGCTAAAGTTATGCGTAGACACAAAGTTAGGCGTAGAAAGTTAGGCGTAGGATTACCTTATGCGTAAGACTAGGCTTAGGCGTAAGATGAATCTTATGCGTAGGATTTCTACGCGTAAGCTTTACGCTTATGCGTAAGTTTAGGGTTTTGCCCAAATGATCTTTTACACTATCACTGTGCAAAAGATATCCAAAGTCGAAGTATTTTCAGGCTTATCCAAGCAAGAAAACACGGAGTAAACCATGAAAATGAAGATCAAACCACGGATAAAGTTACGCGTAAGATTAGGGTTTTGATACGCGTAATCATACTCGTAAAAATGATTATGCCCAAAGATGTTTCTAAACCATATTTTTGTGATGAGAAAGCTTTAATATCACCAAAATAACATAAAAGTGTGAAACTTGATGAACCAAAACTCCTAAAACAGTTATGCGTAGGACGAACCCTTCGAACAAAAACTAGCTTAAAAACGTATATCCACGCATAAAGTTTGAAACTTTTTACCAAAAACAAGTATTTTAACACCTTAAAACGTTGAAAGTACAAGAATCTTGGATTAAAAAGTGTAAAAAACGAGTTTTGAAGCGAACCAAAGTATCACGTTATTCTACTCGTAGGACCAAAAACCCTCTTCAAGAAATAACGATTCACCCAACTAGTTAGGCGATTGATACCACTGTTAGGTCACTAGTTTTACAACACAAGCTTAATAGAAAGAGATAAAGGCGATTGAACAATAAACCAAACACACACACACGAAATACAATGACCAGTTATGCGTAGATGTATGTGAAAGCAAATAAATTGAACAACCAACCCTCAAGTGAGGGTTATACAAGAGTATGTATAGGCAAAGAGCTAGGGCAACACTGCCACTCCTTCTCTTTTTCTTATTGGACATGGGCCTAAGCTTATGGGCCTTCTACATAAGCTTGACCTTAAACAAACATAAAGGCCATAATAAGCTACATATTACATATGAGTAACAAACACTTGAATCAAGGTTTAGGAGTGATTCCAACAATAAACGATGATAAGACTATCTTCAAAATGCCGAGAACCATTAAGAATTTTAAAAATTGGACCAAGAGGCAGTTAAGCCAAGCCCAACCACTGCTCGATATCAGTGAGGAAGATAAGGTAAAAGGTATTGACCAGCCTTACCAGAAAATCAAGAGCTTCTACTCGGGCTGTTTAGAATTAGGGGATGACTACAAACGGGATGAGAATATGATAAATTGGATCCAACGTGGAGATTGCCATATCCACGAAATGACCAACAAGCACTGGTAACCCCGCGGCTCTGAGTCTAAGTTAAAGACTCGTTAATAAAGAAAAGTGCTCTTTCGGGAGACAACCCGGATTATCCCTTTCTTTTGTTTTATTTCCATTTCTGTAGGGTTTTGTGTTTTTAACCATTTTTGCAGGAAACTTAGAGTAATTGTTCTTGCAGCTTGCTGATCTGACCATAGTTACGGCGTAACTCATCTCGGTGGTTACACCGTAACCTACCCCTTGCAGCAGAATTTCAGATGCATCACCAATTACGGCGTAATACCATCTCCGTGGTTACGCCGTAGCTACACTCTTATAGCGTATGCCAGTTATGGCGTAACTCCCTCAAGGAGTTACGACGTAAATTTCCTCTGCTTTACTTCTTTCATTTTATAACACAATAACCTTGTATTAGTATTTTAAATGAATTTTGTGGGTGTGTTCCCTGTAAACCCTCACGAGACTTCACTGGTCTATTTAGGACACCAAGTGGTTTAAAAGGCTTGTTGCATATGCTAAATGCAACCGTGATTCCTACGAAAGTGAGTTAGGTTTGTTTTTTATTTTTCATTTTTTCTTTTTAGAATTATTCTTGGCGGTAGTGTGATTTTAGGGATTTAAGTTTGTTCATGGATGCTTATACGAAGGCACGTCTCTTTTTCGTGGGCCTTCTTTCTTTTTGGAGCAAATTTCAGGGAAGTTCTCGTTCTAATTCTACTTTTCTCTTCACCTTTATTTAACGCTTAGTACAAAAGGGACTTTGTACAATTCAAGTGGAGGGACGGGAGTAGAATTATCTCTTGAACTTTATTTTGCCCTCGTTTTCTAGTTTATTTTGAAAAATTATGTCATTTTTAAAATTTTGACATGTTTTTCTTAACCTAAATAGATTATACCTTAGCCGAGCACATGCAACCCTTGATATTATATGGTGAGATTAGCCTTATCCGTTTCCAATATTTTACCCCAAATCTACCAAATTATGAGTGTGTCGGTAGCTTCTAAACTTTAGAACTTGGTGTTGGAATCACTCCTAAACCTATATCAAGTGTTAGTGATTCATATGTAATAGTTAGATTAATTATGGCCTTTATGTTTGTTATTAGCTTAAGCTTATGTAGAAGGCCCATGAGCTTAGGCCCATGTCCACTAAGGAAAGGAAGGGAGTAGGAGTGTTGCCCTAGCTCCCCTTCCTATAAATACCTTGTAATAACCCTCACTTGAGGGTTGGTTGTTCGATTTATCTTTTTTTCATACTCCTACGCATAACTGTCTTAGTTCATACGAGTGTGTGTGTTTGATTTATTGTTCATCCGCCTCTATCTCTTCTCTATTCATTCTATTGATGCTTGTGTTCTAAACTTATTGACCTAACAATGGTATCAATCGCCTACTAGTTGGGTGAACGTATTGTTTTTGAAGTGGGTTTTGGTCCTACGCGCAACACATACGGTTATACTTTGGTTCGCTTAAAAACACATTTTTTACACTTTTGAATCCAAGATTCTTGTACTTTCAACATTTTAAGGTGTTAAAACAACTGTTTTTGGCAAAACGTTTCAACCTTTACGTGTGGATCATCATTTTCTAGCTTGGTTTTATTCGTGGTACGCGTTCTACGCATAACAGTTTTAGACGCTTTGGATTATCAAGTTTCACACTTTTGTGTTATTTTGGTGATATTGAAGCTATTTCATCACAAAAATCTGGTTTAGAATCATCTCTGGGCAAAAGTCATTTTTACGAGTAGTTCTACGCCTAACGAAACCCTAATCTTACGCATAAGAATTCCGTGGTTTGATCTTCAGTTTTCGTGGTTTACTCCGTGTTTTCTTGCTTGGATAAGCCTGAAAATACGTCGACTTGGGATATCTTTTGCACTATGAAAGTGTAAAAGATCACTTGGGCAAAAAACCCTAAAATTACGCATAAGCATAAGCTTACGCGTAGAAACTTCTACGCATAAGATTTATCTTACGCCTAAGCTTTGTCTTACGCATAAGGTCATCCTACGCCTAAGTTTTCTACGCCTAACTTCTTGTTTTACGCATAACTTTAGTGTTTTCACCTTACTTATGCGTAAGCTAAACCTACGCGTAACTCTTACTATTACGCGTAACTTTGGTGTTTTTACGCATAAGTGCTACTTGGTTTATTGTGATTTCTACGCCTAAGGATACTTCATCAACAAAGGTTCATTCGACTACAAAGATCCATTTAACAACACAAGTTTTCAACATGTCACAACCACCATACTCTAACTATTTCCCTTACACTTATACTCAACGACAACAACAACTAAGTCCACAACATCAACAATGGAATCACCAACAAGCAATTTATCAACAACAATTTAATCAACAACATACTCCACAACTTGCAGCAAATCCACAACCTCAAATGGTTCAACCACCACCAAGTCTTCAAGTTCAACCCTACACAAACGATTTCAATCAACATCCATCAAAGAACACTATGAAGGAACCCACTTGGTTTGCAAAGATGTGTGAAGCTTTAAGCAGCCAACAATCAATTCATGAGGCTGGATCACTTGATAGACCTCCAATGCTCACTCCAGGAAACTACGATCAATGGGTTATTAGGTTCTTTAGGTTTTGTGATCTGAAGAAGCCACATGGAAAGTTCTTAAAGAAGGTTATCTTGGAAGGTCCATTTCAGATGCCTACTGTCATTGTACCCGGAGATCCAAATGCTAATCCACCAAGGTATGAACAATCAAACATTGCTACTGTTGCAGACCTGAATGCTGAAGAACTTCTACACTATGAAGCTGATGAGCTTGCAATGCAATATATCCTTTTAGGATTACCAAACCCAATTCTTCGCAGTGTTGATGCTCAAAAGACTGCAAAGGCAATGTGCGAACATATTCATCTTCTTATGGAAGGATCTGCACTCAATCAGGAGGATATGGAATCCAAAATTTACTTGGCTTATGAACACTTCATGATTGAACCTAGAGAGACACTAGAGTCTTATCATCATCGATTCTCAGACATCATAAATGATTTGGATAAACACAACATCATCATGCCAAGAATTGCAGTTAATACTAAGTTCCTGAGTAGTCTTGGTCCTGAATGGGAGAAGTATGTCATTTTTCTCCGTCAAGCGAAGAACATGCATCATTCTACATATGGATTGTTGTACGATTACTTGAAGCCTCATCAAAAGGAAGTTGATAAGGAAAGGATTCTCCGTGCTCAAAATGCTTCATCTTCACATCCGGAAAATCAACAACTTGCCTTGTATGCTCAAAATAGTTATCCTCCTCAACCAGCAACTCAACCAACTGCCACAATCACACCAAATGATCAATCACAACAATCTTAACAAAATCAATTGGTTCCTTACAACAACAACAATGATCAGGCACTTTATAGTCAAGCTAATGAGGAATCCGATCCGTTCGAAGCATTGCAACAAGGATTTGTTATGATTGCTAATGCTTTTGGCCGTTATACAAACAAATCCAACAATCGCATTCATTCCTCATCAAACACAAGGAATCAGGCTATTGTGAACAATGGATGAGTTGAAGTTCAGAATCGTGGTTATGGTTGTCAGATGGGCGGTGGTCAAGGGTTTAATGCTATGGGTAGGAATAACAACAGAGCTCAAGTGGTGGAACAGGGAAATGCTCAGAATGGGTTGAGTGGTCTTCGATGCTACAACTGCAATGAGAAGGGACACCTGGCTAATGCATGCCCAAAGCCGAGGACTAGGGGCAGTGCTTATCATAAGGAGGCTTTACTTTTGGCTCTTAAGGATGAAGCTGGTGGAACTCTCACAGACAAAGAACAGAGCTTTATGGCAGATGCAGACTCAGATGATGATATGGAGGACTTGCAGGCTAATGCAGCTATTATGTTGATGGCTAATATGTATGAGTTACACATGAGTGACACAGGCCCAGTGTATGACACTGATGGCTTGTCTCAGGTACCCGAACAAACCATATTTATCTTTGATCTAATATCTCCGCCAACATCTGAACACGGCAAGGCTCAGAATGTTCAAAATGAGTCGTCCACATCTCATTCCAACGATTTTCAACAAGACCCCGTAGTTACATTTGACGATCAAGATGACCTTATGGTTTCCCTTGATAATCAAATTGACTTCGTGGTTATACTTGAGGATCTAAATAATGATCATGTTGTGACTCACGTTGAACACACCGAACTTTTGCCTCGTCCAGATGTTGATCTGTGGCTTAAAAACCAACAATTCATAGTGGAAGAATGTCGTGCAGTAAATCAGGACTTAAAAAGTAAAAATGCACTGTTAACCAAGGATTTTGAATGTTTACAAAAGCAATTCAACTTTTTCAAAACTCAAGAAAAACGTGAAAAGGGTTTTGAAGCCGCCTTTGCTAAATCTCATCAAAACAAAACGCCACAACAAAAAACCTTTCGAGCTTGTCCATAACAGAAAACCGAATCTCAAACACTTTAATGTATTCGGATCTCTTTGCTATCCGAATAATGATCGTGATGACTTTGGAAAGCTCAAAGCCAAAGCTGACATTGGAGTCTTTATTGGATATTGTGATAATTCTAAAGGTTTCCGAATATGGAATCGTCGAACAAAGCAGGTTATGGAAACGATTCATGCTCATTTTGATGAACTTACCAAAATGGCTTCTGAGTATAATAGCTTAGAACCCGGTCACAACCGCTTAAACTTCCCTCAAACCCCATCATCAGCTGAACAAAGCCCCCAGCTCACTCGTCAACAAATGGAAAGGTTATTTGCTCCGCTGTTCAGTGACGATATTGATGAACGTGCTCCAGGTGTATCCGCTGTTTCCGCTGCTCAACCTAATACTACTCTTATACCTGATACACCTGCTACAACAACTACTGTTGAAGAAGCACCACCAGTTGACTCCACTACAACAGTTGAACAAACCGCTTCCAACAATGATGAACCGGCTGATGATGTTCTTAATGAAGTACCCCCACCTATAGATTTTGATCCAAATGCGTTCTTTAACCCGTTTGCTAATGAAACTGCTGCACCTGATGTCGCGGAATCATTAACAAACCATTTGAATCCTCAGAATCTGCACAATGTATACTGATGAGTGTCTAAATACTCATCATTTTTGTACCATTTGAACTGCAAAAACATCTGAAAACACTCAGAAATGCATCAAAATGATAAAAATATCACAAAT
This sequence comes from Chrysanthemum seticuspe, assembly GCA_019973895.1. Lineage (NCBI taxonomy): Eukaryota > Viridiplantae > Streptophyta > Magnoliopsida > Asterales > Asteraceae > Chrysanthemum > Chrysanthemum seticuspe. Next base: position 162,608,272 of record BPTQ01000007.1, on the reverse strand, counting down.
AAGTGTTTTATGTGTTTTAAATGCAAAAATATCAAAATCTGGTGAAAAACGTATCAAGTTTGCATAATTGGCAGTTTTAGTCCCCCAAGTTTCAAAAGTTGTCAAAAACAGTCCCTGGTAAAACAAAATAAAGAAAAATATCATTTTAAGTCCTTAGGGATTCTTAAGTTGTCAGTTTTGGTCCTTGAGATTTAAAAATTGCAAATTTACAACTTAGGTCCCTAAACTTTGAAATTTGGCAGAAATGGTCCTTTGAAAATTTGAAAATGTCAACAATAGTCCTTGAACTATTAAAGCTTGTCAAAAGTGACCCTTGAAACAGTTTTGAGAAAATGGCAGGATTCGTCCCTCATCTTTCAGAAATTGCAAAGTTAGTCCTTGCATTAATAAACCTTAAACCATGACCCTTTGCACTTTTTGACCCCCTGCCACTTACCTGTTTTGAACCCTTGGTCAAATCTCAGTCAAAAGCTACCCTTGCCGCCCACTGTTTATCCTCTTCCCCCTAGCCCTGCAACTCTCACCCATCACCTCTCCCATCCACCACTGGCCTTATCCCTTCACCCCTCAACCCCCCTCATCATCACACCTAGCCCCCCCCCCTAGTTGCAAAAACAGAAGCCCCAGAGGTCAAAACAGATTTTCCCGCCAAAATGCATCCAAAGGCCAAAATGACCTCTGCTCATCCATTGGCTCACAAGTGTGGTGGGATGTGCTCAGAAACACGTGGCAAGACCTTTTGAAGTATAAAAAGAGAAGGAGAAGCAAAGACAAAGGGGTAGTTAGTTTTTTAATTTTTCTTAATGTCGTTTTTTAAATTAATGTCTTAGTTTAATTCACAATGTTGTAATTTCAGTTTCTATGTATCACTTTTAAGCTAAAACATCTTTGTAATGTGTTTTTGAACATCAATCCAAGTCTTTTATCTAAGTTCCAAATTTAATGCTTACTGCTGCAATTTTCCATTTTAAACTCTGACAATCAAGCTTCAAATAGCTTCATTCCACATTCATACAAGCTTATATAAGCTGGTTATAGCTTTTTATAAGCTTAAATTCAAGTTTCTAGCAAGTTTGGAAATTGGTCAAACAAAGTCAAACTGGGGCCAAAATAGAAATGGAATTGGATCTGGGTTGAAGCAGTGTTGGAATTGGGTTGATTTAGAATTCATTGGGTTGGTTTAAAATAGGTAGTGGTTCATTGGTTCACAGGTTTCAAGCCATTGTGGCTAAGGACCCATTTGTAAGTGACTTTTTAAGTTTCATTGCAAAAATCTGTCTTTGTAGTTATAAGAAGTTCAAACATGTTTAATTAAATGTATTCAAGTTAGCTTAATTCAGTTTGTTCAATATTGTTAGCTAGTTAAATAGTTAGATCATTTTAAGTTCAAAACAGTCATACAAAGGTGTGTTTGGATCTGCTGAATTAACTGTCATAGAGGTTTGCCCAGTGGTGGAATGTTGATGTTTTATGTTTGTATAGCCCTAGTGTACTCATTCCTGTCTTTAACTTGTGCCTGCAAGGCTCAAAAGTCAAAATCCCATAAAAACTGTCTCAACAGCTTAACTGTTGAGCTTTTTAAAATCAAAAGCTTGTTTTATGTTCAAAAATACATAGCCATAGATTGCATTAAGCTTATTTCATCATCTAGTATCATTTTCAGTTCACAAATTTGATCCAAACCTCAAATTAGTCAACATTTCAATTCTGTCTAGAAAGTCAAAATTTGGAAAAGTGGTTTTGTGCCTAAATAGAAGGATTTTTCATGAGTTCATTTCTGGGTCAATTCCATTCAAGCTCTGGGTTTTATAAGTTCAACAGGTCTAGTTTCTTATTAGGAATTTTGTAGATTTTTAGCAATTTTTCTTAAGCTCCAAGTGAGCTTGTCAAACAGGGCTTATATGCCCTGTTCACAAAGGTCAGTCTAAGCTGAGTTTTCTCAGCTTCTTGCAGCCATTGCACCAAGCTCATCAGAGCTCTTCTAGGTCTCCTTTTTGGTTTACAAGTTCCCACCCGGGTCTAGATTAAGTTCCAACTTTTGTTTTTCAGTTACAGCTTATTGTATGTTTTGTGCTTAAGCTTAAAGAAGCACCCAAAACTGTTTCTTAGTACAAAAGCTCAAATCATCAAATCTTTGCAGTTGGCTATTCAGAGGTTAAGTGTTGTTGTTTTTAGTTCATTTAGAGTAATTTTAGCATAGTACAGCTTCTGTATCAAGTTGGTGGCTTTTTATGGTACTTGGCTTATTCTAAGTGCTTATTATCTAGCACTTTACATTGCAGTTGCTTAATCCCACACACAACCCCTGTTTTTTATATTTTTCCTAGATTCTAAATATTATTTTAAGCTTTTCTAGAATTTCTCAGATTTTTCCAAGCCTGTTTGCTATTTTTCTGCATTTAAATCAATTTTTAGCACTTTTTAAATAGCTTTTAATCCAATTAATTAAGAAAAGCTTCAAAAAAATAAGTTTTCATTTTTCTTAAGTTAATATAAATATAAAAAGTCAAAAAAATATTTTTCTAAATTTTTCTTAGTTAAATTTGTATTTTTAAGTAATTTAATTAGTTTTAAATAGTTTTTAATTCATAGAAAATAGAAAAATAATCAGAAAAATACAAAAATAGTTTTGAAAATTCTCTTTTGATATTTTAGATTTTTCCAAGTCATAATTTTATTTTTCTAGCTTTATTTCATATTTTTTTGTATTTTAGGTTATTATTTAATAGTTAAAAATAGTTTTTAATTAATAATAATTAATTAAATAGTTATAAAAATAATTTTCTTTTTCTAATAATTTTCTTTTATCATTAGGTTTGTAAAAATGTCATTTTCATATTTTAGAATTTATATTGCTTTAGTTTCACATTTTCTTTTGTACGTCGCGTAGTTTTTAATTTTAAGTTTTATAAAAGATAAAAACAAAAACATCATTTTGCAAATAGTGATAGCGTTTATTTAATATTTTTTTATCTTTTTAATTTCCTTTAATTTGCATTTAAGCCCTTGTAGTTTATGTACTTTTTCTCTAGTTATAAATCTATCACAATCCTTTCCCGTTCAAATCCTCTCGATCACTACACGTTTGTCTATTCTCGCACAGCTCGTTGGGACTTAACGACCTGGGGAAACACTATACTCTCCTGATCTTCATTGCATTCTGTGTTTGAACTGTTTTAAGTTTGTTACGGTCAGCCATTCACAAGTGGCTGGCTTGTGTGATAAAACTTGACGGTTTAGCACGAATCAAAATTTTGGCGCCGCTGCCGGGGAGCAGTGCTAAAAGTCTTACGTTTAGCAGATTAGTGATTGAATATTCACTCCTTGTTCATACCATCTATATATGTTTATATTTTCTTATAAAAATCCAAAAACCCAAAAACATTTTAAAATCAGTTTTCAACAAACACAAAAAACCCAAAAAGATTTTCTTTCTTATTTTTACAAAATGTTTATCCAAAAATTCAAAAATATCCATCTTTACCCTCTCACATTTTTGATTCTTCATCCCAACCCCTCTGTAAACCTTTGATTCTTTCTATGTCTTATCCTCACCCTCTTGGTTGTCAATGGTGTGGTGGTCCTTATAATGGTGGCAATTGCCCCAGTTGTAGCATGGTGGAATCAGGAAACGGGTCTGTCTATAACCAGGATCCCTATTCCTACCATAAAACAACTGATTTATTCCATCAGCTACCACACTGTGATACTCAGCAGTTTTACTGTTGTGAGTACTGTGGTGGTTCACACTCCAGTTCTGATTGTCAATCGGGAAACACGCTTGTCTATGAGCAGGTTCCTGATAACAATTATGACTACCACACATATGACTCACAGCCACATCAGTTTTACTGTTGTGAGTATTGTGGAGGTCCACACTGTAGCTCTGATTGTCAAATAAGGAATCCATTTCCTTGTAACAATTACGACTCTTCGTATCATGACCAACCTCTACAGTACCAAATGAATCAGGCACCACCTCAGCCTGACCCACTTCCTCAAAATCTTCTCCTTGATCTTTTGGATTTAGTGAAAGATTTGAAGGAATCTAAACATCCCCAAGATAATCCAAATGACAAATCCATGGAAGAATTGTTAGCCGAAGAGCGGACTGCTAAATTAAATTCCCAAATTGCCTTTGAAAAATCTATTAGGGAATCAATTGCAAAAGAAAAAGCAGCCAAATCTAGCTCTCAATTCCGTTTTATTCCTGATGACAGTGATGATGAGGATACACTTGATATCCTTCAATTTTATCAAGATTCATCAAGTTCATCAGTTGAAATTCCTTCCATGAAAAATCAGGGAGAAAAGACTATGATGGAATTACTAGCAGAAGAACAAATGGAAAGTATAAAACATATGTATGCTAGTCCTTCTCAACTCCCTCAGTCAGTTGATATCCCAGCAGTTGAGATTCCATCTCAAACAACTGCTATCACACCCGAAGTTCACACTCACTCTCTGAACATGGGGGACGAGCATCTTGACACTGTTCCTGAAAAGGAATCGGACGAATTCATAAAGTCTAGTGTTGAGAACCTTGTCCCAATCCCGAGAGAGTCACAGGGAACTTCTGATCATGTGTGTGATTCTCTTTCCCCTCTTGAGTGTTCAAAAGATCATTTTGAAACTTTCTCCGATGTTAGCGACGATTGTACTTCTCATGGAAACATCGAGTATGTTGAGGCATCACTCCCACAGTCTGATGCTGATCATCTTCTTGAGGAGTTCACCGATGAACTCACTCACATCAGTCCACTTTCATCAGAAAGTGACGATGATCTCTTTGATTTCGAAGCCGATCTTGGAGAAACTGAAAATCTCCTATATAATGATCATCCACTCATTTCTTGTCCCATTTCCGACTCTTCCATTCCTTCTCTCACTCTGGATGAGGAAGATGATAACTTTTGGAAGAAGGTCGATGCTTTTCTTAGTGATGAGTCAATTCCAACAGGGATTGACAATACTTACTTTGATTCGGAGGGAGACATCCTCTTTCTTGAAAATCTGTTGATTAAAGAACCGTTTCCAGCTCTCCCTCCCGGAAATTTTGTTGCCAATCACCATACAAGCTTCAAGTCTAAGCTTAAAAATCTAACAAATGGTGATTTGCTCCTCACTAATGAAGAATGGGATTGCATTGTGATGCACATCTTTATTCCATTTTTCACAAATGGTGTGGTTTCTCGTTCCCTTTTCTCCTTCAGGAATGAGGACACTATTTTTGATCCCGGCATTTTCATTTATCATTTTTGAGCCGGTTCTATGTATATCTCGTCGGTGTGGAACTTTCACGTACTTCAATGTTTATCCAAACATCTTGAATGAAAGTCCGATGGAGATTGTTTCTTCCACCTTACTTCCCCATGAACAAATTAATTCGGGGTCGAGTCAAGCTAGCGACTCGGTAATCAAAAACAGTAGTTAAACATGGGTTTTCACCCGTGTGTACCACCCTAGTGTGGGGGAGATGCCCCACATGTTGTATATAGATCTAAAAAATGAATGAAAATTGTAAATATTAAAAAAAGAGAATAATTGTTGTGTTTCTACACTTAGCTAGTAATGTTATCTTTTTACGTTCTAAGTTTCGGCATAACAGCCGGTACTTTGAATATTGAGGACAATATTCATTTCTAAGTGTGGGGGGGAAATTCTGGTGAATTTGATTATAAATGTACCCTTTTAGTCCCTTTTTCCCCCAAAATGGCCAAATTTAAAAAAAAAATTTAGTGGAAGTACTATGTACTAAACACAACAAATGGTAATCAGTCCACCATGTCTAATAAACATAAGGATTGGCTAATCCAGGAGCAAACGGCTCTTGGTAAAGATATCTCAAATCCGTTGACGGCTTGCAATTTGCCCAAAATTGTATGGTATTCGGCTCACCATATCCTTAAAAGTGAAGAGTTGGCTAGCCCGCAAGTTTATGGCTTGTGGTAAAGGCAGTGGAAAAACCATAATTGGTAATCAGCTCACCAAAGATAATATTGATAATTTATCTAAGAGTTGGCTAGTCCAGAAGCAAACGGCTTCTGGTAAAGACAAATCAAATCCGTTGAAAGCTGGTGGTTTGCTCAAAATCACTTGGTTATCAGTGTACCAAGGTTCTTACTTGAACTGAAACATTTGGCTACTCCAGAAGTAATGGCTTTTGGTAAAGAGATGAAATCCATTAATTTTTCTCAAAACATTGCTAGGCACTAGCAATATCTTAGTGTGGGGGATTGATGAGTGTCTAAATACTCATCATTTTTGTACCATTTAAACTGCAAAAACATCTGAAAACACTCAGAAATGCATCAAAATGATAAAAATATCACAAATAAGTGTTTTATGTGTTTTAAATGTAAAAATATCAAAATCTGGTGAAAAACGTATCAAGTTTGCATAATTGGCAGTTTTAGTCCCCCAAGTTTCAAAAGTTGTCAAAAACAGTCCCTGGTAAAACAAAATAAAGAAAAATATCATTTTAAGTCCTTAAGGATTCTTAAGTTGTCAGTTTTGGTCCTTGAGATTTAAAAATTGCAAATTTACAACTTAGGTCCCTAAACTTTGAAATTTGGCAGATATGGTCCTTTGAAAATTTGAAAATGTCAACAATAGTCCTTGAACTATTAAAGCTTGTCAAAAGTGACCCTTGAAACAGTTTTGAGAAAATGGCAGGATTGGTCCCTCATCTTTCAGAAATTGCAAAGTTAGTCCTTGCATTAATAAACCTTAAACCATGACCCTTTGCACTTTTTGACCCCCTGCCACTTATTCCTTTTTGACCCCCTGTCACTTACCTGTTTTGAACCCTTGGTCAAATCTCAGTCAAAAGCTACCCTTGCCGCCCACTGTTTATCCTCTTCCCCCTAGCCCTGCAACTCTCACCCATCACCTCTCCCATCCACCACTGGCCTTATCCCTTCACCCCTCAACCCCCCTCATCATCACACCTAGCCCCCCCCCTAGTTGCAAAAACAGAAGCCCCAGAGGTCAAAACAGATTTTCCCGCCAAAATGCATCCAAAGGCCAAAATGACCTCTGCTCATCCATTGGCTCACAAGTGTGGTGGGATGTGCTCAGAAACACGTGGCAAGACCTTTTGAAGTATAAAAAGAGAAGGAGAAGCAAAGACAAAGGGGTAGTTAGTTTTTTAATTTTTCTTAATGTCGTTTTTTAAATTAATGTCTTAGTTTAATTCACAATGTTGTAATTTCAGTTTCTATGTATCACTTTTAAGCTAAAACATCTTTGTAATGTGTTTTTGAACATCAATCCAAGTCTTTTATCTTAATTCCAAATTTAATGCTTACTGTTGCAATTTTCCATTTTAAACTCTGACAATCAAGCTTCAAATAGCTTCATTCCACATTCATACAAGCTTATATAAGCTGGTTATAGCTTTTTATAAGCTTAAATTCAAGTTTCTAGCAAGTTTGGAAATTGGTCAAAGAAAGTCAAACTGGGGCCAAAATAGAAATGGAATTGGATCTGGGTTGAAGCAGTGTTGGAATTGGGTTGATTTAGAATTCATTGGGTTGGTTTAAAATAGGTAGTGGTTCATTGGTTCACAGGTTTCAAGCCATTGTGGCTAAGGACCCTTTTGTAAGTGATTTTTTAAGTTTCATTGCAAAAATCTGTCCTTGTAGTTATAAGAAGTTCAAACATGTTTAATTAAATGTATTCAAGTTAGTTTAATTCAGTTTGTTCAATATTGTTAGCTAGTTAAATAGTTAGATCATTTTAAGTTCAAAACAGTCATACAAAGGTGTGTTTGGATCTGCTGAATTAACTGTCATAGAGGTTTGCTCAGTGGTGGAATGTTGATGTTTTATGTTTGTATAGCCCTAGTGTACTCATTCCTGTCTTTAACTTGTGCCTGCAAGGCTCAAAAGTCAAAATCCCATAAAAACTGTCTCAACAGCTTAACTGTTGAGCTTTTTAAAATCAAAAGCTTGTTTTATGTTCAAAAATACATAGCCATAGATTGCATTAAGCTTATTTCATCATCTAGTATCATTTTCAGTTCACAAATTTGATCCAAACCTCAAATTAGTCAACATTTCAATTATGTCTAAAAAGTCAAAATTTGGAAAAGTGGTTTTGTGCCTAAATAGAAGGATTTTTCATGAGTTCATTTCTGGGTCAATTCCATTCAAACTCTGGGTTTTATAAGTTCAACAGGTCTAGTTTCTTATTAGGAATTTTGTAGATTTTTAGCAATTTTTCTTAAGCTCAGGGCTTATATGCCCTGTTCACAAAGCTCAGTCTAAGCTGAGTTTTCTCAGCTTCTTGCAGCCATTGCACCAAGCTCATCAGAGCTCTTCTAGGTCTCCTTTTTGGTTTACAAGTTCCCACCCAGGTCTAGATTAAGTTCCAACTTTTGTTTTTCAGTTACAGCTTATTGTATGTTTTGTGCTTAAGCTTAAAGAAGCACCCAAAACTGTTTCTTAGTACAAAAGCTCAAATCATCAAATCTTTACAGTTGGCTATTCAGAGGTTAAGTGTTGTTGTTTTTAGTTCATTTAGAGTAATTTTAGCATAGTACAGCTTCTGTATCAAGTTGGTGGCTTTTTATGGTACTTGGCTTATTCTAAGTGCTTATTATCTAGCACTTTACATTGCAATTGCTTAATCCCACACACAACCCCTGTTTTTTATATTTTTCCTAGATTCTAAATATTATTTTAAGCTTTTCTTGATATTCTCAGATTTTTCCAAGCCTGTTTGCTATTTTTCTGCATTTAAATCAATTTTTAGCACTTTTTAAATAGCTTTTAATCCAATTAATTAAGAAAAGCTTCAAAAAAATAAGTTTTCATTTTTCTTAAGTTAAGATAAATATAAAAAGTCAAAAAAATATTTTTCCAAATTTTTCTTAGTTAAATTTGTATTTTTAAGTAATTTAATTAGTTTTAAATAGTTTTTAATTCATAGAAAATAGAAAAATAATCAGAAAAATACAAAAATAGTTTTAAAAATTCTCTTTTGATATTTTAGATTTTTCCAAGTCATAATTTTATTTTTCTAGCTTTATTTCATATTTTCTTGTATTTTAGGTTATTATTTAATAGTTAAAAATAGTTTTTAATTAATAATAATTAATTAAATAGTTATAAAAATAATTTTCTTTTTCTAATAATTTTCTTTTATCATTAGGTTTGTAAAAATGTCATTTTCATATTTTTAGGATTTATATTGCTTTAGTTTCACATTTTCTTTTGTACGTCGCGTAGTTTTTAATTTTAAGTTTTGTAAAAGATAAAAACAAAAACATCATTTTGCAAATAGTGATAGCGTTTATTTAATATTTTTTTATCTTTTTAATTTCCTTTAATTTGCATTTAAGCCCTTGTAGTTTATGTACTTTTTCTCTAGTTATAAATCTATCACAATCCTTTCCCGTTCAAATCCTCTCGATCACTACACGTTTGTCTATTCTCGCACAGCTCGTTGGGACTTAACGACCTGGGGAAACACTATACTCTCCTGGACTTCATTGCATTGGTGTTTAAACTGTTTGAAGTTTCTTACGGTCGGCCATTCACAAGTGGCCGGTTTGTGTGAGAAAACTTGACGGTTTTGCACCAATCATATACCAACATCAACCCTCTACACATCGATGGACAAAAGACCATCCTCTGGACAATATTATTGGCAACCCGAATCAACCAGTCGTTACAAGACAACATCTTCACACAGATGGTGAACATTGCATTTATGCTCTCACTGTCTGCCAATCTGAGCCTAAAAACATTAAAGACGCAATGACAAAAGAAAACTGGATTGAATCCATGCAGGAAGAACTCAACCAATTCAAACGTCTTGAAGTATAGGAACTGGTTGAAAGACCAACAGGGATCTACGTCATTGGTCTTAAATGGATTTGGAAGAACAAATTGGATGCTGAAGGGAACGTAATCAGAAACAAGTCACGTCTGGTGGCTAAGGGTTATCGACAGGAAGAGGGTATTGACTTTGAAGAATCATTTGCTCCGGTTTCTCGTCTTGAGGCTGTTCGGATATTTCTCGCATTCGCGGCTCATATGAATATGAAGGTCTTTCAGATGGATGTCAAAACTGCGTTTCTCAACGGACAACTGAAAGAAACCGTTTATGTCAGCCAACCAGAAGGATTCGTTGATCCCGAGTTCCCGAACCATGTCTACAAACTGAACAAAGCTCTGTATGGTCTCAAACAAGCTCCTCGGGCATGGTACGATAAGCTATCATCTTTCCTCATTGCCAATAATTTCACCAAAGGTTCGGTCGACCCTACTCTTTTCATACAATATCACGGGGCACATATCTTAATTGTTCAAATTTATGTTGATGACATCATTTTTGGGTCTACACATAAAAAGTACTCAATCGCTTTTGTAAAACTAATGAAGAAATTTTTTGAAATGTCCATGATGGGTGAACTTACGTTCTTTCTAGGATTGCAAGTTCATCAATCACCCCGTGGTATTTTCTTGAGTCAGTCCAAATATGCCCTTGAATTGTTAAACAAATTTGGAATGAAAACCTGTGACACTTATGCCACACCAATGACTCATACCAAGAAGCTAGACACTGATTTACATGGGAAATTAGTGGACTCTACAAAATACCGAAGTATTATTGGGTCTCTCATGTATCTAACAGCTAGCAGACCTGACATTGTCTTTGCCGTTTATCTCTGCTCCCGTTATCAGTCAAGACCAACTGAAACCCACCTCTCTGAGGCTAAAAGAATCCTCCGATACATCAAGGGAACCATTAACTTGGGGATCTGGTATCCGAAGGATTCTGGTTTTGAACTAATCGCTTTTTCAGATGCTGATTACGCAGGATGCTTAGATTCACGGAAAAGTACTTCAGTAGCACTACAATTTCTTGGTGATAAACTGGTGTCCTGGAAATCGAAGAAGCAGGATTGTACATCGCTGTCATCAACCGAAGCAGAATATGTAGCCATGTCGGCGTGTTGTGCTCAAGTCATCTGGATGAGAACACAACTCAAAGACTATGGTTACGTATTTGACAGAATCCCGATGTACTGCGACAATCGAAGTGCTATTGCGATCTCGTGCAACTCCGTTCAGCATTTGAAATCAAAGCACATCGATCTTCGTTATCATTTCATCAAGGACCACGTGGAACAGGGTACAGTTGAATTATACTTCGTGGGTACAGAATACCAATTGGCAGATCTACTCACCAAAGCCTTGCCTCCCGCTAGGTTTAATGAGTTGGTCCACCGAATTGGTATGCGGTGTTTGACTCAAGAGGAATTGGATGAACTCTTAAAACAGTCCTAAAAACCAATCAAACACCAAAATCTCTTTTGTAAATATTTTTTCAAAAACAAAATACAAAAATATAAAACCTGATAAAACAACAAAAATATTCTTCTATCTATTTTTCTTTCAACATGGCAAGTACATTTCTCCCGTCAACACTCTAATCTTTCAAAATTCAGTATTTTTCCGATCAAGTGTTGAGGGGGAGAAAATAAATACTTAACTGTTTCAAAACATCCGTGTACTTGCATGTTACCTTATCCCGGTTGATTCTTTAATAATGGTGGTCACATTTCTGGTTTTCTGACACTCCTCGGACTAAAATGTTTAACCTTTCATTATTTCTTAAGTCGAAGGGTAGTGTCGTCAAAGTTATTTCCAAATATCTTTCGTTTGGTAACCAAAATGGAAGTTAAAAGGCTTTGGATGAAAATGGAAAAGGTGGAGGGACTAAAACTGCCAAAAGCTTAAAGTTATTTTAATAAAACTCCTCCACCTAACCTAATCTTCACATTTATTACTCATACCAAACAAATCCTACGCACAAAAATCTTTCTTCAAATCCGGTTATCTGATCCTCAATTTGTAAGTGATTTTGTGTTCTTAACAAGTTTTTAAACAATGGTTTTGAATTTCACGCGAATCCAACGGTTAAAACTTTAGATTTGATGATTTTTGTGTTTTACGCGTAAGTGTTAGAACACATAATCTTGTTTATGTGTTTGAGGTTAAAAGGATTGTGTCAAAACGTTTCTTTTACATCACTAATACCATTCTTACACTCAAAACACACCCAGAATCACGTATTGATTGTTTTGAGGAATTAGGGTCTATGCGTGGGTTTGGGTATTTTAAAATGTGAATGTTTTTGGTCAAAAAGATTGTTGTGTGATGTTTTTATCATGGTGAATTGATGATATCCAGGCTTTAAAATAACCCAGAAACACTAATTGATTGTAAATTAGAAATTATGGTTTAATGTTCTTCGCGTTTGGGTATTTTTGATTCATTGAGAGTTTGATGTTAAAACTTGGTTATTACACTCACATGACATCTAAAAACCACCAGAAAAACTTTGGTGTAATTCATGTGGCTAAAAATCTTACGCGTAATCTTTGAACTATTAGGGTTTTGGTTTACGCATAAGGTTCTTTACGCGTAACTGTTTGATTGAGTATTTGTGAGTAAATCTGTTATACAATGAATGTGGGTGTTAATATTGATGCCGTGATGAATTTATTTCAGGTTTGCTACTCGTAAAAATCAGAATCAAGGTTGTTAACCATCTACGCATAAGGTTCTACATAAGGGACTACGCGTATCCTGTGAAGGATATGCGTAAACAGTGACCTCTACGCATAAGGTCTACTCTTGCGAGTAAGCCTTACGCGTAAGGTTTTATATACGCCTACGCGTAAGCTTTACGCATAAGGTCCCCTTTTCCTATGTGTAATATTTCTTACACGTAAGTAAGGATCCTACGCATAAGCTTGCGTCTACGCGTATACCTCTCTTGTTTACGCATAAGCTATCATTTCTACGCCTAAGCCTTGATCAAACCTTCATTATGAATTGTTACGCGTGAAAATTTGTAAATAAATAAATCATAACGTCACGAAACCAATACTGTCACTAATAAGCTTAAAAGTGTAATGTGTTGTGAAAAATATGTGATAACATAAACTTTAAAACTTAAAGTTAACTAACTCACGAAACTTATCACGACGTCATTAGACTATTGGACAAACAAGTGACTTTGGACTCGTAACAATCATAGACATAGCACATTCAATAATTAGTTAATAAAACCTTCTGTTGACTAACATTATGTCTTTCGATATGTTGGTTCTTTTGGCTAAATGTGTTTCAGATCACGACATGGAAGCTCAAATGAATGTGGATGCACCAAATGTACTCACCATTGCTGATATCTTCCCTCATGGCTATCCAATGAAGATTGGAAAGAACAACCTTCGTGTTGACTTTGAAACCCTCACCTGCTCAGAATCCTCTTGCTTGATTGTTGTGGATATTCTGAAGAACCATCCTTATCAGAACATGCTCTCCCACTCTGCTACTGTTCCTGAGATCTACATTCAACAGTTTTGGACAACAATGCAAAAGATCAAAGGACAGAATACTGTGACGGTGACGCTCAATCACAAGCAACTCACCATCACTCCTGCAGACTTAAGGGTTGTCCTCCTCATTCCTGACATCATACCAACTGAGTTCTCTGCTGCACCTACTGAAGAGACTGTTCTACAATTTTTGATTGATATTGGGTATGACGAAGCTTCAGGGGTTATTAATAAGCATTCACACGTGGATCTCAAGAATATTCCTCAGCCTTGGAGAACCCTTTACATCATCATCACAAAATCTGTTTCTGGTCGTGACAGCGGCTATGAGCATCCTAAGCTCGTGGAACTACAAATCTTTTGGGCTCTGATAAACATGAAACACATCGAAATTGAAGCTCTGATATGGGATGACATGATGACATTCCTCAAAAAGCTTGGCTCAAAGATTCCTTATATCAGTATACAAAACTGTTGATCCAAAGAGCACTTGGATACAACCCTGATATCCCCAAAAGAATCAATGACCCCGACAATCTTGACGTGTTGTCCGAACCCACTCTAACAGTCAGATTTAAGGAGTCAACTACCAAGAAACAAGGTGCTGTGTTGCCGGATCTCCTTCTCTCAGATGAACTCAAACAACTCTACTCTTATAAAAGATATATGGCAGTTGTGAAAGAGAACAAAGTTGGTTTTCTTGATGATAAATCTTCTGGTACACCTACAAGGAAAACCAAAAGAGGGAGTACAGGAAGTGCTATAAGCACTGAGAGTCAGAGGAAGTTCCCCAAGAGGAATCCTCCTCGTAAAAGGACTGTTCCTTCTAAGGAAGTTGTTCCCATTCCCGTGCCAAAGCCTGAACCGCCAAGAAAGCTAGTGGACGAAAACTCTGAAGGTACAGAATTAGAAGAAGAAATCTTCTACTCTGAATCTGAAACCGATACTAATCCTTCAGTAGTTAAACCTCCCAGTCCACCAGCAGATAAAGGAAAAGGGAAAACTCCAGTGATTGAGCATGATAAGGAGAGCTCAGAAGAAGAACCCATTGATGAGCAAAAGGAATATCAAAGGAAGTTGAAGGAACTCAGACATAAACATCTTGCCGAAGCATTTGTAAAAGATCAAACTCGTGGCCCCGGAGGTTCGAGTGGTGGTACTCAAGCCACACCAGTTCTTGATGCGGTTAATCAACCCGATAAGGGAACTGGTGCTACCACCACCCACGAACAACAACAACGGCAGACTGAGGATCCCATCAACTTTGATACTGAGGAACCAGAAATGGAAAAGACTGAGAAAGCAACTGCTGATGATACAAAGATTGATGAAACGGACGATTATGATCGTCTTCTTCTGGACAGTCCCACTCGTTCTAAGGAGGAAACTTCTGAACCACCGAAGGACCCGGAGTCTCCTCACATCTCATCATCATCGGATTCATCTTCTCATTCCTCACCACCACCATAAAAAAGATCAACCAAATCAACATCCAAATCAGTAAAGAAGCCAACTGCATCTTGGATCTCTCATGCTAAGACACGAATCGTTAAAGCTGTCAAACAGGTCAGAAAGAAAGACGTGCTCTACAAGAAAATGAATTTCTTCGCTGATCAGATACAGTATCTTCATGATGAGAACGACAAGATACAAGTTGAAATGGAATATGTCCAGAAGCTCATGAAAGATGATCTTCAAGGGAAAATGGACGAGATGATCAAAGGATACACTCACAAGTTCCTTCTTCACATCGTTCCTGGAATTACAAAGGAGATGTTCACCAAACAACTCTATCCGAATCTCTTACACCTGGCCAAACAGACTATGAAATCAACTCCAATGCATGTGAACATCAATCCAGTTGATCCCATAATCTTCTCAGATGCTGAATTGGTTAACCGGCTGGTAGCTCAAATGTCGAAACGATCTGCAACATTTGCCTCCTACGAAGGTAAATTGTTTGAAGCATTGTCGGAATACCAACTAAAATCAGCATGCAGAGAAGAAGTTGAAAGGCCTAAGCGTCCACGCGACGATGAAGATAAGGATCAGGATAAGAATGACGAGCCTAAACGCCCGAAGAAGTCTGGTGAATCATCTTCTATTCAACCTCCATCCCAACGGACTCAAGCACAACAAAGGTCTCTTCCTCGTTCTTCTACTGAAAAACCTCAGGATTCTTCTGAGTTACCACCCCAGACTCAGAAAACCGGTGATCACTTTGAGTATACGGGTGGTGACGATGAGGAATTCCATGAGCCCCAACAACAACCCACCTCTCCCGACAAAGTTAAGAAACCAGAATCCCCATCCAGGCCTAAGAAAAAGAAGAAGAAGGCGCCTAAGGCTGACGTCGTATCATGGCTAGATGAAGATGATACTGATGAATACGACTAGTTTTCTACACTTGTTAATTATACTCCCTACCCACCTGAAGGTCAAGATCTGGAAGACGGTATTACATTGGAGCATGCAAAGATACTGCAAGAAAAATTCCGTGTAAAGAAGATGACGAAATCAGAGTTGAAACGAATCAAGAATGAAGCTTTTCAACTGCTAAAAGACAGCTCCGAAAGTGCCATCGAGGTTGAGTATCACCTTGAAAACATTGCTCGAGCCATGTCCAACAACATTGATTGGCTCAACCCTGAAGCAAACATCGACTTTACCAGAAGAGATAATGCTACGTACTACACCGATTGGTCAAAACCTCTACCTACAATTGGCCAACCAGATCAGCCTAAAATTCCATTTCGCTACTTCTTCAAAAACGACTTGGAATTTCTTCTACACGGTGGTGATGGTTCAAGGAAATACGCTACATCACTTACGATTCCGTTCCCGGCAGCCATATACTCAAACTGCATAGCCATCGAAGAAAAGGCTACTCACTTGTTTTCTAACAGGGTGGAACAGTATGACGTCGATGCATTGTACGGGATTCATCATTGGCCAGAACGCCGACTAATCTACTACAAGAGCTGCCAGGTTCGCAAGTCTAAAGATGCAGTATATAGTACTAAAGGGATCGTTGCCATTATACATGTTGATCTTTCGTCTAAATGGGACTACACTTTCCTATGGAATATCATGGTCAAACGACAAGACGAAAGAGATTATGCATTCTGTGAAGCAGACTTTGAGAATTTGTCTCTCAATGACATTGAAGATCTGTATCTTGCAAAAGTACAGGGACGCATGAGACAATTCTCGACTGAAGTCCAACGTGAATTCATCAAGTCATTACTTATCTTCATCAGAAGCATCGTGATCAAGGAACGTGTAGAAGACTTACAACTGGCTGTTGAATCATATCAGACTCGTGTCAACTTCACCAGACCTCAGCTAGAACTTCCCGACATCAACCAGCTTCCACAATACACCCTCGTCAGCAAACCATTCATCGTAGTTTATTGCAGTGAACTTCAACGAAATTGCTTGATGGCGTGTAGAGATCCTCACAAGTTTGGGGATCACACATTGAAGAAGGTTCGGGATGGCTTGGCTTATAGGTTAAAGGCGATACATGAAGGCATCAGGTCGAAGAAGAGATGGAATTCTCAGGATCGAAGGGATGTGAAGAGGATCATCACTATGATTGATGAAAGGTTGAATCGAAGGGACCAATTCAGAACATTAGAGAGCTTTGTAGGTGGTCGTCCCAGGATTGCTCTCGCCGGCTATCAACGCCCTGTTCGCATTCCTGGCAAGATTGATGGACTTCCTGGTACCCCTTGAACTGCTTCTATTTCATAATATTTTAGATGTGTGATTTAATTATGACAATGGCTTGTGCACACATTTCAATGTACAACCCGTACTTGTCAAGAAAGGACCCTGTGGTACGCTTCAGTGCCACAATCCTTACATAAGGAGCGAAAGCTTCTTACTTTTGAGTAAACCTTATCAAACCTTTCACTTTTCAAAGGTTTTACTCAAAAGAACAAGTACTTCCCCATATGATTTTCACAACCTCAACCATTTATATCACTTGTTGAGGGGGAGTATTTGAGTAAAAACTTTGTTCACCAAAATGTTCTTTGTGTCACTCTTCCCGCAACACTCGAAATGGTCATATTTATTCTCAACTTTTCAAAAATAACATTTTATATGCCATTTTTGAGGGGGAGAAAATTATGTGATAAGAAATATGTTGTGTAAATGAAAATGAATCTTTGTGCTATAGACTTAACCAACGAATTGACGATACTTAACTGTTAGTAACTCGAAAAGACTTGTCCGGGACGAGTAATAATTTCAAGCTAGTTCGCTAGTGATGTAAACGTGTCTCACAAAGGACTTGTCCGAATAGAATGTACCATTCGAGAAACTCTTGGTAGACATGAACTCTGACGGGTTTGACAACCTTTCGAGGTTTGTCTATACCTTCAAGGTAGTTATTAGAGCTAGTTGTCACCTAAACGCTGACAATGTAACTCTTTAACTATGCAATGTAACCGTGTCTCGCGGGGGATTGTCTATCTTGAGTTGATCAATTCAAAAGGTGTGCGCTCTTTCCTCACTGTGCAGATTTCCGTAAAAACTCTTAAGCACATGTGGAGGGGGAGTATTTATGCAAAATATTTATCTCTCAACAGTGGTACTAAAATGTTTTTCATTCACAAACACTTTGAGAGATTTTCATGAAAATGGTTTTATGGCAACATAGGTTAGTCATGGAGTTATAAGGTGACTAAGGTTAGGAATAACCGTCCTATGATCCGCCAGAGCCGGAGGGATCTACCCAAGGACACTACCAATAGTTAGAATTAGAAGTCCTTAGGTATGATTGGAAAAAGGAGAAAATGAGAATCGGAGAAAGAAGGAGTTGAAGAATCAAAAAGAAATGCAAAGAAAAGGGTGAAAAGAAATAGCCCTTCAGATTATTCAACTTAGGGCAGACACCGGGTTCAATTCATATGCTAATGGTTGTCACTTAGTGACGCCGGTATTGAAGATTAAAAGTCGTCATGGACCCAGTGACGCATGCACTAAACCTTCTTAGCCACTCAAGTTTCTCTCAAAAGAATCTTGTTTCAATCTCACAGGGAACCCTACATAATCTATCGGCTTTCTCTTAGAGATTGCTGATATTGAAGAAGGAGACCCTCTCCCTAGTCTCCGCTCAGGAAAACCAAAACGCACTATTGAGTCTAGAGCCACGAGATTCATCAAAAGATCTCTTAGGAACACTTGACATTTCATCACTTGATGTTCAACAATAAGAACATCAGTGGTATGTTATCGAGTCCTTCACAGATCTTAGCAATTTGTCGAGAACATTTATGAGAGGTTTACAATTTTGATCCTCAGTGATTGAATGGAAACTCCTGCCAGGGTCAACATCAAACAGCCCTGACAGCAGGTCACTTCGGTAACTCCCCGCGGATTACGCTTAGTGTGTCTTAAACGGTCTACAGTCATGAGGTGATGCTTCGGTGTGCCTCAGCGACTCATCTGAACTGTAGGTGTACTTCGGTACATCGCGTTATCTCACTTGTGGGACTCCAGTTCAGAAACGGCCTTTGTGAGAATTAGAGTTGTGTTTTCACACTATGCTGTTAACACTCTCGAAGTTCAAACTAGTAAGTGCCGAAATCCGCTTATTACTAACCGTTTTCATGTTTTCTTCTTATGGAAGCTCTGGAGCGGAATGATCGTGCAAATTCTTCACATGCTCATGCCAACATCATCACTAATGGAAGTTCTACCTTAAAGCAACACATAAGTCAGAATGATTCTTCGTCAAATCAATGAATCTACAAAGTTAAAGACTTAAAGAACTTCATCAGTACTGAAATCCAACGTCAAAGAGCGTGTGAGCATGTTGAAGAATGACGTGGAGACACTGGAGCAACGAAGCAGACCTGAGGCAGATTTGATGCAGACTACTACATACTATCACTTTCATCACAAAGAACAAAGAACAAAGATAATTATGACGTCAAAGCAGAACTGTTCAAAGAAGAAAATTTCTCTACACTGGGGAGATTGTTCAAATCAAGGCAATTCTTCTCACAAGAAAGAAGAATGTCAGAAGACGTCAAAACTACTATTACATCAGTACCTTCACCGTTTACATTCATTCATCACCAACACTTAGGGGGAGATTGTTGGAATCACTCCTAAACCTATATCAAGTGTTAGTGATTCATAAGTAATAGTTAGCTTAATTATGGCCTTTATGTTTGTTATTAGCTTAAGCTTATGTAGAAGGCCCATGAGCTTAGGCCCATGTCCACTAAGGAAAGGAAGGGAGTAGGAGTGTTGCCCTAGCTCCCCTTCCTATAAATACCTTGTAATAACCCTCACTTGAGGGTTGGTTGTTCAATTTATCTTTCTTTCATACTCCTACGCATAACTGTCTTAGTTCATACGAGTGTGTGTGTTTGATTTATTGTTCATCCGCCTCTATCTCTTCTCTATTCTTTCTATTGATGCTTGTGTTGTAAACTTAGTGACCTAACACTTGGCCTTTGCATCATTTCGAGATCATAGACGAGGTATGTTGAGTTAGCTCGATGTATTTAGACTTTTCAGTTTAAGAAGGCAATATTATAGGATTATCACCCAAATAGCCTACCATTGTGTGTCTATCGATTAGTCACCTCGACTTCTCGACCCCCATGTGAAACCCTTTTGTGGCACTCACCTTTAGTGCAAGATACCTCTAGATACACCAATCTGAGCCATTCCTTTCATTTTGTTAACCCAATATATCGTTTCGATACACCTATACACCTTAGCCTACCCTGTAGTCTTTATTTGTGATTGGGAAGTCATCATTTGCCTAAGTTCAAGGTTTAAGTGGAAAGGTTCAAAAATCACACTTTCGTCGACGACATATTCTTGAAGATCATTGAAGACCCCCCGAATTCCCATTGTTCATCTCAAGTGGGGGGATATTATGTTTAGTTGTTATTGTTAAGTAAAAAAAATGATTCGAAAAAAAAAAAAAAAAAAAAAAAGTTGTTATTGTAAAGTGAAATCTTATAAGCACCATGTTATGAGCTTAATATAGATTTAGTATCAAGGAGGCCACCTCGGTCACATTAGAAGGTTGGAGTTGGTAGTTATGCCAGCAGTTGGAGAAAATGTAGTGTGCCCATCATGACGTCCTCTAATGACACATTTACCTAGTATTTCATGATCCGGTTTCTTAACTTCAAAGCTTGAACTTTGGGCGGACGGTAAGTGGTGATGACTTAGTTATAGATTTAGACTACCTGATTGATTTTTATTTTACACCATTTATATACCCCATGTCTTATCCTACCCTTTAGTCATGAAGCATGTCTAGGTGATGCAGCGAGCAATCTTTGGTGTCTTGGCCATGGATTTGGTCATGTATCATTGATTTTGTCCACTTCGCCGTGACATGTTAGTAATGACGAGTCACTCCTTAACCTTTGTCGTGTCTACCCATATTGCCTTCGAAAATTGTTTAGCCCTTAACTCTAGTGGTGGAGATTTGTGTAACCGCCAAGCTTATGATAGAATACATGCTATGACTGCGCGATTGAGTGATCACCCAGAAATTAACACTTGGAATAGTTGAGAGATTTGAGTGTTTTCGTTCCCATTTCGTGAGGTGTTCGACTTTGTTTTATTCTAGCATAAGGGATTAGTAAACTTATATTTTCCAGGTTTTAGGAGATATCTTTTTGGGAATCCTTCTAATAAGGTCTACTTGAGGGCAAGTAGAGTTCAAGTGGGGGGATATTTGATAACATCAAATAGTCCTGAATATTAAGTGTCAATTTCCCCCGATAATGCTTGTAATTTATATCATTTATATGGATTTACGCTTGTTTTCCATTGTTTTCCACTTTGAGGTAAATTACGAGCATTGGAGCTAAAGAGAAGCGGAATTGGAGAATTGTCAAAGATTTATCATAGTATGCTGACTTTGAAGAAGTTACGGCGTAACTCATCTCTCACATTACGCCGTAACTAAAGCGTGACTTAGAAAACCAACTCATCAGAAGATTACGGCGTAACTCTCCCCAAAGACTACGACGTAACCATATTAGGTCAAATGAGGTTCCACGCCGTTGATAACTACGCCGTAACTCTTGTTTAAACTACGGCGTAACCAAGTAATATTGAAGATACGGCATAACCACTTATAAGGTTACGTCGTAACCAGCAGATCTAGTGCAAATTACGAAGAAATTGAAGATTACGGCGTAACTATTATATTAGTTACGCCGTAACCCATATCTGGCCTATAAATACCCCACGATTTCCAGCATTTCAAAGCATCCCATTCCACACACAACAACCAAAGAATGTGGGAAGAAGCCAAAGGCAGGTCTAGAGGAGCATACGAAGCTGTTTAAGTTGCTAACGCCCGGGCACTCACTATTATAAGTCTAGCATGTAGCGGTACTTAATGACTCAGCTTAGGAGACCAGGAACAACTGGACTTATGAGGGGACACCTGACTTCTCCAGTGGTGGCATCTTTGCTGATAGGTTAGGGCGAATTGACCAAATGCTGTCCTCTCGACTTTGACCCCACCTGAAGTAATTGGAAGTAATTAGACGTAGACATTACTAGCTAGGATGATTGACTAGGTTAGCACTACTCTCCTCTATTGATTGAACCTTTTCCTTTATTTGCTTTTATCTGATTTAGTAGTTAATTAATTAATTCCTTATCGAAATCATATTAAATCTGTGACACATAGACTTAGTAATAATCCAACACACATAGCTCTTGGGACGACCTCGGTTTTACCGAATACTACACTACAAATGACCGGGTACACTGCCCGTTAGTGCATTAGGGTAGACCATAGGTATAACGAGACATTATAAATATTAAAACTTGGTCAGTAAAACCTGCATCATTCTTACTCCCTAGTTATCTCTTATTGGTCGGTTGAATTGTCACATCCTCATCTTAATTGGTGCGTTATATTCCGTGTGGTCATAGGGGGGTGCATAATTCCCTAGTTCTATGAATTGTAACTCTCCTCTAGACTATTAGGGGCGCCAAGTACCGTAGTATCTCTCCCGAATACTCTATTATCCTAAAGCCATAACTCACGCAATAAACACAACGATGGCTCAAGTGCACTCTCAAGCTTTGTGCTATTTAGGACGTTCAAGCTCGATGCATTCATTAGTAAAAACAATCGTAGTGGAACAATTCTATAAGAAAAGGTCCATGATTATCGATTAGCCTGGCATTATTATCATCTACATTTTATTTGACATGTAATGATGAATGCAGCTACTCCTGATGCACCACCAAATATATCAACATCTTCAAACTCCACATACTCATATTCAAGTGATCAATGAAACAAGTTAAAGACAAAGAGCTACATCAAAATGTCAAGAACTAGTCAAAGAAATAAGGAAAGAAATCAGATTTAAAATCAAAGTATAAATACCTAACAAGTAGTGTGAGTATGTCGGAGAGGACGCAACAACAAAACACTTGAAGATGTTGACGAAGGCAAGACAAGAGATTACAAACATGAACAAAACAAAAAAGTCTATAACAAACAAGGTTCAATATCAAGAAACAAGTACGGAAGATTCAAGATCCAACTTCAAAGACTGAAGATGCATCATTTATAAATGATCACCCCTTAGTGTGATATTGTTAGTGTGGAAAACTAGAAGGGGGGTTGAATAGTTTTGCCGGTTTTAAGTTATTTTCAAAAACTTTTAGATTAGATGTTATGTGAAATCGTATGAATTAGGAGATAGTATATATATAGGAGTAATGCAAGTAAAGTAAGTAAAGTAAAGGATAGAAATGACACAACTAATTTATAGTGGTTCGTCTACAAGGACACCTTTCTTGCCCTACTCCACTCCCCGAGTCACCTACTCGAGAGTTCAAGCACTATGTCAACAAACTCCTTCAACTTGGCGGAGAAGCCTTCACAACGTTGCTTACACCTTTTTCCGGTACAAAGCTAAATACCGAGTCCGTAACACGGAGGACCAAACCAAGACTACTATAACACAACAAATATGTGAAATATGAAATACAAGATCTTCGCTACAGAAATCTTGTGGAGGAACAAATCAATCAAGGACCCCTTGCTTGGATGACTTGTAGAATGCTCGTGATCTCACCTTAGATAAGGACCTATATGAGAATCACAATAGAAGGAAGAAGAACAACTCTTCTAGATCAAGTGATCTTTTGTTAAAAGAGTGTAAGAATATATGAGAGATTTAGTAAGAAGATGGGTGAGTAAAAATGAAGAAATGGCTCTCTATTTATAGGCAAATTCTTGCCACTGTTGCACGGATCCCTTGCTTGAGGGATCCGTCTAGTATAACTCCAGGGATCCGTGAGACACTCCTCTTTGCTCATGGGTTTTTGGGTTATGGGTCATGGGTCATGGGTTATGGTTTCAACCATGGGTATCTAAGTAGATACAATGTATCTAATAGATGCAATGCATCTAGTCAAATGGGTACGGGTTAACTCCATAGGTTATGGATATGCTCCATGGGTATGGGTCATGGGTTATGGTTTTTACCCATCCTAATAAACTATTACAACAAATGAATTATTACAACAATTTGTATTAAATGACTATGTGTAGATGCTTTACAAAAATAACATGTATCATTATAGTTTTAATTATGATAACATTATATTTGTTATCAACAAAACACAAAGAGATCGCTAAATATTAATAAACGTTTTTACGGTTTATTTGTATTAACAATCTCCCCCTTTTTGTTGATGACAAAATATAATGTTATGATGAGTAAAACTTAAGACTAGATGTATGTTTTGAAAGCATAAGTTTTACTTGTTCTCCCTCTTTTTGTCGAAACAAAAAGTGACCCTTTTCGTTGAAAGCATAAGTTTTACTTCTTCTTCTCCTTCTTCTCCCCTTTATTTTCTCACTTGACGCCCCATTCTAGGGGGAGCTACCGTCAAGGGGGAGTTAGAGATTCGTGGACTATTTTTCCACACTTTTATTTCTTCATTAGGGTCACTTTTTGTTTCGAAAAAAAGGGGGAGAAGAAGTAAAACTTATGCTTTCAAAACATACATTTAATCTTAAGTTTTACTCATCATAACATTATGTTTTGTTATTAACAAAACACAAAGAGATCGCTAAAGATTAATAAACGTTTTTACGGTTTATTTGTATTAACAATCTCCCCCTTTTTGTTGATGACAAAACATAATGTTATGATGAGTAAAACTTAAGATTAGATGTATGTTTTAAAAGCATAAGTTTTACTTCTTCTCCCCCTTTTTGTCGAAACAAAAAGTGACCCTAAAGAAGAAATAAAAGTGTGGAAAAATAATCCACGAATCTCTAACTCCCCCTTGACGGTAGCTCCCCCTAGAATGGGGCGTCAAGTGAGAAAATAAAAACACCTACAAAGAAAAGGTTAGTAGTAACATGCATAAATTATCTTGTGATTGACGAGAATCAAGATTGGGAGCCAAGGTATGTAAACAAAGCCTTGTAATAAAATAACAAAGAGTAGTGGTATTTATGCCACATACAAGCATGTAAAACTAAGAACAAGACATGTTCTAAAAATGACTCAAAGAAAATACTAAAAATAATAAAAATGATTCCTTCCATGCTTGCATAAAGTTATGGATGGAAGTTTTGGTGAGTAATTATGTTGATGCGATCAAGGATGAGGTTGAGTATGACTCGCATTTCTTCCCTAATTTCTATTGCAATATCCCTAGTGGATTGGCAATGTTCACAATGTAAGTGATGTGGGTAATGAGTGCGGAAGTTTTTCGGGTTATTTTGATTTGTGAGATGCGGAAGTTGTAGTGGAAAAGTTGGAAAATACGGATCAAAGTCCGGAATGTTTGGAAGTGGTGGTGGAAAAGAACCTAGATGTTCGTGTAACACAATGGGAGCTAAAGGTGGTGAGGTTTCAAGGTCATTGAAGATTGTGTTTGGAGAAGTGGGAGGTGTCAAAAAGACTAGTTCTTTTTGCTTTGTTTGTTGAGATCTTGTTGGAGTCTTAAGGAGTTCCAAAAGAGTGACCTTAGGTAGGGATTTGATGGGTGATGAAGTTGGTGTACTTGTTGGAGATGAAGGAGGTGCTATAACGGAAGCATTTTGTGGTGAATGAGTGGTTGGTTATGAACCATTTGATGATGGCTTTTCTAAGCAACAAGGCCGGATGCTAATCCGTGCGGTTTTTCTAGATTTGGGTGGTGGCACTTTGGAAGGTGGGAGGACAAAATTTTGGATTTCTTGAAAGGGATTGTTTGCACTAGGTGATTCATCTATGTTGGAAGATCTTTTGGATGACATGATGATGTTTGTTTGTGAGGTTGAGAGTGATGAATATGCAAGCATTTTGGGAATCCTATTTATAGAAAAATAATGCATTGTTATGAATGCTTGACCCAAAATGTGGATTAAAATGTAATGATTAGATATGAATTTAAGGCATGTGATCATGAGAACACAAGCATTAAGTAACATACTACAAAAAAAATGATAAAAAATGATGAAAATATTGAAGTTTTCATCCAAAGTGAGAAAAAAATAGAAGATAAATTTAGCTTCTGTCTCAAGGATCCCACGGATCCTTCCCTTGAGGGAACCGTCCAGAATTAAGGTTGGGATCCGTGGTACTGGTGACTCAGGCAGCTCAAAATTTTCCTTTTGGAAACATTTGTGCCTAGTGTGTGCCTATATGCAAACCATTTGGAGTTGCGGTTATCTCGACTCCTAAAAAGAAAAGAAAAATAAACTAGAAGTGAAAAAGCACACTATTATGTGAGATAACCCGAGTGCTCCTAATTCATTGTTGCTTAAATGAATATACCCAAAAACACATATTAGTTATGTGTCCTCTTTAACATTCAAAAGACATGAGATGCAATAAAAACGGGTTTTTACTTTGTATTAATAATGGAAAAAAAAGATTTGTCCTAGACGTGAGAAATGACTTTTATGAAAGTGATACATGAAGAGGTATCCTTTTAGAAAAACATTTTGAAAAGAGATTTCTTTGTGTGAGAAAAACATTTATTCTTGAGTGAAAATAAATAGATATGCAATTACGTGTTTGCAACAGGTACTTCCCTAAAAAAATAAGAAAAAGAAAAAAATATGAAAGTACGTGTTATAGGTAAAACCTGTCTTGGGTTTTGAAAATTCCCGTATTGCTTGTGAGTCGTGTGTGAAATAGAGATCATAGACTCAGAAAGAAGAAGGCTAGTGTTTACATACCTTGTAGAGTTTAAAAGCTAATTACGACGATTGTTCCATGAGACTAAGACCAAGACGAAGTAGGTTGAATTTTTCCCGCTTCAACGGTTTGGTGAGGACGTCGGCTATGTTGTCTTCGGACGCTACCTTCTCAATATAGATGTTCCCCTTTAAAACATTGTCTCTTAAGAAGTGATGACGAATCTCTATATGCTTGGTGCGAGAGTGCAATACCGGATTTTTGCTTAAGTCGATGGCACCTTTGTTGTCACATAGAATGGCTATGTCACTTAGGTAAATGTCGTAGTCAACTAACGCTTGTTTCATCCATAGTTCTTGTTGGCATGCTTTGCCGACGGAGACATATTCGGCTTCGGTTGTTGATATGGCCAATGCCGTTTGCTTCTTTGAGAACCAAGATATTAAACAACATCCTATAAAAGTACATACCCCACTCGTACTTTTTCGGTCAACATAATCACCTGCATGGTCAGAATCTGCATATACAATTGTTTCTACCCCCGTACCCTTAGGATACCACAATCCTAATTGAGTCGTACCCTTAATGTATCTAAATAATCTTTTGACGGCTTCTAGATGTGATGTCTTAGGATCTTCTTGAAACCTAGCACATAGACAAACACTAAACATGATATCCGGCAGACTAGTCGTGAGGTAGAGAAGACTAACAATCATGCCACGGTATTTTGTGTTATCAACGGATTTGCCGTCTTCATTTTTTGTGAGTTTAGTGTCGGATGACATTGGTGTTCTTATGGGTTTTGACTCTTCAACCTTCATTGTTTCTTTATTTAATATGACATAAGCTTTGCTATTACGAGAGTAACCTAAGAAGATACCTTCGGTTGATTTAGGATCAAATTTTGTAAGGTAATCTTTAGTGTTAAGTATTTGCTACCGAAGACTCTAAAGTGATCTAACGTAGGCTTTTTGCCTCGAAGTAACTCGTATGGAGTTTTACCTAAAAATGGTCTAATTAAGACTCGATTAAGTATGTACGTTGATGTATCAACGGCATTGCCCCAAAACTTTTGAGGTATGGATTGCTCATTTAGCATGGTGCGACTCATTTCTTGTAGGGTTCTATTCTTTCTTTCAACTACCCCATTCGATTGTGGAGTGCGAGGAGCCGAGAAGTTGTGAGTAATACCATTAGCGTCACAAAAGGCTCTAAATTGCACTTCATTACCGAATTCCCTACCATGATCCCTTCTAATAGACACTATATGACTTCCTAATTTTCTTTGGATTTTCTTACTTAATATTTCAAAGTAATTGAACGTTTTAGTTTTGTTCTTTAAAAATTTAGTCCATGTGTACCTAGAGTAATCATTCACTATAACCAAAGTGTAGTAGTTGCCTCCATAACTTTGGATAGCGGATGGACCGAATAAATTCATGTATAGTAATTCTAGACACTTAGTTGTAGAAACCATGTTTTTAGCTTTGTGACTAGCATGGACTTGTTTTCCTACATTACAAGCATCACAAAAGTGATGTTCATATTTTAATTTTGGTAGATCTCTTACTAGATCTTTGGATGATAGCGATTGAAGAAGTCGCATATTGGCATGACCCAATCTTCGATGCCATAAGGTCGAAGTATCATCCATAGAAGTAAGACAAAGTTTTTCTTGAGGTTTATTACCGATTTTAATGACATAGACTCCATGTTTCCTAATTACTCTACCTATAGTGATACCGTTTTTCAATATCTTACTACCGGTTTCGTTAAAAAGTACGTTACACTTTTTATCACATATTTGTCCTATACTTAAGAGGTTAAAGTTTAGGTTTTCTACGTGACACACATCGTTAATGGTTAGAGATTTGTTAGAAATCGTACCTTTACCGATGATTTTGCTTTTGCTATTTCCAAATACCACATTTCCTCCATTGAAGGATTCTGTTAATACAAATAAGCCGTGAAAACGTTTATTTATATTTTACGATCTTATAATGTTTTGTCGATAACAAACGTAAAATCATTTTAACGAAACAAATAGAATACGTATATGGTTTGGACTAATAGTTTTCTAACACACTTACGCTTTCACATAAAACACTAAAACAAGTATAAGTGATTTTATGACTTAGATACATATGTACAACAACTAGTGTTTACATATTGGGTTAAACATATACTTAAACTAAGTATACCAAAATGGGTAAAAACAAGTATATACTAAAATGGGTAAAAACAAGTATATACTAAATAAGTATAAACTAGCAAATGGTTTTGACCCATAACCCATGGATTTATTTATACCACTTAACCAAGTTCATTGTATCTAGAAAGAAAACCATGGATCAACCCATAACCCATGACCCATGACCCATAACCAAAAATACCCATGGGCAAAGAGGAGCGTTCCACGGATCCCTGGCTTTGTGCTAGCCGGATCCTAAGTGGAAGGGATCCGTGGGATCCGGGGAAACAGTAGGATTTTTCTCTATAAATAGTGAGCCATTTCTTCATTATTTCTCACCCCCTTTCCAATACACTTTCTCCTCTGAGTTAAATCTCACTAACCTTAGATCCAAGAGATCTATGTTTGTAGTTTTGTTTTTGTGTGATCTTTTAGGTTCCTCTTAAAGGCAAGATCACCACCGTTGAAGTCGAGCAAGCTCAAGTCCATGAGTTGCCATGCTTCCTCATCATCAAGGCTATTGAAGTCCTCTTGTTGATGATCTCTTTCTTTCTTCAAAGAAGTGTAGTGTTGAAGACATTAGTGAAAGATGTCTCAAATGTCAAGACGAAGATATTAGTGAAGGATATCTATCGTCTATAGGATAAGCACTTGTGGTAGGTGCTTAGAAGTCAAGACAAGAAGCATTAGTGAAAGGTGCTTAGAAGTCAAGACTTGAAGCATTAGTGAAAGGTGCTTCGAAGTAAAGACACAAGACACTAGTGAAAGGTGTCTTGTAGATCTAGTCAAAGGCATTAGTGAAAGGTGCCTTAGATGTACATTCGATATGGTGTGTTCTCGATGTACTAGATAGACTAGCATTAGATCCAAGGATATTGATGTCCTTGATGATGTTGTAAAGGAGTAGATCTCCTTTGGGATTAGTCGTTGGTGTAGTGTGGTAGTAGTTCCTCCATTGCAATGGAACTAGGTGCTTAGCCTAGTACCTAATAAAGGGTAGGCGACGTTGTGAAGGTGTAGTTCACCTAAGGTGTGAAAGAACTCGGTGGTTAGCCTAGCACCGTATAAAGGGTAGGCGACGTTGTGTAGGTGTGGTTCGCCTTGGTGTGAAAGAACTCGGTATTTAGCTTAGTACCGGAAAAAGGTTAAGCGACGTTGTGAAGGCTTCTCCGCCATAAGGAGATTGGTGTAGTGTTTACAAACTCTCGAGTAGGTGACTCGGGGAGTGGAGTAGGGCAAGGAAGGTGTCCTTGTAGCCGAACCACTATAAATACTCGCGTTGTGGTTTTGTGCTTCTTACTCTTATCTTTTCATTACATATCTTTATATGCTTGTTTATCAACATCCAACACACACAACCAAATAGATTGACATAAGTCGATCTAAATAGTTTAAAAGGAAGTTTTAATTGGTAAAACTATTCAACCCCCCCTTCTAGTTTTTCACAATTGGCATCAGAGCTTCGTTACCAAGTTTCTTGAAGTATATTGTACTTTAAAAACTTGATACGATCCATAGTTAATTGAAAACTACAAAGAAGGTTTTTCATAAAAACAAACACCATGTTTTTCAAAAACTATATGTTTGGATGTTGAGTTGATAACAACTTTTTTTTATACATCTTTTCATTTAAATTGCACTAATCTTCTTTGTGATGTTGATTAGTCAAAGCTCATACCCACCAAGCTTTAGGAGACACTTGGTAACAAGAATACCTTCCTTAAGAAGGTATCTTAAACACAAAGGAGCGGGAATCGTCTAAGTGACATTTGTCATTTGTAAAGACATTCCTAAGTGCACTCGAGGTATGACTTTCCACTTATATCTAAATGATATTAGTTTAGTAAATAAGTGTTATTTGTTAGGAATTTATTTGAGTAGATTTTTGTGTTTACACATGATCTACATGAAGCTTCGTTAGGAAGCCTTTCTTCTCTCATACGTGTTATATTTCTCATCTATAGTCATAGTATATATAGCTTATGTTTTATTTCTTTTAATTCTATAATAAAACAAAAACACGAATTTCAAAATTCCTCCTTCCCTATTAATAATCCCACTCGACGCCCACCTTATTCAATCCTCACTTTTTCAAATTTTCCAATTTCAAAAATTCCCTCTCATTTAAAAACTTCATCTTCCTCCTCATTTCATTTCATCCGAAACCAAGAAGATCCGTCATCAACATGGTTTACATCGCACTCGTGCTCATCGCCCTAACACTCATCGCACTTGTGTTCCCTATGATGAAGTTCACATACGGAGACATTTACTTTGTGTTGTTGATCTATATTGGGGTTATATACCCAATCCTTTGTATCATCCTAAGTATTGAAATGCAATATTATTAATAATCTAGTTTATCTATATTATTCTTATCATAATGTGTTTATCATTTCTTTTGTTTTATATGTTTTATATTCTTTCGTGATACATTAGAAGTCATGTATGCATGCTAAAAGAATATGTAGGATAAAACATATTTCG
Source organism: Chrysanthemum seticuspe (assembly GCA_019973895.1). Classification (NCBI taxonomy): domain Eukaryota; kingdom Viridiplantae; phylum Streptophyta; class Magnoliopsida; order Asterales; family Asteraceae; genus Chrysanthemum; species Chrysanthemum seticuspe. The sequence goes on along the minus strand of BPTQ01000007.1, from coordinate 162,577,062 downwards.
TGGTATAAAAAATGTAAAACCTATGTTTTTATCAAATCTGTTTCTGTTACTACAGATCCACGGATCCCGGAAGATATACTAGCCGGATCCCTTTTGTAAAGGAACCGTGGGATCCGTCCTACTGGAAAACAGTTTTCATGCAAGATTAAAAACCACTATCTTTCTAAAAGTAATAATCCACTAGAGTTTCAAAACCATGAGTTAGGTAAATACTAAAAACCATTGTTAATAAAAATCTAGTAAAAACGTTAGATTATTATAGGTTGACCATAAACATCTTCTCTTATTAACCCATCACTTCTATAGATTCAACTATGACGCATGAATATGAGTTTCATTTTTCACTCACTAGCGTCTACACTCCTAACATCTCTCTTGAGCCCAACACACCTGGCAATCATGTCCGTGGGTTCAATAATCTCGAAAACCGTCACTTCCATGAAGGACGTATTGTAGACACCTCTCTACAATTCGAAGAAGGTATCAATACCTCCTTCCGAGCCATAGGACTAGAATGTCTTCTTGAAATCAACGAGAAGATATGTCCAAGGTTCATAATGGAATTCTTTCGTCAATTCGAACTCGTTCATAACGAGGATCGCTCTCTATCCCTTTGGTTTTACATCAAAAACCAAAAGTTCACTCTAACCCTTGGGCATTTTGCTCACATTCTCCGGATTCCAAATCATGGACAAAGTGCCTTCATCGAAGATTGGTCTCTTGATTCTCTCTTCAACTTTCGTGAAGAAAATAGTCCATATTGTTCACACATACCCTCTCCGGAAGATTTAAATCGCATAATATGCAAACCTCGACCATATTACTCCAATCCAAACATTATCCATACACGGGATATCCGAGAAGAGTACAAGCCTCTTGCTCTCATTCTACGTGAAAATGTTTGGAGTCTTAGGGGAAATCGAGATATTCTTCCCGCTTTTTGTGCTCACATGTTGTACTATTTGCTAACACAACAACCATACAATCTCGCCTACTTCTTCGCAAGGCGAATTGCAAATCTTCAAGTCTCCAAGAATAAACTCATCCCTTATGGAATGTTCTTGACACGCCTCTATCACAATGTTATGCACTTCCATCCTCAATTTCAAAGTCCGTTGTACGTACTTGTGAACAAGATGATGGAACCGCTAAACATATCTCTCATGAAGACTTTCTTCATTCTTGATTCCACCAATACCCATCAATCACATAATGATCCTCCTAGCGAAGACACTCAAGGAACCTAGAATAGTCAAATAGGATCAATTCTACTCTACTCATTGCTTATCAATGTAATCCTATTTCTTTCATGAAATAAAACATCTTACATTTGATATCCTAGTTTTAGAACTCCTTTAAACAAAACTTAGAATATAATGCATTGTCAAGATCATTGCATACCTTTAATAAAGGTTATGTCTAGCAGATAGACGGATCCCAAATGTTGTACTAAACGGATCCCTACATCTAGGGAACCGTGGGATCCGGCAAAACAGAAAATGCAATTGCAAGCATTGTATGTCAAACACATCCTTAGAACACCCCACACTAAGCTAAACATAGTGTCTTAAGGTAGATTAAGACTTTATCAGGATAGGTTGATCTTTCTTACTCATTCCAACTCTCATAGAACACACTCTAAGATATTCATAGATCTATCACTTTGTTTTAATCCATCACTCTTCCGCTCTCAAAACTCACACTTCATATTCTTACCCTTCACATCTAAGTTAAAAATCTTTTATAACTAAATTGATCATAAATCAATATCACCTCAAAATTGATCAAAGTTGATCAAATCCTAGTTTTCCCATCTCAAAACCATTAGGATATTTTCCAAAACACAGTCCTAAGTCACAACCCCATCTCTAGGATCATTTAGCTTCAATTGACACTCTCTTCTTTAGTGACATCCTTGCTCATTCATAGGTACTCATGAAAGTTCCAAATCCTTCCACAAAAGACAATCATTAGCTACATCACTCACCACCTTCAAGTACTTAAGCACCCCTTCATTTAAGACACTTAGGAAGACTGAAACACTCAAGATGTTATAGGTTTTAGATTTTAGAAACATCATTTCCACTCTTTCATAGCTACTGATAGCCGGATCCCTAGGATTAGCCTAGACGGATCCCTCTGAGAAAGGAACCGTGGGATCCGGATGATGGTATAGGTCAAATCTTGCTAAAACAATCATTTCAACTCATCTTCCTAACTCAAACACTCCATCTCATCTTAAATGAGTTCCTAGATCAGTCCAACCTCTGAAGTTGACTCTTGTGCATGTCAATCATCACATTCTAATGAATCCTAGTGGCTTAAATCTTAAATGCACTTGCCAAATCTCTTAGTTTATAAACCACCTTGTTAGGACCTCCATAGTCATCACTCTCACTCTAACTTTCAGCTCTTGAAACCATTTCATCATGAGAAAAACCCCAAGTAGTAACTTATCCACCAAAGAACCACCCATGAAAAAGGCTCGTGTTATACACGAAATCTCCTCAACCGAATCATCTCCCGTCAAACCAACAAATGAGAGAATCCTTCATCATCCAATCAAACCAATTCCTAAAAGGAGAGTACCCACAAAACTACCTATGCCTAACACCACCATACCTCCTAGACCAAACAATATCATCTCCACCAAACCATCACCATTGGTTCCTAGAGCTATTTCATTTACATCCCCACTATCATCACCACACCTCTATAATTTAGAGGACTTGCCTCCTAGGCCGTCTCATCCGCTTCCGCCGACAACATTCTCCTCATTAGGAGGAATAATGGTTCAAAATCAAGGTGTTGAGTCAACACTTGTTCTGGCTCCCTTTTCGCCGTCTCCATCATATAATTCTATATGGATTATGAGAAATCATCAAAGTCAACCACCCGACCATATGGAAGTTGACACTTCCTTACCACCACCATCATTCTTGGTCGAGGCATTCTCAAATGCACCTCCACCAATCCCTCCATCGTTTGAAGCTCCGCAAGCCGCTTCACTTGATCCTTCGCATCAAGCCATTTTATTTCCTCCACCACCACTACCTAGCCATGACAAAGATTGCTATCATTGTCAACATGTTGAAAGTTTGATACATGAAGTACGAGAAGACCAACGTTTCATGTTCTATCATCTCCTCGAACGTTTCGACGAGATCAAACCTAAACAAAACTTGAGCTAGAAGATTTTAGTGGTGTCCTAGCATCAAGCGTTGGATAGTCTAGAAATTCCTAGTCATGTATTGTCTATTTTCTTATTTTTAGAGTCATGTATATCGTAACTCTTGTTTTATTAAATAGAATTACATGCTACTTGTTATTTTTCTGAGAATATGTATTCATATCTCATTTATGTGATAACATTACTTGTTATATCACCTTTGCTGATTTTAGTCATCAGCCAGACGGATCCCTCAGTATTGCCTAGACGGATCCCTACTAGGAGGGAACCGTGGGATCCGTGAAGTCAGAAAGTTTTTTTTTCTAACTTAAATCACATTTGCAGGAAATTGTGAATTATACTTGTTTTCTAACCCTTGTTTTGCAGTTACTCAATTAACACATAAAGAATTTGACATCCTAAAGCTAGGGGGAGCTTGGTGTCAAAACAATACATTGCAAAATTACTTGCAACCTTTGATTTAAATTTCATAACTTCCCGTTGCAAATATTACAATCATCTAGGGGGAGCACACCCGTCACATAGACGTATCTTTTGCATAAGTTAGTTACAAATGAACTAGATTATAATTAGTTTCTTGACGCCCTTACTTAGGGATGGACTCGTCAAGGGGGAGTAGCGACGAGAGTAGCGACGAGATCCTTTCCCGTTACTTGCTCTCTATTTTTTTTCTTCTTTCCTTTCACATGTTTTTCTTAAAAACGATGTGTTGCTTTCTTTCAAACACTTTTTGTTTCGACAAAAAGGGGGAGAAGAAAGTAAAAACTACAAATTCAAACTTTTACGAATTTTAGATTTTTACTTAAAATAATTTTATGTTTTGTCATCAACAAAAAGGGGGAGATTGTTAATACAAATAAGCCGTGAAAACGTTTATTTATATTTTACGATCTTCTAATGTTTTGTCGATAACAAACGTAAAATCATTTTAACGAAACAAATAGAATACGTAAATGGTTTGGACTAATAGTTTTCTAACACACTTACGCTTTCACATAAAACACTAAAACAAGTATAAGTGATTTTATGACTTAGATACATATGTACAACAACTAGTGTTTACATATTGGGTTAAACATATACTTAAACTAAGTATACCAAAATGGGTAAAAACAAGTATATACTAAAATGGGTAAAAACAAGTATATACTAAATAAGTATAAACTAGCAAATGGTTTTGACCCATAACCCATGGTTTTATTTATACCACTTAACCAAGTTCATTGTATCTAGAAAGAAAACCATGGATCAACCCATAACCCATGACCCATGACCCATAACCAAAAATACCCATGGGCAAAGAGGAGCGTTCCACGGATCCCTGGCTTTGTGCTAGCCGGATCCCAAGTGGAAGGGATCCGTGGGATTCGGGGAAACAGTAGGATTTTTCTCTATAAATAGTGAGCCATTTCTTCATTATTTCTCACCCCCTTTCCAATACACTTTCTCCTCTGAGTTAAATCTCACTAACCATAGATCCAAGAGATCTATGTTTGTAGTTTTGTTTTTGTGTGATCTTTTAGGTTCCTCTTAAAGGCAAGATCACCACCGTTGAAGTCGAGCAAGCTCAAGTCCATGAGTTGCCATGCTTCCTCATCATCAAGGCTATTGAAGTCCTCTTGTTGATGATCTCTTTCTTTCTTCAAAGAAGTGTAGTGTTGAAGACATTAGTGAAAGATGTCTCAAATGTCAAGACGAAGATATTAGTGAAGGATATCTATCGTCTATAGGATAAGCACTTGTGGTAGGTGCTTAGAAGTCAAGACAAGAAGCATTAGTGAAAGGTGCTTAGAAGTCAAGACTTGAAGCATTAGTGAAAGGTGTTTCGAAGTAAAGACACAAGACACTAGTGAAAGGTGTCTTGTAGATCTAGTCAAAGGCATTAGTGAAAGGTGCCTTAGATGTACATTCGATATGGTGTATTCTCGATGTACTAGATAGACTAGCATTAGATCCAAGGATATTGATGTCCTTGATGATGTTGTAAAGGAGTAGATCTCCTTTGGGATTAGTCGTTGGTGTAGTGTGGTAGTAGTTCCTCCATTGCAATGGAACTAGGTGCTTAGCCTAGTACCTAATAAAGGGTAGGCGACGTTGTGAAGGTGTAGTTCACCTAAGGTGTGAAAGAACTCGGTGGTTAGCCTAGCACCGTATAAAGGGTAGGCGACGTTGTGTAGGTGTGGTTCGCCTTGGTGTGAAAGAACTCGGTATTTAGCTTAGTACCGGAAAAAGGTTAAGCGACGTTGTGAAGGCTTCTCCGCCATAAGGAGATTGGTGTAGTGTTTACAAACTCTCGAGTAGGTGACTCGGGGAGTGGAGTAGGGAAAGGAAGGTGTCCTTGTAGCCGAACCACTATAAATACTCGCGTTGTGGTTTTGTGCTTCTTACTCTTATCTTTTCATTACATATCTTTATATGCTTGTTTATCAACATTCAACACACACAACCAAATAGATTGACATAAGTCGATCTAAATAGTTTAAAAGGAAGTTTTAATTGGTAAAACTATTCAACCCCCCCCCCCTTCTAGTTTTTCACAGATTCATATGTGGAGAATAAATCTTTATTGCCGGTCATGTGCCTCGTGCACCCGCTATCCTTGATCCACTCATTCGGATCTAGGTCGACCTTTAAGCACACCTAAGAAAACAATTAACTCAAAAGTTTGGTCCCTATTTGTTCATGGGTCCATTAGTGTTAAACATTCCATTCATGTTAGACATATATGGATAAGGTGAGTATGCGTTCCATGGTGCAAAGTTTTGAAATGGAAAGCCATTTTGCATATTTGGATTCCATCCCATTTGATGGTTACTTCTCGGATAAACATTATTAGGTCTCCTAGATGTGTTCGGTTTTGAAAATGATGGACCTTTGTTTCTTGTAAAACTTTGATTATGTCTTGGAGGTGGTTGTCTAATGGTAACATGGGTTGGTTTCTTCTTATTAACAATAACAAAATCAGTTCTAGATGAGGAAGCTATATTATTACTGTGACAATTCTCAATTTCCGGTCATTTTGCAAACTTTAAAAATTTGACTATTCATCTCGGGAATTTACTATTCACTGGTTACTATTCATCATTTTACTATTCATCGTTTTTGAAGTCGATTTGATATTTTGAAAGGTTATTTCAAAAATTTACTATTCACGAAACACTATTCATTCCCAGAGAGAAATCACTATTCATGACTCACTATTCATCATTTTTCGTAAACTAGGTCTACGAGTATCAAATTCGCGTAACCGTAATGGTTTAGCTGCGTATTCATTATAAATCATTGAGGACACTTCATATAGACTAGAATTAGTCTACATATCATTAGTAACATCATCATCATATTAGTTCATGCATGGGTTTGCATTTTTCATTTACGTATATTTTCCTATTAAATAAACGCTATCGCATAATCACTTATTTTGAATATTTGACCCGACACTTCCATAATTTATCCTAATATATTTTTATACTCATTTTAAGACTATAAAAATTATATTATTAGTTACCCGATGTTTTGAATTTATTTTGTATATAAATTGTTATATATATATATATATATATATATATATATATATATATATATTTACGACGGTTTTCATAAATACTACTCGATAATTATTATTTCACTCAATTCTTGTAAGAAATGTATTTTTATAATTTTTACTACTTCGATATACTTTATTTTGTTTCGTTAAAATCGATTTCTAGTTAACGCTACACTTAATACTTAATTATATTTACTAAATACATACTATACTTAACAAATAATACATTTAATTATCAAAACTCATCCAATTCATTTACCCTTATCCCTTGGCCGACCCCCCCCCCCCCCTATTCACCATCTTTAAAAAAAATATCTTTAACATAGATGTACACATATTTACTCCTATGACTAAGCATTGAATTTATACAAGATATTTATTTTACTAAACACATACACAACACACATTCAAGGTGAAAACCAAATGAAATTCTCTCCTCTTTCACTCCAATATTCGGCCAAGGCAAAGATCAAGCAAGAAATCATAAGATTTTTCAAGCTACAAGTGTTAAACAACTCTAGTATTACTTCTATATAAGGTTTTGCAATAAAAACCAAGGAGTAATTAGTACCTAGTTACTTAAACCTCATCATATAGTAGTAAGCTTTTCATGATCTTTACTAATCTTTCATAATCATTCTTGAGTTATTTTTATCATTCTAGTACAAATCATGCAAGTATTATGTGATTCATAGCACTTTTAATTGTTTTTATTACTTATTATGAGTTATAATCATCCTATAATTAATCCCTTGAAACATATCATTGCTGATGATCTTTAGGAACCCATGAAACCCTAAGAAGGTATATGGTAGGTTTAGAATGGATTTGATGTTGATTTGAAGTGATTGAAACAAGTATTACGCAAGAAAAATCATTTTCGACAACTCTAGATTGTGGTCTGATCGTTTTTGCAAAATCTGGAAAATTCAGCAGGTCATGAAATATTTTGGGCTAGATATTCAGAAATTATACTTTAAAACGAAACCGTGGTCGCTTGAACGGGTTAAAACGGATTTATAACAAAGGAGATACGCTATTTTCAAGTTTAGCGGCAAAAACTAATTTTATGAAAAATGGTAAGCTGTCAAGGGTTATTTAAAGGGCAAAAACGAGTTTTAAACATTGTCTAAATGAGTCGATTTGTCAAAAATATATTAGTATACTTTAACAGGAAACCAATGATATATAAAACGTAGAAAACGGACTTATAACGACTAAGTTATACACATTTTAAATATGGATATCGTAACTATTTTACACAAGTATAACACTTATATATTTTTACTAGACCAAAGTGGTCACCGCTAGTGACCGTGTTTGGAGCCATTTTTCATATCGATAGAATAGTTTTGAGAAAACGATGTCTTCAAGTAAAAGTGAGTTCGCCTATTCTATTTTCCAAAACGTTTAACCGTTTGTCAAGCGAAGCTATAATGAGTAATTTACGATCACTCAAAGTTAGTCATTTTCATGAATTGTCCAAGTGTATTGTTTTACGACGAAAAACTATAATTTCATAATAAATCACTAAATGACTATCGTAGGATATCATTTCAACGTGAGTACTTGTAAAGTAATTTATAACTTGTCAAGACGTTATAAACTTATTTTTTTGACGATAAACTTTATTTTTTAAAATGCACAAGTGGATGGATATCATATGAGTTGCATGCACAACATTGTTTCATGACTTACATTAGATCATATCATTCATATTAGGTCGCGGTTAGTGATTGCGCCTCATTTCAGTGTATCCACTTTTGTCATCATAATCATTGCATCAGGTGAGTTTCATAGCCCCACTTTCTATTACTTAATTGTTTTATTAAACTCTTTCGGGGAGATACATGCTCAACAACTTTTATGACAATCACGATTATTTGCAACTATATGTTTATCTGAACTGAATGTTTAGTCATACGAAGTAACAGTATTGCCATACTTAGAGTTTCTATATCATAGACCATTGAGCTAACTGCCTTGGTATGATCACGGTCTAACGGACTTGATATAATGTTGAACTAGCGGACTTGGTACAATCTCGAACTAGCGAACTTGGTATAATCATGAACTAGCGGACGTAGAACTATTTGAAACTATACTATCTTATGTGTTATATCAATTAACTATTGATACAATAAGTTATGTACTATTATGTGAACTCATTTGATGATGTGTACTTGAACATAAACCATACATATTTTGGCAGTGGGTTGTCAACACACAGGTTGCAAGTTTTGTATGGGCGGAACTTGGAACTGAGTGGATTTACAATGCCTTTGCTGAGTGAACATTTTTGAAAGGCTTTACAATTCAACCAAACTCTATGAACTCACTCAACCATTGTGTTGACACTTTTAGCATGTTTTATCTCAGGTATCTAAGGCATTCACTTCATGGCATGCATGTGGACTTATCATAGAGTCGCGGTGACGACGCGTCTCACATATATATTTTTTTATGCACTTAGCTGTCGTTTGATTGTAACAAACTCATTTTGGTACTTTGGAAATCTTTTGGGACCTGTGTTTTGTAAACTCTGATTATTTTACTTAATCAAACGATATTTTCAAAATGACACTTTAGGTCGTTCGATATAACTGTAACTTTGATGCTATGATAGTCATCCCCTAGGTATTCCATTCTGCTGCAAAACAGGTAATTTGGGGGTGTGACAATTACCACTGTTTGCTTAAACAGACCCACGGATCCCTGGTTGTACACTAGCCGATTCCCTTTTTGTGGGATCCGTGGGATCCGTGACTACAGTGGTTGCTTTTTCTATTGCTTTTACGAATTGTGTTTTTTTGTTTTCACTAGTTGACGCATCAAGTTGCTGAAAACCTAAACCTTTTTGGTTGTTTCCTGTTTTAACACTATCCAATATCATATCTAGGGTATTAGTGTTCATTCTAGCAATCTTAGAGTCTAGATGATCAACAAGTGTTTGAAGTTGAACACAAAGTTCACATTCGCCACTTGCTATCTTCCCCTTTTCTAGACGTTTTAATTTTGCTTTTAACTTTATCACTTCCTTTTCTAAACGTTGGTTTTGGTTTTTTAAAAACTTGTTTTTGTTGATTACCTTTAAACTAATTTTGCAAAGTTTATCATATTCATTATGCAATGAGTCATCATCTAATGATGAGCTACTATAGTATTCGTGACATACCTCGTCATTTGCCATGAGACAAATTTCTTCGTCCTCCTCCTCACTCATTCCCCACGAACCTCTCACGAATGCTTTTTGATCATCACGTTTGGGACACTTACTAATAAAGTGGTTTGGTCCCCACATTTAAAGCAAGCGCGATCATCCCTTGACTTCTCGTCCTTTTTGCTTTTCCGGAATCCTTTTTTGTCGTCATATGGTTGTTTGACGTATCTTCCCTTTCTTTTAAAGAACTTTTTGAAGTCCCTTACCGCCATGGCATACTCCTCGTCATCACTATCCGAAGAGGAGTTCTCTTCATCGCTTGAGACCTTCTTGGCTTTAAGGGCAAGAGATTTGTGCTTCTCTTTCACTTTTGAGGCTTCGGAATCTTTAGCAAGGACAAGCTCATAGACCTTTAAATTGTCTATGAGTTCATCAAGGGTGAGGATTGTCAAGTCTTTTGATTCTTCGATTGCCGTCACCTTAGATCTCCACTTGGATGGAAGTGCCCTTAGATATTTCCTAACATGATTACGGCTAGAGAAAGATTCATCAAGTGCTTGTAAAGATGTAATTATAGTATTAAAGTTAGCAAATGAATGATCTATATTTTCCTCATCCGATATTGAAAATTGTTCATATTGTTGAACAAATAAATCTATTTTATTGTTTTTCACTTGTTGATTACCTTGATGAGTTACAACTTGATACGCTTACACAGCGCGTTCGGGGTCAAAGGAACTTCTTTTTCGTCGAGCAAGTTTTTCAACACCCTAGGCAGTGAACCTAATCGTTGTAGTGTAGTATTAGGGTAAGCCACGGGAATTGATATCGTTCTCTAGGGGAATAGGAATGCTAGTGAGAAGTTACTACGCTAAGGTTGGGGTTGAGGAAGATTATTTTTTATCTTTTTATATTTTTTTAGAAAAGGAAAAGTACGAATCTCGGGGTTTGGATTTGGGGGGTTGGTATTTCTACCGATTACTCTACTATTATCTAATTATCTAAACTAAGGTGGTGGTAGTCTATGTCTAACTATTGTGTGCTCGTATGATAGTTTAAAGATGTGTTTACTTAGGTTTTACTACTCCTTAATTATCTCCTATTGGTGGTTGAATTTTCACGTCCTTATTCCTAGTTGCGTTGTGTGTCTAAAGTTGTAGGGTATGCGTTTCTCCCTACTCTTTGAAGTTACCAAAGGGTCTCGTCTACAAAACCAACTAGGGATGATAAACTCTAACTCTAAGGCCTCTTTGGATATTTTAGCTTACAACAACTCAAAGTGCTATAACCTAAGGTTCACAAAGATTAATCAAGCATTAAGTACACAACGAATGACCTATCGCATTACTAAATCATTAATCAACTAAGATAAGAAACAACCAATCAATATTCAATAATTAAGTTTCATATTCCCTAAGCAAACACACAAGTAAATTAGCCGGACATGGAGAACATGCAAGCATACACACAAATAATTGAAGACATAATTAAATTAATGAAGTAAACAACTTATCTTGGTGTAAGATAGGGTTTAGAACCCTAAAATATGACCTTGGTTCGGTTTAGGTTTTACTCCAAAAGTTTACCCAAAAGACTACTCTCTAAAACTGAAAAATTCGGATTCTATATATAAGATTACATGTGCGACGGCGTCACCTTATGATTTGTGACGCCGTCGTGTCGCCGTCATTAGGGTTTCGTCTTGGCCAAGTTAATCTTGCGACGGCGTCACCTTATGCTTGTGACTCCGTCCTCTTTAGCTTCTGACGCCGTCTGGATTGAATCTAGGTCGTCTGAGTTGCGACGGCCTACTCTTTTAAAGCCCGACGCCGTCCTCCAAAAACTAGCAATTTCTCTTCTGTGTCGTCACAAATTCCTCCGACGGCGTCGCAGATTAAGCAGTGACGCCGTCCCCTTGTAATTTAGCAGCTTGAATGTCTCGATTCTTGACTTTGGCCATTTTCTTCATATATCCGCGCCTTTTCGTCCAAATAAGTGCCATTACAGCAGTTTGCCTTCAAGAGACCTAAAAGTGAAAAGGAACGATATTAAGCAATAACGGATACAAAAGTGATCAAATAAGGGCTTAAACGACCCCTCAAAAAGGTACATTTTAAAACCTTATCACAACTAAAGAATTCCAAATTTCTTTAGAGGTTTTAAGCATGGAGATTCTTTCGAATTCCTTTTTGGGTAACACATTATATAAAACTATTTTAGCTTCATTATTTTTGGAAAGCTTTTTCTTAATATCATCGGTGAGTTTATCATGAGGTATGTTAACTAAATTTCCATTTTCATCTTTTGCAGTGGCTTCAAAATCGCCTTCAACAATGATGTACCAAAGATCAATATCTTTAGACTTCACATACGTTTCGAATCTATTTTTCCAATATATAAAACCATTAGTTTCAAGTAGTGGAGGTCGTTGCATGGATTGCTCTTCCTTGTAATTTTCAGAACCCATAGTGATCAAAAAGTTTTTAAAATACGGTTTACTTTAAAACTTTTATAAACTTAGCTCTTGATGCCAATTGTGAAAAATAGAAGGGGGGTTGAATAGTTTTGCCAGTTTTAAGTTAGTTTCAAAAACTTTTAGATTCGATGTTATGTGAAATCGTATGAATGAGGAGATAGTATAGATCTATGAGTAAAGTAAGTAAAGTAAAGGATAGAAATGAGACAACCGATTTATAGTGGTTCGGCTACAAGGACACCTTCCTTGCCCTACTCCACTCCCCGAGTCACCTACTCGAGAGTTCAAGCACTATGTCAACAAACTCATTCAACTTGGCGGAGAAGCCTTCACAACGTTGCTTACACCTTTTTCCGGTACAAAGCTAAATACCGAGTCCGTAACACGGAGGACCAAACCAACACTACTATAACACAACAAATATGTGAAATATGAAATACAAGATCTTCGCTACAGAAATCTTGTGGAGGAACAAATCAATCAAGGACCCCTTGCTTGGATGACTTGTAAAATGCTCATGATCTCGCCTTAGAGAAGGACCTATATGAGAATCACAATAGAAGAAAGAAGAAGAACTCTTCTAGATCAAGTGATATTTTGTTAGAAGAGTGTAAGAATATATGAGAGAGTTAGTAAGAAGATGGGTGAATAAAAATGAAGAAATGGCTCTCTATTTATAGGCAAATTCTTGCCACTGTTGCACGGATCCCTTGCTTGAGGGATCCGTCTAGTATAACTCCAGGGATCCGTGAGACGCTCCTCTTTGCCCATGGGTTTTTGGGTTACGGGTCATGGGTCATGGGTTATGGTTTGAACCATGGGTATCTAAGTAGATACAATGTATTTAATAGATGCAATGCATCTAGTCAAATGGGTATGGGTTAACTCCATGGGTTATGGATATGCTCCATGGGTATGGGTCATGGGTTGTGGTTTTTACCCATCCTAATAAACTATTACAACAAATGAATTATTACAACAATTTGTATTAAATGACTATATGTAGATACTTTACAAAAATAACATGTATCCTTATAGTTTTAGTTATGATAACATTATATTTGTTATCAACAAACACAAAAAGATCGCTAAATATTAATAAACGTTTTTACGATTTATTTGTATTAACAGTTAGCATTAAGAAGTGATGGTCATTTATCATCTAGGAACCTTGTAAACTTGTAATAGCTTGTTATATATATTAAGTAGTGGGCTTGTAGACTTGGTTAGGCTAATATTATTAAGTTAAGCTACCCTAGTCCATGTATAATATCTTATCCAAGCCCATAACCAGGCTCAAGCCCACCATGGCCCAAACAAAGCCTTTCCATTGTATATTAACGCCACACCCTTGTCATCTGCTAAGTGGGAGTGCCATTTTCTAGTGTGTGAAATTATAAGCATTCTCCATTCTCTCAATCTTCTCTCTAACATCTCTATCTCCATCTATTCTCTCTAAACATTCTATATCTAAGTGTGGAATGATATCTAAGGTGGTCGACTTACAATTATCACATAAGACACCTCACTATAATTAGCGTAGAGAAATACTATCATCGTCAAAATTTAGATTGTAAAGAAACCAGAAAAAGCTTCACACTGATAAGTTTGGAAAACTTTCAAATACTATACAATTTAAGGAGATCTCCACAATTATAAGTGTATTTTCATGTGTCAACGACTTGAACAAATTTCCACAATTATAGGTGTGAAAGGAGATCTTCAAATTTTCAAGTGTGACAAATTAAAAAAACTTCGCACTTTAAAAGTGTGACAAATTAAACAAAGATTTATACATCTTTACACAGAGCTTATCATAATTATTGGACAATTCAATAAATAATCATAAACTCGGATTAGAGTATGGATCTACCGAGAAAAATAATTTAAATGAGAAGAGTGAGAAATAATTGTAGCCACATATTTTAAATAAGAAAAAAATAATAATAAGAAGATGCATATATTTGTATGGATACATCTAATATTTGTGATTGTGGTTTTTTCTCATTCTTTTTATTTTAGTTTTATTTCTCATTTGATCCTACTCACTCACTTAGGGCGTGTTTGTTTTTACAAAAAAACGTCTTACTGCCTCTGACATATGACCGGTCAGACGCGGTCAGACATTATGTATGTTTGTTTTTCTCTTGTGAATCAGACGCGGTAAGACTTAGAAGCTCTTACTCAATAAGATGCGGTGGTAACATCTAATTGCCTCTTAACCTTATTAACACCCTCACATCCCTTCACCCTATTAACCGAAAATTGTATCTCGTTAAAAGTAAAAAGCAACAGAATATGGGTATTTGTGATTTGCGTTTTCGTTAACATAATCGAACAAATCTAAGTGAGATATATGATATTTGTGTTTCATGGTTGAGAAAGAAAATAGATAAGGGTTTTGGTGGCTGAAAAAAAAAATGGAGTAGTAGTGTGATATGTTGGAAAGAGATGTATATATTTTTAGGTTTAGGTTTTGGTACGGTGGGCTTTGTTCTCACATTGTTTTTGTTGGGCTTAAATATCCATTTGATATTACATTTGGTTATTATTCAACATATGAGACTATGAGAGTGTGTTATAATTATGTTATTGAGTAAGGATCAAATGAGAAGTAAAATTAAAATGAGAAGGGTGAGAAGAAACCACAGCCGCACATTTCAGATGCACCTAAAGAAATAGATGCATCTCCCCTTAAATTTCTCCTCCTTATTTGAAATGTGTGGCTCAAATTTCTTCTCATTCTTCTTATTTGAATTTCTCTTCTAACTAGACCTCTTCTCGTTATGTTATTTATATTATATATTTAGTGTATTAAGAAATTTATTTAATGATTTATTATTGTGTGTTATTACGATAAAATGTCTTGTTTCATGTTTACACAAGCTACTTATTTATCGTATTGCTATGGTTTAATATATATTTGAAAAATAAAGACAAGTAAACCATTAAGACAATTATATAAAAAAAACAAACAACATTATTTTATTCAGATTCAGACTTTATAGCCACCTCTTACCAATAAAATGTGATAGTCAGATTCAGACTAAAAACATCTTATTAAAACAAACACACATTTCGATTATTCAAAATTAATAGTACCTAAATAACAAATGGCTCAATATCACCTTTACAGTCAACTTTGGTGTAGAAACAAATTTTCTATTAGCGACGTCATGCGTGACCTTAATCTATTTTATTATTATTTTTTTGTTTGTTTTACAAGTTGGGAGAATTGTCTCATAATTATATACACTAAAAAAACTAGTTGAATTCTC
Organism: Chrysanthemum seticuspe; assembly: GCA_019973895.1. Lineage (NCBI taxonomy): Eukaryota > Viridiplantae > Streptophyta > Magnoliopsida > Asterales > Asteraceae > Chrysanthemum > Chrysanthemum seticuspe. The sequence goes on along the minus strand of BPTQ01000007.1, from coordinate 162,561,411 downwards.
CACATTTTAAAGGCCAATTGGTCACAATTAAGAATATGTAAAATTATTGATTCCACACTTTCACATGTGCGGTAATAATGGGTGTGACAAATTTTTCTACATATATAAGTGTGGAGATATTATCCAAATTTCTATAGTTAAAAATGTGGAAATTTTTTTTGAATGTCCACACCTAAAAGTGTGGCAAAATTGCAAAAAATGTTTATAATAAAAAGTGTGGAAACATTTGCTACACATATAAGTGTAGCTTTATTGTAATTGTACACACTTATATATGTGGATTAATTTTTAAAATATTTGTGACACATATTAATGTAGCGAAATTATTATCTATATAAAAATTTATCCACACTTGAGCATACTGTGGCAAAATAAGTGTGGAGAGTAGCACTATTTTTTGTAGTAAGTTGGTTTTTGGTAAATATTTTTGTTTCAATACTCTTTTTTTTTTTTATAAATTTACTCAATCTCAACTAATTATACAAGTCAGTAGATTTTTATACTATTTTGCACAAATATACTCTTTAAATATAAGTTTGTTTTAACTTTTTGAATCAAACTTTAACTTTAAATATTTTTGTTTGTATTATATAATAATATTTAATAAAAATTATACCAATAAAAAATACATTTAAAACATAGTCCGTCCTTAAATTTTACACCAAATATTATATAATATAAACAAAAATATTTAAAGTCAAAGTTAGATTCAAAAAGTTCAAATAAACTTAAATTTTAAGACAGAGTTAGTATCGTTTTTGTTCTTTTCTATAAACTAATTTAAAAAATCTTACAAAAGTAACGATTTAAAAAATGAATTATGTCATGGGCGAAGTTCCATTTACAGCATCGCATCCCTAAACAAATAAAAAAACCCTTTCAATTCATTGTTCTTTAACTTAAAAGCATATTTACATGTTGACTGACTCAAGGTCTTATTAAAATGGAAAAGAATCTTAATTTTGAAATAAATCGTAAAGGTTGGACGTATTACATATACGCGTGGCGTCATATGTTTCACATATGATCACGTACATGCACATACTCTTTTGTGTTGACTGTTGACAATCGCCTATATGATTCCTCTCTTTTTTCTCTCTAAAAAGTAAAAACACGCACAAAGTCAAGGTGAGTAGTTGTAAGGACATATGGGCGAAATGGTGAATATATGTAAGCAAGGAGATGTTTGTTTAGATAATGTTGTCATTACGAGCAAGCGCCTGCTAGAGAAAGAAAAGACGACCACTTTGGAGTCTGATTGCAGAGAAGAATCGAGCGGAAACGATCAACCATCAGACGAGTGGTTTCCCATCACACAATCGAGAAGAGGGAATTCTTGGACGGCTACCTTCCACCTGCTTAACTCCGGAATCGGAATCCAAACACTTTCTGTCCCCCTCGCGTTTGTATACCTTGGATGGTAATTATTTCACCATCTACATCTTTTGCTTCAATACTTTAATACACATATCGACGTTGATTGTTATTTTTTATTTTTTGTGTTAAAAGGTTTAGGGGAATTTTTTGTTTGTCGCTAGCATTTGTATGGCAGCTCTACACCATTGGCTTACTAGTGAGTCTTCACGAATCTGTTCCTGATACTCGTTACAGCAGATACCTTCAACTTTCAATAGCCGCTTTCGGTATGCATATAAATTATCATATCTTTGTTTAAGAAAATAAAATAGAAAAGGTAGACCTTTCCTAAGTTAACATAATTTTGCCTTTTTAAATGACTTTTGCAGGTGAAAAGTTTGGAAAAATATTTGCATTGTTTCCGGTGATGTATCTTTCAGGAGGCACATGCGTGCTATTTATAATCACAGGGGGTCAAACAATGAAACTATTTTATCAACTTTTGTGTGGGGATTGCTCCTCCAAACAGCCCTTGACAACCACACAGTGGTTCTTGGTTTTCATATGCTTAGCAATCCTGGTGTCCCTATTTTTGCCAAACTTGCATTCTGTAGCGCTGGTCTCGTTTCTTGGAGCAATTATGGCTGTTGGCTATTGTACAATCATATGGGTAGTTTTTGTTGCTAAAGGAAGGGATGATGATGTTGTTTATGATCCCTCAGGCTCTGTCACATCAGAAGCTAGTCGAGTTCGAAGCATCTTGAATGCAGTTGGGATCATTTCCGTTGTCTTTAGAGGCCATAATGTTGTGTTAGAGATTCAGGTACGTTTCCTTAACAACAGCGCGATGATATGCATGATCTTATCATCCTCGTCACATATATGTGCGGGAGATTAATTATTGTTTCGTGATATCATTATAGGGTACAATGCCATCAACCCCAAGTGGCTCATCATCCAAGCCCATGTGGAAAGGAGTTGTAGCATCATATCTCATCGTTGCGATGTGTTTCTTTCCCTTTTCAATTGTTGGATATTGGTCATTTGGAAACAAGGTTAGCAAAACTCTATTTTTAATTAACAACTATATATCAAATGTAAATTCACAAATGTGCTCAATACTCATTACGATTGCAGTTCCTGTCGGATGGAGGACTGCTTATGGCACTGTCAACAACTCTTCACTACCACACGTCAAAGCCATTATTAGGTCTCATATACGTGCAAGTTATTATTAGTTGTGTTACTGCTTTCCAAATCTACAGCATGGTAATATACGACAATATGGAGCGTGCTTATGCTAGCAGAACAAGCCAAGAATGCTCCAAATTGACCCGGATGGGAATCAGAATCATTTTTGGAGGTCTTACCTTCTTTATATCGGTTGCTTTCCCATTTCTTCCAAGCCTATCACTACTTATCGGAGGGATTTCTTTACATTTGACATTCGGGTACCCAAGTCTCATGTGGATTGCAATCAAAAGACCACCTATGAAATCCGTAAGGTGGTGGCTTAACCTCGTGCTTGGTTGTTTAGGCACGGGACTCAGTGTGTTGGTAATTGTAGGAGCGGTTTGGAATTTAGTTTGTAGAGGTTTAGATGCAAACTTCTTCCATCCCCGCTGACCTTTCGGTTTAAAACAAGATACAAGACAATGATTACTTGTATTGATAGAACGAGGAAAACAAGTTCCTATTAACGCGACAAGTTGCATCGTACATGTAAATGGTACAATTAGTTAACGAGTGGTAAATAGAGTTAGGATCAAATAAGAAAATTACTTAAAATAAAAAGGAATAAGAAGAACTATAACCGCAAATTTGATATGCACCGACCTAAATTAATGCATCCCTATAATCTTAGAAGTATTATAATGCACCATACTGTGTTTTCTATCTTTTAATCAGATGCATATATGTATATTAGATCCATTTCATGATTTCTCTTGTTTTTTGTTCCTCTGCACATGCCGAAATCATGAAAATCAATTTGCAGAATCTATACATCAAATTAACTTTCGAAACTCAAGATGTTGCACCTATATGAATAGAAATGCATCTAATGCAAGTCGTTGCATCTCAAATGCGTGATTTTGGTCACTCCTCACCACTTCTTATTTTAATTTACTTCTCACTGGATCCCTACTCGTTATACATAACTATAATTTCTTAGGAAATATTAGTTTTCTTGTATTTCGCAAACAATATGTACCGAAAGTGAGTAGATATATTGATACGGTTGTTCAATTCCCATACATTAGTGTGCTTGAATACACCAGCGGTTGAAACATTAGATCATCCCCGGTTGTTCAATACCCATACATTAGTGTGCTTGAATACACCAGCGGTTGAAACATTAATTAGATCATCCCCGTTGAACATTAGAGTATCTTCAATGATATGGACTTTGTCAAGTCAATAGCAATATTAATTCGGAATTAATTTGTACATTTTTTAAAATGATTGAAAAACTTAAATATGTACATTACATAGTTGTACTATATTTACAGTGTATTTTATTTACTTGTACAGTTGAGTGTTCCCATCATTTTAAAAGTGTACAAATCACCAGCATCTCTAATATAAGCATTCAAGATACTTTTTGCATTAAAGTAGTGTAAAATGTATCAAAATCCCTCTCCAATGTAGGCACTAAACCTTGCAAAAAAATAGTGCAATGATAGTAATCAAGCAAAAAGCCTTATATTTAGTGCAATATTATTCATTGCACTAAACACTATTCTTTGATTTAAAAAAATCATTACTGTTAATAATTCTTTGATAATTCATATATATGATAAAAGTAATTAATGCAAAATATATTTTTGATATGTACTCGTTAATACGATCAAAATGAACCCGATATTGATATATTTTAGTTAAATTTTTTTATTTATTTATGGTATAATTATGTATATTACTTGCTTTAAAGTACATTTAGTGTAAGATTTAGTGCTAACACATTGGAGTAAAGCTTTTTTAGTGCAAGCATATTCTTTAAATATGCTTATTTAGCACTATGATAGTGCAAATTTTTATTTTATACATTGAAGATGCTCTTAGAGGGTAAGGTATGGTAACACCATAACACCTACAAAGTACTGCCACATCACTTTAACATTTAACACAAAAAAATCACCCTCATCATAACACCACATAACACCACCTTTTTAAGACCCACCTTTCTTAAATAAGATATAAATTAAAAATTAACCCTTTCACTAATATTCATTAAGTAAACCTTTAACTAATGTTTCATTCATTAACACCACTTTTTCGGATATTAACCAACCTTATTATAACAATTAAGACTTAGAGATGTGATCGGCTAAAAAGAGAACAAATTTTAAAAACTCTAAAAAGTAATTTGCACCGTCAGATCACTCTATCAAACAATTATATGATCAAGATCGCAGCCCTCCTTTTCTAAGTTGACCAGGGACAATTTGGTCTTTTGACCCGTTTTTTTGTTTCACCATCGAATTTTAAATTTTTATAACTTTCACACGATAAACTTTTTTTTTTAAAATCGCTTTCACCCTAATTTCTAGAATTTAATTCTCTTTAATTTGGTATAAATCTTGTTAAATATTTTAAAATTATTTTTCAGCTTTTTAAGTGGGTATTGATTTTCTTAAATTTTTTGATATTTTCGACTCTAATTTTTTCTAGCTTAAAGGCCGAATTATGCAAAACTTAAAACACCAAAGTTGTAGCTTTTTGGCCATTCTTTACCCAGAAATTTAAATTACTCAAATCCGATATGATATGTGTTAGATATCGCACGTTAAAGATGACGTCTTAGTCATATTTGTTGGACACACGGTGTTTGATAAAATGTCTAAAAGATATGTTTTCTTATAAAAATATAATTAAATGCACTAATTGGTGTACCGCAATATATGTTTTGTTATTTTGTTATTTTTAGATTCTTTTAACTGATGAACAAGACTAAATGATGAACGGACTAACTGATGAACAACAACCAATTGATGAATTGATGAACATTGTTACCTTAACTAATGAAAATTGTGATTTTTTAGACAACTGATGAACATTGTGATTTTTTTTTAAATTAATAAACGGATGAACATTATATTTTTATTGATGAACAACACTTTTATATTTATGAACAAATGAACTATTTATTGATGAATAAATGAAATGACTCTTTTTTGTTAATGAACAACACTTTCTATTAATGAACAAATATACGATGAATAATGTTTTTTATTGATGAACATTGTGATGTAACTAATAAATAAAATCAATGAGAACTGATGAACAACTCTTTTTAATGATGAACAATACTATTTATTGATGAGCAAACGAACAACTCTTTTAATTGATGAACAACACTTTTTATTGATGAACAATTTTATTTATTTTTTGTTACAAAACTAATGAACAACGTGCCTAACTGATGAACATTGTTATGTTACTGATGAATTGATTGACAATACTAACTGATGAACACTTATAAACAACATGCAGATTGATGTTGTCTTATTCATTAGTTAGTTTTGTTCATCAGTTAGTATTGTTCATCAGTTAATATTGTTCATCACTTTTAATATTTTTTTTAAAAAAATGAACGACGTGACTAACTGTTGGGTCAGTAAATTCCTAAACTCCCTGAAACAAGGATTTAAAGATAAAATAACCTAAGTGTTTAATAACCTTAAACATACGCAAGTCACTGAATGAACAGTTGTTAAGTGAGTCATCTTTAAGAAGCTCAGGACGAGCCTAAGAAGCAAGGTTCTCCATTCATTGAGGTGGGACTCAGTGAATGATACTTGAGCCAAAGAAGAAGATGATGGATTCAGTAAGTAATGACAATGGCTCACTGAATCCCCAAACTCCTCACCAACTATGAAGAATGAAGACGTAAAGCCTGAAGACATGAAGACTGAAGTAAAGGCGGGATAAGGCGGGATAAGTTTGAATGGATAAGGGAGTGTCCAAATTTTGCAAAGGTCAAATACCCTGAATGGATAAAAGACCAAGAGTGTGTCAACACTGACACAAGGAACGCATACCTGGTCTTTACTAGAAATAGCTTTTTGTACAGAGACAAAATACATAAGGTATTTTTTCATCTAAGCTTATGTCAGTTTTGTCTTTAAGGAAAAAGGTTGTATCTTATACTTGTATAAATAGCACCCATAAGGTGGAGTAAAAGGGTTAAGCTTGTGCACTAAATGGTTAGACATTTATAAGCCCTTTTGGTTAGCACAGTTGGTTAACATAGTTATACTTAAGCTTAGCTTAAGCTTAGTGAGGAGACACCATACTTGTCATTCGATCCCAAGTGTTGTTCCGCAAACCCTTGGGTAATATATTCTTTGATTAACTTTCTAATAACAATATAAACGTTGAAAAACCTCTTGTTTATTTTACTTCACGTTTTAACTTGTTAAATTATTTTACAAATAACACTACTAAGCCATGGAGCTTGAATAGATTAACTTTATAGTTAATTCTAGCCAAGTTAAAGGGAACAACAAGTGGTATCAGAGCCTCTGGTTAATAAATTTTTTAATCACAGAGTCTCTAAAGTTTTTAAAATCAAGATCCTACCATGGTTGATAGTGATGTGCCATAACTAGTCGATAAAAAGGGAGGAAGCTATTCAGCTGTTGCTCCCTGACTGTAAGTTGGAAAATTCAATAAGTGGAAAAAGCGCATGCTTTGCTACTTAACAGGAATGGAACCATACTACGTCAAATGTATTAAGGATGGTCCATTTGTCCCTAAAACTGTTGAAGGTTTACCCAAGCCTGAAGCTCAATGGACTCCTGATGAGAGAATGGTGGTCAGTCAGGACCAACGCCTCAAAAGCATCATTCTATCTTGTCTCCCTGATGATATAATCAAATCAGTCATTAACTGTAAAACAGTCAAACAAACTTGGACTGACTTGGTTCATAGTTATGAGGGTCCCTCATATACCAAGGAAAACAAGATAATGGACCTGAAACTTAAGTATAACACTTTCAGAGCCAAAGATTCTGAAAGTCTCTCAGAAACTTATACCCGTTATAAGACACTGCTCAATGAGTTATCCAATGATGATGTCACCATGTCTAAGCATAATATGAATGTTGGCTTTGTCAACAGTCTCCCTAAGAAGTGGTTAAGCTTCTCTCAGGGTCTCAAGAATGCTAATCACATTCAAAACCTTGAGCTCCCTGAAATCTTTGGGAAGTTTGTCTATGAAGACAACTTAATCTCTAGGAGATACCCTGATAAATTAATTGGCCAAAACTAATGCTTCATGACCCCTAACTTATAAATTAATTGGCAAAAAACACATTTGCTTAAGGACAAGCAAATACCAAGTGTAGGGATATTTGATAAGGATTTAAAAGGTACACTTTTAAGGGGTCATTTAAGCCTTTAATCGACCACTTTTATATCCGTTACTGTTTAATTTCGTTCCTTTTCACTTTTTAGGTCTCTTGAAGGTAAATTGCTGGAATGACACTTATTCGGATGAAAAGGTGTGAATATATGAAGAAAATAGCCAAGTCAAGATCAAGACACTCAAGCTGCTGGAATTTAAGGTGACGGCGTCACAGATAGAGGGCGACGCCGTCGCAATGTGCTCAAAATTTGTGACGGCTCAGTAGCGAAATTGCTATTTTGTACCCGACGGCGTCATGTTTTAAAGAGTAGGGCGTCACAACTCAGACGGCCTAGATTCAGATCCCGACGGCGTCAGAAGATGAAGCCGACGGCGTCACAACCATAAGGTGACGCCGTCACAAGGTTGGCGTGGTCAAGACGAAACTCTAATGGCGGCGATCAGACGGCGTCATATTTAAAGAGTGACGCCGTCGCAAGTTGTAACTCTATATATAGAATTTGAATTTTCAGAGTTTTAGAGAGGTAGTTTTGTGGAGTAAAACCTAATAACGATTTTTGGCTGTCTTGGGCAGTATCTTAGGGTTCTCATACCCTATTTTACAACAAGATAAGTAATTTACTTCATTGATTCAATTATGTCTTCAATTGTATGTGTGTATGCTTGCATGTTTTCCATGCCCGACTAATTTACTTGTGTGTTTGCTTAGATCTATGAAACCTAGGTATTGAATATTGATTGGTTGTCTCTTATCTTAATTGTGATTGACCTAGGATTGCGATAGGTCATTCATTGTGTTTTTAATGCTTGAGTAATCTTTGTGAACATTAGTTTATAATCACCTAGAGCTATTGTAGGCTAAACATCCAAAGATAACCTTAGAGTTAGTTTATGAATCCTAGAGATTTCGTAGGCAATAACCTTAAAGTAGTCTCAAAGAGTTCGGGAAAAAAACATACCCTACGACCTTAGAAGACACAACGCGTTAAGAATAAGGACGTGACAATTCAACCATCAATAGGAGATAACTAGGGAGTAATAGCATCTAGGTAAACACATCTTTAATCATCGTACGAGCACACATCAATTAGACATAGACCACACCTTAGCTTAGTTAATTAGATAAATAGAATAGTAGAGTAATCGGTAGAAATACCAACCCCCCAAATCCAATACTTCGAGATTCGTACCTTTCAATTTTCTGAAAAATATAAAAAGATAAAAAATAATCTTCCTCAACCCCAACCTTAGCGTAGTAACTTCTCACTAGCATTCCTATTCCCCTAGAGAACAATATCAATCCCGAGGCTTACCATAATACTACAATACAACGATTAGGTTCACTGCCTAGGTGGTTGAAAAACTTGCTCGAAGAAAAGGAAGTTTCCTTTGACCCCGAACGCGCGTTGTATGCGTATCAAGTTTTTGGCGCCGTTGCCGGGGAATAGAATAGCTAGTTAGATTTCCACCTCGTTTAGGTTCCCTTGCTTGATTCCTATCAAGTAAGATTTTTTCTCATTTTTAGCTTCCTTGTAGTCTATCCCCCTTCTTTGTGACCTTTGTTCGTAAAACCCATCACTCACCATGATTCGCATCTTTCACCGAAGAGTCTTCACACTACCCACCCCCAATCCTCCTCCCAATCCCGAAATAGAAAACGCAATCCCACAAAACCCTTCACCCGTTCACCACTTTGGAAATCACCTAGGGCATAATGAAATAAATTGGCAACAACGTAGTCCCATCTATAACTCGGATTCCGATGAGGAGTTTGACTATGGTGAAGCACTTGATAATGGGGAGGTCATCGATGAAGTTAATTTTGAAATGGAAGAAGACTTCTCACAATGTTTTGATCCTAGGTGTAGAATCAAGGTAATGGCCCCTTTAACATGCAATTTCCGTGTAAGATAGGATTTGAAAGCTTTGATGCTAACTTGCACTAATTCTTACCTTTAAACTTAGTCTCAAGAAATCTATATAACAAAATAAAGGTAGATGAATTAGCCTATCAAGGGGATAATGTTGTTGATGCGGTCACTTACTTGGATGTGTTTGTCGGAAGTTTTGCCTATGTGGTTGAATTCATGGTCCTAGAAGATTTAGGAGAATTCATTGATGGAAGCCTTACTCAAGATATACTTGGAACAAACTTTAAGAAAATGACTAGGTTGAATGAACGGATGATTGATGGTCTAATCACATTCTCCGATGGAGTTGAAGATTTTGTCTATCAAATGCCTCGTACACATCCTAGGTTTAAGCACAAAGATATAGAGGCATGAAATCGGATGGCTCGCATTCCGATACTTAGTGAGAGATATAAACAACAAGGACTTAGGCATACTTATGAAAAAAAATGAGCGATACTGATGAGTGTCTAAATACTCATCATTTTTGTACCATTTAAACTGCAAAAACATCTGAAAACACTCAGAAATGCATCAAAATGATAAAAATATCACAAATAAGTGTTTTATGTGTTTTAAATGCAAAAATATCAAAATCTGGTGAAAAACGTATCAAGTTTGCATAATTGGCAGTTTTAGTCCCCCAAGTTTCAAAAATTGTCAAAAACAGTCCCTGGTAAAACAAAATAAAGAAAAATATCATTTCAAGTCCCTAGGGATTCATGAGTTGTCAAAATTGGTCCTTGAGATTTAAAATTGCAAAATTACAACTTAGGTCCCTAAACTTTCAAAAATGTCATAAATGGTCCTTAGAAGTTTGAAAATGTCAACAATGGTCCTTGTACTATTGAAACTTGTCAAAAGTGACCCTTGAAACAACTTTGAGAAAATAGCAGGTTTGGTCCCTCATCTTTCAGAATTTGCATAACAAGTCCTTGTAATATTAAACCAAGCCATGACCCTTTGCACATTTGGACCCCTGCCATATGCCATTGTGACCCCTGCCATTACCTTGACCCCTCCTTTTTGGACCCCTGGTCAAACCTCTCCAGTCAAATACTCCTTTTCCCTCCACCACTGCTTATCTCCTTCCCAACTTGCCTGCAACACCTCTCACCCATCACCTCTCACCCAGGCCTTATCCCTTCAACCCCAATCATCACATCTACCTTATCTAAACCCTACACCACCCCCAAGTTGCAAAATCAGACCCCCATTTGCAAAATACCACTTTCCCGCCAATTTTGATCAAACGGCCAAAATCCATCCAAGTAATCCAATGGCTGAGATTATGAGTGGGAATTGATCAGAGGAGAGAGAGAAGACATTTGGTGTATAAAAAGAAGCAAGAGAAGGAGAGAAGAGAGTAGAATTTAGTTTTAAAATTTCCTATATGTCGTTTTTAAGTTAAATGTTTTAGTTTAAGTCAAAAGTTGTAATTTCAAGTTGAATTGTATCAAATTAAGTTATTCCAGTGTATTAAGACTATTTTCAAGTATCAATTCAAGTTGTATTAAAGTTTCATGTTTTTAATGTTTACTGTTAAAAAATTTCAATTTCATGATCTTATATATAAGCTTCAGTAGTTTATTTTTAAATTCTAATAAGCTTAGTTAAGCTATTTATAGCTTTTGTTAAGGTTATAATTCAGTTTAAATCACATTTAGGACTTGGTCAACAAAAGTCAAACTGCAATGCCAATGGGTGAATGGTTCTGAATTGCTGATATGGAACTGGATATGGGTTGATCTTGATCTGATTTGGGTTGAAATTCATTTGGAACTGGGATTAAAACAGTAATAGGAAAGTGTTCTTTGTTTGATTGATCTCAAGCCATTGTGGCTAGGACCTCATGTGAGTATCAGTTTCTTTGGTCTGCCTGAATCCATGTTTTCTTGTTAATAAGCTTTAATTCTGTTAAACATTAATATAAATTTGCTTAATATCTCTAGTGTAATTGAAGTTTTTATTTATGTGCATGTTTCAAGTCATGTCTGCATATCTGTCAAAATGAAGCAGTTGAGTTTTGGTGTTTAAATATTGATTAGCTATCTTGATCTAGGTCTAATTTGGTTATCTTAATCTAGTTTAATGATGAGTTTAGCTTGTTTCTGAGTTTAGCTTAGCAAAACAGTGAATAAGTGTCTTAAAATGGTGTTTGGATTTCATAGCATATCTGTGTTTGAGGGCTGTTCAGTAGTTGAGACTAGTTGTTTTACACTTGTTTAGTCAATTGAAACTCATTCTAGTTCATATTTACTCACTACATAAGCCAAAGTCAAAATCTTTCTTCAACTGTCTTAAACTCATGACTGTTGGAATTTAGGAATATCAAAAGCTTGATTCATGTTTAGAAATCAGTAGAATAGCCTAATATAGTCTCATTTAACCATATAACATCAATCTCAGTCCACAAATTAAGATCAAAGTTCACAAAAGTCAAAATTTCATAACTGCTCAAAAAGTCAAAAATAGTTGAAAAAACCAGTTTTCACCCAACCTAAGTTGATTTTTAATTGATTCATTTCTGGGTCAAATTCATTAAAACTTTGGGTTTATAAACTTCAATTGGTCTAGTTTGTAAAAATGATTTTTATAGATTTTTAGAAATTTTGTACAAGCCTCAAAGTAGCTTGTCAAGGAGGGCTTATCTGCCCTGTGCACAGGTGTTGTACAGTTCTTGCAGAGCTTGCCAAAAGCTCATAAGAGCTTTTCCAGGTCTGGTTTTTGGTTTATAGGTAGCTAGCCAGGTCTAGTTTAGATTCCAATATCTGGTTTCAACTTCCAGCTTATTGGGTAGCTTATTCTTAAGCTACAAAGTAGTAGTCTAAAACTGCTTTTGGCATTTAAGTTTAAAACATCAAATCTGTGTATTTTGTATTTCAGAGGTTAAGGATAGTTGTAATTAGTTGCATTTGAGTAGTTTCAACATATTATAGCTTCTGTATCAGTTTGGTGCTCATTTGGTGCCTTTGGCTTATTCCAAGTGCTTATAAATAAGCACTTGTAACTGCAGTCTCATTTTATTACACACAAGCCACTGTTTTCATATTTTTCTTAGATTCAGTATATTATTTTAGACTTTTCTTGAATTTTTCACATTTTTCTAGCACTGTTTGCTATTTTTCCTCATTTAAAACAGTTTTTAGGCCTTTTTAATTAGCTTTTAATACAATTAATTCAGAAAAACTTCAAAAAAATAAGTTTTCAATTTTTCTAGGTTAAGATAAATATAAAAAGTCAAAAAAATATTTTTCCAGATTTTTCATAGTTTAATTTGTAATTTTTAGTAATTTAATTAGTTTTAAATAGTTTTTAATTCATAGAAAATAGAAAAATAATCAGAAAAATACAAAATTAGTTTTGAAAATTCTCTTCAGTTATTTTAGATTTTTCTAAATCATAATTTCATTTTTCAAGCTTTATTTCATATTTTCTTGTATTTTAGGGTATTATTAAATAAGTAAAAATAGTTTTTAATTAGTAATAATTAGATAAATAGTTATAAAAATAATTTTCTTTTTCTCAAAATTTTCTCTTATCATTAGGGTTGTAAAAATGTCATTTTTATATTTTTAGGATTAATACTGCTTCTGTTTCATTTTCTTTTGTACGTCACGTAATTTTTAATTTAAATTTGTAAAAGAAAAATCAAAAACATTAGATTTTACAAATAGTGATAGCGTTTATTTAATATAATTTAGCTTTTTAATTTTCTTTAATTTGCATTTAAGCCCCTGTAATTTATAAACTTTTTTTTTAGTTATAATCAATCAAACCCTTTTTCCGTTCAAATTCTCTCGATCACTATTCGTTTGACTATTCTCGCACAGCTCGTTGGGACTTAACGACCTGGGGAAACACTATACTCTCCTAGATTTCATTGCATTGGTGTCTGAACTGTTTTAAGTTTCTTACGGTTAGCCATTCACAAGTGGCTAGCTTGTGTGAGATAACTTGACGGTTTAGCACGAATCAAATTTTGGCGCCGCTGCCGGGGAGCTGTGCTAATTATCTTACGTTTAGCAGATTAGTGATTTGAATATTCACTCCTTGTTCATACCATCTATATGTATTTATATTTTCTTATAAAAATCCAAAAATCCAAAAACATCTTAAAAATCAAAAACCCAAAAAGATTTTCATTCTTTGTTTTTACAACATGTTTTTCAAAAATACCAAAAATATTCCTCTTTATCCTCTTACCCTTTTTGATTCTTTATCCCTTTACCCTCTATCCATTTGATTCTAACTTCTTCTATTCTCATGGAATCTCTCGACTATGACGAATTCTGGGACGAAGTTGAAAAACTTCATACTTTATCACAAATGTCAAGAATTCGTGTTGTTCGTGATGATCCATTAATTCTGCGTAGGGAAATGGAACGAGAAACCGGGGTGACAAAGGACCAGGTACTTCCCTCTGATGATGGAGGTGCTAAATACGTCCAGCCTACGGTTATCCAAAGATCTAACCCCTCGATTGCTCCTAAGCCGTCTAAAATTGATCCTAAACTTTCACAATTTACGGTTAAAAGCAATCATGCAAAATTTAGACCGGTGACTAGCAAGAATGACTTGCCTAATCTTCACGTTTCTCAAGAACCAGAACCGGAGACCATAACGGAAGTAGTGGAAATTGCTAGCTCTCAGAGCACACCACTTGTCCCACCTCCGGATTTTTCAAAATGTTCTTCGAGACTTGATAGTCATTCGGGTCACCATGTTGGTTTTGAAGATTCTTTGAATAAACCAATTCCTTCTCATAACTCTCAAATGAAATCGTTTATTCCTTGTGTCGGTTGTGGTGAGCCTCTTTTTGGTTCACCCTGTCGTTGGTGTACGTGTGTACAGTGTGGTAATGATATTCGTAACGGGAGTTGTTTGTTTTGTGGTTCGAGGAATTCATTTGATTATACTCCTAATCCGAACTCATTTAATGACCCCTCAAACTTTTCCAATTACCCACCACAGCCCGACTTATCTTCATATAATCAACATAACTGCTGTGAATTTTGTGGAGGTCCTCACCAAGGATTTGAGTGTCAATCCGGAAACACGTTTGTCTATGAACAGTTTTCCGGTAATGCTCAGAACTTTGGTTATGACCAATATCCATATAATTCACCAGTCCAGACTCAGCAGTTTTACTGTTGTGAGTACTGTGGAGGTCCCCACTTCAGCAATGATTGTCAAATAGGGAATCCATTTCCTTGTAACAATCATGACTCTCACAGGTTTGACAATTTCCAACCTCCACAGCACCATACGGTTCAAACTCCACCTGAGCCGTTGCCTAAAGAAATTTCCCAAGATTTTGAAACCGCAATGAAAACACTTGATGATATGATTGAAAACTTTAAGAATCAAGTGAGTGGTGAGAAAACCATGGGAGAATTGCTAGCCGAAGAACGAGAGGCTCACAAATCTAGGGAAGAATTATTAGTCCTAGAGCATGCAGCTCTAAGGCGTTCCCAATTTCTTAAGGCAGCTATGTATGATGATGACGAGGAGAGTATTCCTTTTAAGGATTTTATTTCTCAACTCCCTCAGTCAGTTGATATCACAGCAGTTGAGATTCCATCTCAAACAACTGCTATCACACCCGAAGCTCCCACTCACTCTCTGAACATGGGGGACGAGCATCTTGACACTGTTCCTGAAAAGGAATCGGACGAATTCATAAATTCTAGTGTTGAGAACCTTGTCCCAATCCCGAGAGAGTCACAGGGAACTTCTGATCATATGTGTGATTCTTTTTCCCCTCTTGAGTGTTCAAAAGATCATTTTGAAACTTTCTCCGATGTTAGCGATGATTGTACTTCTTATAGAAACATCGAGTATGTTGAGGCATCACTCCCACAGTCTGATGCTGATCATCATCTTGAGGAGTTCACCGATGAAATCACTCACATCAATCCACTTTCATCGGAAAGTAATGATAGTCTTTTTGATTTCAAAGCCGATCTGGGAGAGACTGAAAGTCTCCTTGATAATGATCGTTCACTCACTTCTTATCCCAACAGTCCAATAGAGAATGTTAATCACTTTGTTCCTGAAGCATTCAAAACAACTCTCACTAATCCTCTATTTGAATTCGACTCTGAATTCACTTTAATTTCTGAGAATCCACTCTTTGATACTCAGATTGAGGATAGTGATGAGTCTACAGTGGAACAAGAATTCACAAATTTACATCTTGTGATTGATTCTCTTCACGAGGAGTTCGCCGGTGAACTCACTCATATCATATGTCCGCTGGAGTATGATAATTTCTACTTTGATCTAGACACACCCATAATATGTCTTGATCAAGCGAGCTTAACTGATGAGATTCATGAAACTATGAATTCTCCTATTGAGGATGAAGAGTTAGTCATGATTTTTATCATGATTTTCTTTCTTTTCTTCATATATTCTGTCACTTCTCCTGTTCTTCACTCCTTCGGGAATGAAGACATTATCTTTGACC
The DNA here is from genome assembly GCA_019973895.1 of Chrysanthemum seticuspe. Taxonomy (NCBI): domain Eukaryota; kingdom Viridiplantae; phylum Streptophyta; class Magnoliopsida; order Asterales; family Asteraceae; genus Chrysanthemum; species Chrysanthemum seticuspe. Next base: position 162,545,303 of record BPTQ01000007.1, on the reverse strand, counting down.
CCGGCATTTCCATGTACCATTATCTTGAGCCGGATCTCTCTATATCTCATCGGTGTGGAACTTTCACGTACTTCAATGTTTATCCAAACATCTTGAATGAAAGTCCGATAGAGATTGTCTCTTCCACTTACTTCCCCATGAACAAATTAATTCGGGGTCGAGTCAAGCTAGCGACTCGGTAATCAAAAACAGTAGTAAAACATGGGTTTTCACCCGTGTGTACCACTCTAGTGTGGGGGAGATGTCCCACATGTTGTATATAGATCTAAAAAAAATAATAAATAAATGAAAATTGTAAATATTAAAAAAGAGAATAATTGTTGTGTTTCTACACTTAGCTAGTAATGTTATCTTTTTACGTTCTAAGTTTCGGCATAACAGCCGGTACTTTGAATATTGAGGACAATATTCATTTCTAAGTGTGGGGGGGAAATTCTGGCGAATTTGATCATAAATGTACCCTTTTAGTCCATTTTTTCCCCCAAAAATGGCCAAATTTTAAAAAAAAAAAAAATTAGTGGAAGTACTATGTACTAAACACAACAAATGGTAATCAGTCCACCATGTCTAACCCACATAAGGACTGGCTAATCCAGGAGCAAACGGCTCTTGGTAAAGATATCTCAAATCCGTTGACGGCTTGCAATTTGCCCAAAATTATATGGTATTCAGCTCACCATATCCTTAAAAGTGAAGAGTTGGCTAGCCCGCAAGTTTATGGCTTGTGGTAAAGGCAGTGGAAAACCATAATTGGTAATCGACTCACCAAAGATATTTTATCTAAGAGTTGGCTAGTCCAGAAGCAAACGGCTTCTGGTAAAGACAAATCAAATCCGTTGGAAGCTGGTGATTTGCTCAAAATCATTTGGTTATCGGTGTACCAAGGTTCTTACTTGAACTGAAACATTTGGCTACTCCAGAAGTAATGGCTTCTGGTAAAGAGATGAAATCCATTAATGTTTCTCAAAACATTGCTAGGGACTAGCAATATCTTAGTGTGGGGGATTGATGAGTGTCTAAATACTCATCATTTTTGTACCATTTAAACTGCAAAAACATCTGAAAACACTCAGAAATGCATCAAAATGATAAAAATATCACAAATAAGTGTTTTATGTGTTTTAAATGCAAAAATATCAAAATCTGGTGAAAAACGTATCAAGTTTGCATAATTGGCAGTTTTAGTCCCCCAAGTTTCAAAAATTGTCAAAAACAGTCCCTGGTAAAACAAAATAAAGAAAAATATCATTTCAAGTCCCTAGGGATTCATGAGTTGTCAAAATTGGTCCTTGAGATTTAAAATTGCAAAATTACAACTTAGGTCCCTAAACTTTCAAAAATGTCATAAATGGTCCTTAGAAGTTTGAAAATGTCAACAATGGTCCTTGTAATATTGAAACTTGTCAAAAGTGACCCTTGAAACAACTTTGAGAAAATGGCAGGTTTGGTCCCTCATCTTTCAGAATTTGCATAACAAGTCCTTGTAATATTAAACCAAGCCATGACCCTTTGCACATTTGGACCCCTGCCATATGCCATTGTGACCCCTGCCATTACCTTGACCCCTCCTTTTTGGACCCCTGGTCAAACCTCTCCAGTCAAATACTCCTTTTCCCTCCACCACTGCTTATCTCCTTCCCAACTTGCCTGCAACACCTCTCACCCATCACCTCTCACCCAGGCCTTATCCCTTCAACCCCAATCATCACATCTACCTTATCTAAACCCTACACCACCCCCAAGTTGCAAAATCAGACCCCCATTTGCAAAATACCACTTTCCCGCCAATTTTGATCAAACGGCCAAAATCCATCCAAGTAATCCAATGGCTGAGATTATGAGTGGGAATTGATCAGAGGAGAGAGAGAAGACATTTGGTGTATAAAAAGAAGCAAGAGAAGGAGAGAAGAGAGTAGAATTTAGTTTTAAAATTTCCTATATGTCGTTTTTAAGTTAAATGTTTTAGTTTAAGTCAAAAGTTGTAATTTCAAGTTGAATTGTATCAAATTAAGTTATTCCAGTGTATTAAGACTATTTTCAAGTATCAATTCAAGTTGTATTAAAGTTTCATGTTTTTAATGTTTACTGTTAAAAAATTTCAATTTCATGATCTTATATATAAGCTTCAGTAGTTTATTTTTAAATTCTAATAAGCTTAGTTAAGCTATTTATAGCTTTTGTTAAGGTTATAATTCAGTTTAAATCACATTTAGGACTTGGTCAACAAAAGTCAAACTGCAATGCCAATGGGTGAATGGTTCTGAATTGCTGATATGGAACTGGATATGGGTTGATCTTGATCTGATTTGGGTTGAAATTCATTTGGAACTGGGATTAAAACAGTAATAGGAAAGTGTTCTTTGTTTGATTGATCTCAAGCCATTGTGGCTAGGACCTCATGTGAGTATCAGTTTCTTTGGTCTGCCTGAATCCATGTTTTCTTGTTAATAAGCTTTAATTCTGTTAAACATTAATATAAATTTGCTTAATATCTCTAGTGTAATTGAAGTTTTTATTTATGTGTGTTGGGTCTATTATAGATTTGATGATACAAAACAAGAAGAATGAAACATGAAGGACTTAAAGTGACAAGAAGGAAACTACAAAAAGATGGAGGATTTGGAAGATTCTAGAAGATATGCTTAAAAGAATATTTAGTTTCCTAATTGTATTGTTTCCTAATTATATTATGATTCCTCTTGTAAACCCTAGATGTCTCTAGTATATAAAGAGACATAGGGTCATTAGTTTTAGCACGTACGTACATGATGTAGACGTCTAAAGGTGTGTGTGTGTGGGAACCTAGGCGTAGGGATTGGGAAAACGCCTAGGGTTTAGTGGTTTAGTTAGTTAGTGTTAAAGATCAAGTCTTTGATCTTTATTATTGTTTAGTTAGTTTATGATAATGAAAAACCTTGTTCATTATAACGTTAATTCTTATTGAATATTCCGCTTTCGTTATTATGTGTTCCTAGATATAATATTAGACCTCGTCTAAGAGCTACAACGATCTTAACAATTGGTATCAAAGCCTGGGGCTCGTGATATCTAGGGATCTACAAGGTTTTCTTGAAGAAGAAAGAAGAAAAATTCGAAGCTGTCAAAAATTCGTAATACTTCTGCAGCACTGTTTTCCAGAAGGCATAACTTTTTATTGAACTGTTGGATCGGGCTAAAATTTGAACTGGAGCTTCTTGGTATATCTATCTTTAATCTCACCGAAGGGATTGTAAATCGGAGCTCTCAATCAAAAGTTATAAGCAGTCGAAGTCTGCTACAAAAAAATCCGTAAGGTTACAACAGCACTGTTTTGAAACGATCATAACTTTTTCGTTAACCGTTGGATCGTAACGAAAGTTTTGGTGGATGTTCTCTATATATCAATCTAACTTTCCACCGAAGGGATTTTCCATCTGAGCTTTTATGTGAAAGTACTGCTGAAAGTACTGCTGCGTATTTTCAAAGTACTGCTTGGTTTAAAAGTACTGTTGTTCGATGTTTTTAAAGTACTGCTGATGCTTATATAATCAAAGTACTGCTCGTAGGTCTAAGTACTGCTGCGAGGTACTTCTTAAAGTACTGCTTATGTTCACAAAGTACTGCAGATTTTATTCAAAGTACTGCTTATGCTCAAGGAACTGCTACTTCTCAAAGTACTGTGAGGAGGTTTCAAAGTACTGTTAAATTGAAAGTACTGCTTCTCATATGGTTTTTGATTTAAGGGGAAGTCGAGCATGATATTTGGACGACACACACACAGAGGTTATTGTTCACACACACAGGAAGAGTTTGGTTATTTGTTCTTAAAAGGATTTAAAAAAGCTCGTTATGGAGATTTATTGAAGAATTGATTACGAAGAGGATTATTTATCACTTATTTGAAGGTGAAGTGGAATTGCTTGGTTTGTGTTCTTATCATCTAGCTTGATGAATCTAGCAATGTGTGATTTTTCTTATAATGCTCTATGCACACATTGGCTATCACTTGAAGGAGTTACATTGTAGTGCTCAGTGTCTCATACTAGTTGAGGATTCTTTTCAAGGGATTGCGGTCTACTTATATTGTTGGTTCGTATAAGTATGGAGTTCCGTGGATAGTACTGATTTAAGACACAAGTTTGGGAAATTCTACTTTTTCATCAAGTTCGTTATATTTGGTTTTCTTCACAAAGTGATCATTACAAGGAGCTTACAGATTTTGAAGAATCAAGAAGATGGTTAACATATGGTTTTTAGGAGAAGCTTATTGTTAAAAGTTTAACCATCTACATGCATCACTCAAGAGGAAGTGTTTGATTTTTACTACTGTTGATCATTATTACTACTGCTAGTTGAAGTTTTCTATTGTTTTGAATCCATTTTTCTTATGATGCGTAATGGTGGGCGATTTGAAGCATTGGAAGTCTTAGATTGGAAGTATGATATTGGTTCGTGGTGGTCAAGATCATTATTTGCATACGTTCCCTATTTAGATAATAACAAAAAGGGGAAGAGATGTTTGAGTGACATGTTCAAGTCAAGGGGAAGATTGTTTCATTCATGGTGAGATTTTATTATCTCAACTTCTGCTACTTCGTCTAGGGAAGTTCGTACAAGATCGTGTTTGTTTTGTCATCATCAAATAGGGGAAGATTGTTGGGTCTATTATAGATTTGATGATACAAAACAAGAAGAATGAAACATGAAGGACTTAAAGTGACAAGAAGGAAACTACAAAAAGATGGAGGATTTGGAAGCTTCTAGAAGATATGCTTAAAAGAATATTTAGTTTCCTAATTGTATTGTTTCCTAATTATATTATGATTCCTCTTGTAAACCCTAGATGTCTCTAGTATATAAAGAGACATAGGGTCATTAGTTTTAGCACGTACGTACATGATGTAGACGTCTAAAGGTGTGTGTGTGTGGGAACCTAGGCGTAGGGATTGGGAAAACGCCTAGGGTTTAGTGGTTTAGTTAGTTAGTGTTAAAGATCAAGTCTTTGATCTTTATTATTGTTTAGTTAGTTTATGATAATGAAAAACCTTGTTCATTATAACGTTAATTCTTATTGAATATTCCGCTTTCGTTATTATGTGTTCCTAGATATAATATTAGACCTCGTCTAAGAGCTACAATTGTTTCAAGTCATGTCTGCACATCTGTCAAAATGAAGCAGTTGAGTTTTGGTGTTTAAATATTGATTAGCTATCTTGATCTAGGTCTAATTTGGTTATCTTAATCTAGTTTAATGATGAGTTTAGCTTGTTTCTGAGTTTAGCTTAGCAAAACAGTGAATCAGTGTCTTAAAATGGTGTTTGGATTTCATAGCATATCTGTGTTTGAGGGCTGTTCAGTAGTTGAGACTAGTTGTCTTACACTTGTTTAGTCAATTGAAACTCATTCTAGTTCATATTTACTCACTACATAAGCCACAGTCAAAATCTTTCTTCAACTGTCTTAAACTCATGACTGTTGGAATTTAGGAATATCAAAAGCTTGATTCATGTTTAGAAATCAGTAGAATAGCCTAATATAGTCTCATTTAACCATATAACATCAATCTCAGTCCACAAATTAAGATCAAAGTTCACAAAAGTCAAAATTTCATAACTGCTCAAAAAGTCAAAAATAGTTGAAAAAACCAGTTTTCACCCAACCTAAGTTGATTTTTAATTGATTCATTTCTGGGTCAAATTCATTAAAACTTTGGGTAAATAAACTTCAATTGGTCTAGTTTGTAAAAATAATTTTTATAGATTTTTAGAAATTTTGTACAAGCCTCAAAGTAGCTTGTCAAGAAGGGCTTATCTGCCCTGTGCACAGGTGTTGTACAGTTCTTGCAGAGCTTGCCAAAAGCTCATAAGAGCTTGTCCAGGTCTGGTTTTTGGTTTATAGGTAGCTAGCCAGGTCTAGTTTAGGTTCCAATATCTGGTTTCAACTTCCAGCTTATTGGGTAGCTTATTCTTAAGCTACAAAGTAGTAGTCTAAAACTGCTTTTGGCATTTAAGTTTAAAACATCAAATCTGTGTATTTTGTATTTCAGAGGTTAAGGATAGTTGTAATTAGTTGCATTTGAATAGTTTCAACATATTATAGCTTCTGTATCAGTTTGGTGCTCATTTGGTGCCTTTGGCTTATTCCAAGTGCTTATAAATAAGCACTTGTAACTGCAGTCTCATTTTCTTACACACAAGCCACTGTTTTCATATTTTTCTTAGATTCAGTATATTATTTTAGACTTTTCTTGAATTTTTCACATTTTTCTAGCACTGTTTGCTATTTTTCCTCATTTAAAACAGTTTTTAGGCCTTTTTAATTAGCTTTTAATACAATTAATTCAGAAAAACTTCAAAAAAATAAGTTTTCAATTTTCCTAGGTTAAGATAAATATAAAAAGTAAAAAAAAATATTTTTCCAGATTTTTCATAGTTTAATTTGTAATTTTTAGTAATTTAATTAGTTTTAAATAGTTTTAAATTCATAGAAAATAGAAAAATAATCAGAAAAATAAAAAAATTAGTTTTGAAAATTCTCTTAAGTTATTTTAGATTTTTCTAAATCATAATTTCATTTTTCAAGCTTTATTTCATATTTTCTTGTATTTTAGGGTATTATTAAATAAGTAAAAATAGTTTTTAATTAGTAATAATTAGATAAATAGTTATAAAAATAATTTTCTTTTTCTCAAAATTTTCTCTTATCATTAGGGTTGTAAAAATTTCATTTTTATATTTTTAGGATTAATACTGCTTCTGTTTCATTTTCTTTTGTACGTCACGTAATTTTTTATTTAAATTTGTAAAAGAAAAATCAAAAACATTAGATTTTACAAATAGTGATAGCGTTTATTTAATATAATTTAGCTTTTTAATTTTCTTTAATTTGCATTTAAGCCCCTGTAATTTATAAACTTTTTCTTTAGTTATAATCAATCAAACCCTTTTTCCGTTCAAATTCTCTCGATCACTATTCGTTTGACTATTCTCGCACAGCTCGTTGGGACTTAACGACCTGGGGAAACACTATACTCTCCTGGATTTCATTGCATTGGTGTCTGAACTGTTTTAAGTTTCTTACGGTTAGCCATTCACAAGTGGCTAGCTTGTGTGAGATAACTTGACGGTTTAGCACGAATCAGATACTATAAAAAATGCCTAGAGTTAGGAGGTTATTACAAGAAGAGCGAGAAAACATTGGAATGACTTAGGTATGGGCACGTAAGCGTGCACGAGACCACGTAGGTGCACGACTTCGAGTCTAGCTACAAGACTCATAAATAACGAAAAGCGCTTCGTTGGAGGCAACCCATGCTTAATTGTTTACTTGTTTGTGTGTCGTATATCTTTTATTGATTGTTTATTCTCATGTTTGAATTTGTGAAAATGCTTTATTTTGTCTTTAACCTCGTCTTAATTACATATAAAGGTATTTTACAAAAGGGATAAGTGTAGGGAGGATTACACACGTTTTCAAAAAGAACGTGAACATGAGAATTACGATTATTAAAAAGATATACATGTGTGTTTGTTAGAGTCAAATGCTTGTATCGAGTCATAATGAATGTTTTGCAGAATTCTTTTCCAGATTCTAAAGATATAAATTTTCCAGAATTTTTCCAGAAAATTGCACACCAGTTTCTGTCTGGATAACCTAACGGCGTCAGGATCGCAACCTGACGGCGTTAGGAGGAGTAGAAACAGATTATAACTTTTTCTCGTTTTCTGTGCTACTTATAAATTTTTGGAATTTCTCAGGTCGTAATTTTTCAGAAAACCTGTAAACATCCATTCTACAAGCATTATATCCTAATTTAGTAGAGTTATATATAGTGTTACCGCCGATTTTACGCGAAGGTTTCGTTTGTTTTCTTCAAGTGTGCAGGTTTTATTTATCAAGAAGAAGATACATAAGATTGGATGGAGCTTTTTACACATACATTCTTCTTGAAGAAGGATTTAACCACTACTACACGGATCCTACCGAGCTAATCAGGGGAGTATTAGTTTCTTTCGCTTTTAATTACCTTCCATTATCATAACATTGATACTTTCGGGGAACATTGGGGACAATGTTCAGTTTAAGTGTAGGGAGGGAAAATAAAACGGGAACTTTGAAACTATGCTTATCCTTGACTATTTGCCTTGTCCAATATCATTTGTGTAATAAACCATGAGAAATATCGGTTAGGGTAATTTTGGCACCAATTAAAATTTTTCATGACATGTAGGAGTGGGCCATTAGTATTAATAAAGCGTCTCATGGATAGGAAGTTATATGACTAGCACAAAACCCTTTACCACTTAAATTCCACCCAAAATGTGAGGACCGCCCTTAGATTTGTAGGAATTAAAGCATTCACCTTTAATGCTTCGAGAGTGTATCGGTAGTATAATAGATTCTAGAACTTGTTTTGTGATGTATTCCGAGATCGCTAGTGAGACTACACTAGTGTAGTTAGGAATAACTAAATGATAAGAGGCATTAGGATAACCCTTGTTTGATACCCGTATTATAATTACTTCTTCCACATCGGTTGAGTAATTCCCCCACACCCTTGCATTGTACTCATCTTTAGTACATGATACCCCTAGTTAACCCCTCAGAGCCTATCCTTTTCGCGGTTCTCGTGATGTTTCGGTTTTCTAGAATATCAATGAAGAGCATTGTTTACAATACACCCCCAAATGTACACCTAAATCGCCTTAGCCTACCTTGTATGCACTCACTTTTAGTGCATTATTGTTATCATACTAAACCCTTAGTTCAATTATCTAGTTGCTTGCATAAGTTGCTAAGTCGAGTCATATCCTTTGTACACAGTTTTGGGACGATTGGGACTCATGGGAAAAGTTAAATTTTATGAAGTGACGGGAAGGAACGTTAAATTCAAATTCCCTTTATTTACGTAATAATGTACTCCAAGTGTTTTGATCTTTTCAATTCGGGTCAAATTAGTGTTAGAATAATAAAAACTCAAGTGTAGAGATGTGCCTATAAATCCCTATTACTTTGATGTTATCGTAGAGGATGGTAGAGTAAAAGTGTATGAAGAAAAAAAAATTGAAAAAATAGAGTGTTGAAAAAAAAATGAAAAAATTGAAAAAAAAAAAAAAAAAAAAAAAAAAAAATGCTACCATCCTACATCTATCTTTAAATTTATGTTTGTTTATTTCAAAGTTATCTAGAGTTTAGAGTGTCAAGTCTTGGCTTAGCAACGCCATTCTTCTCATGCTTGTAACATAAAGATTTTTGACTTTGGCACCACTAAATCGCCTATCCCACCAAACCCTTTGTTTCCCTACCGTAAGCCTAACGTTACAACCCTTTAAAAGACCTCTTGGATAGTTTTTCCTAGGTGCTTACGCCAAAGCGATGGAGGTTTTATCTAGTCTCAAGCCTATGGTAATCTATGTACTAGGACCGGTTAATGATTGTTTATCTTCCATTTCCAACTTGATATATTTCATATACACCCGAGAGATGAGAGTATCCAAACACCACTTGTGAGGTGCTAGTATGTAATTTCCGTGCTTGTTATGACTTTTGCGGGGCTTATACTTGTTGTGAATTGTTCTAAACTAATGCTTCATGACCCCTAACTTATAAATTAATTGGCCAAAAACACATTTGCTTGAGGACAAGCAAATACCAAGTGTAGGGATATTTGATAAGGATTTAAAAGGTACACTTTTGAGGGGTCATTTAAGCCCTTAATCGACCACTTTTATATCCGTTACTGCTTAATTTCGTTCATTTTTACTTTTTAGGTCTCTTGAAGGCAAATTGCTGGAATGACACTTATTCGGACGAAAATGCGTGAATATATGAAGAAAAGGGCCAAGTCAAGATCAAGACACTCAAGCTGCTGGAATTGAAGGTGACAGTGTCACAGATAGAGGGCGACGTCGTCGCAACGTGCTCCAAATTTGTGACGGCTCAGTAGCGAAATTACTATTTTGTACCCGACGGAGTCATGTTTTAAAGAGTAGGGCGTCACAACTCAGACGGCCTAGATTCAGATCCCGACGGCGTCAGAAGATGAATCCAACGGCGTCACAACCATAAGGTGACGCCGTCACAAGGTTGACGTGGTCAAGACAAAACCCTAATGGCGGCGATCCGACGGCGTCACATTTAAAGAGTGACGCCGTCACAAGTTGTAACTCTATATATATAATTCGAATTTTCAGACTTTTAGAGATGTAATTTTGTGGAGTAAAACCTAATAACGATTTTTGGCTGTCTTGGGCAGTATCTTAGGGTTCTCATACCCTATTTTACAACAAGATAAGTAATTTACTTCATTGATTCAATTATGTCTACAGTTGTATGTGTGTATGCTTGCATGTTTTCCATGTACGGCTAATTTACTTGTGTGTTTGCTTAGATCTATGAAACCTAGGTATTGAATATTGATTGGTTGTCTCTTATCTTAATTGTGATTGACCTAGGATTGCGATAGGTCATTCATTGTGTTTTTAATGCTTGAGTAATCTTTGTGAACATTAGTTTATAATCACCTAGAGTTATTGTAGGCTAAACATCCAAAGATAACCTTAGAGTTAGTTTATGAACCCTAGAGATTTCGTAGGCAATAACCTTAAGGTAGTCTCAAAGAGTTAGGGAAAAAATCATACCCTACGACCTTAGAAGACACAACACGTTAAGAATAAGGACGTGACAATTCAACCATCAATAGGAGATAACTAGGGAGTAATAGCATCTAGGTAAACACATCTTTAATCATCATACGAGCACACATCAATTAGACATAGACTACCCCTTAGCTTAGTTAATTAGATAATTAGAATAGTAGAGTAATAGGTAGAAATACCAACCCCCCAAATCCAATACCCCGAGACTCGTACCTTTCAATTTTCTAAAAAATATAAAAAGATAAAAAATAATCTTCCTCAACCCGAACCTTAGCGTAGTAACTTCTCAGTAGCATTCCTATTCCCCTAGAGAACGATATCAATCCCGAGGCTTACCCTAATACTACACTACAACGATTAGGTTCCTTGCCTAGGTGGTTGAAAAACTTGCTCGAAGAAAAGGAAGTTTCCTTTGACCCCGAACGCGTGTTGTACGAGTATCATTTATCAAAAGAAACAAATCAAAATTTTCTGGTTCCAAAGCAAGTGATAGCACTGAATGCGTTAAAATGTGGTAAAAAGGGTTACTTTGCAAAAGACTGTTTTTCAAAAACCACTTCAAAACCTTCATACAAATTTTCTGAAAACAGTTCTTCCTCATGATCTAGCAAGTTTCAACCAAAATGCTTCAATCATCTCAACATTTTCAAAATAAAACTGATCAAAAAGATCAAAAAGATTTTGAAGATAAGTATAGAAAAGCTAAAGCTAAACTTGCACTCCTTGAGGCTGCACCATCTACCCCTCAGTCCACATAGAGCTCTAAACTCTCTCAGGGAAAGAACAAAGGACTTGTAGCTGAAACCTTTGATTGGGATGAAGAAGATGTTTCCTCTAATGATGAAGTAAGAGTCAGTGCACCGATGGCACTTACAGAAGGTGAAAAGTTGACTGTTGGAAAAAGTCATGCAAGAAATAGAGAATGGATCAACATCACCATGAGAAATGTAAATATTTTACTATTTATGGATGATGATTCTGAATGGCAATCTTATCTAATTTACATTAATGTGGATCTTAATTTTGTTGAAGAGCAAAGATTAAATCTGTTTTCAAAATACAATGTTAGGAATTAGAAATTCCATAGTGAAGTGTCGGTCACCCCAACTATTGTCTAGCATATGTTAGCTCGTAGACATATTGTTATTTACTAGTTTATTAGTTAGTTATTAGCTTAGTTTAGCTTAGTGTAACACCGTGGAGGAAGGACGGGTCTTTACCCACTGTATACCTGATCCACAGTCCGATAGGAGGACGAGTAGTCTGTAACTATAAATACCCCTTCCATCCTTGGAAGGGGTGGTGCTTCTAATCTAACCTTTCTTTCTTTTGTTTTAACTCTCTCTCTAGAACACCCTCTCTACTCTCTTCGTCTCTCTAAACATGGCTTACTTGATATTTCACCATCCTAGACCACCCGAATCATCAAACAACATAATATGTATGATTCAACAATTGGTATCAGAGCTCAGGTTATGTTGTTCTTGATGATTCATACAGTTTTTGAGTGGTTTTTTATGCGGTTTGTACTCGATATCTATGCGGTTTGTGATGCTTTGTTGCGGTTTGTTGAGTTGCTTGATGCGTTTTTGATGTAGATAAGTTGTAGCTAGTTGTGGTTCGAATCTGGTTTTTAAGAGGTGTTAAAACTGTTTTTGAAAATGATTTCTGGTCTTAAACGTAATATGGTTTTTTTTAAGTGAGAAAACTGTTTGTTACTATTGATGATTACAAGTTCTTAAATAGTTTTTAAGACTGTTTTGATTCAGGTTTCGTATCGGTTACGAGTTCTTAAGCAGGTTTTTGTTATTGGTTTTGTTGCGGTTTTGATTCTGCTGCTGTTGTTCTTAGAAGCGGTTTGTCATTCAAAACTGTCCATATTGTACATCATGCGGTTTGTCTTATTTTGTCCAAATACAACGTATCCAATGCGGTTTGACTGAGTCAACTGCGTTTTGACTCAAAAAGGTGCGGTTTGTATAAAAGGGAAAAGTCAAAAGTGATTTGTTAAAAGTCAAGTGCGTTTTGACCGTATTCTGATGCGGTTTGAAGAAAAAATGATGCGATTTGATTAAGCCTATGCGTTTTGACCCACAAAGCGGTTTGACAAACTGAAAGGATGTGGTTTGACTCAGAATATAGGGGCGGTTTGATACTTGTGTTGGAAGCGGTTTAAGGTTAACCTATACGGTTTAACTCTTGGGACGGTTTGCAAAACAGTTTTGAAGAAGGTTGACTGTTGACAGAAAAGAAGAAATTATAGGTTGCGGTTTGTTGACCTTATAGATCTAATTCCGTTCAAGTATCACCGTCTTGAATCAACTACTACTACCACATTAATCTACTACAAAAAATACAAACCCATAAGCACATTCATACAATTCCATCAATCAATCAACTACATACTCTCAAATTCAACACAATATCATCATGTGAATCAAGAACCTTTTCGTATACTTAAATGAATAAATGAGACTCAAAGGACTCCTGACCTCATATTTTCTTGTTCGTGTACACAAAATATTGTCAAGATCTGTTTCATGAACCAACTCTCTCGACAAGAACAATTTAAATATCATTTGTGTGACAACCCGTAATTTCAGGTCATTTCTCAAATTTACTATTTATCTCGGGAATTTACTATTCACTGGTTACTATTCATCATTTTACTATTCATCGTTTTTGAAGTCAGTTTACGAATTTGAGAGGTTATTATAAAATTTTACTATTCACAAAACACTATTCATTCCCGGAGAAAAATCACTATTCATGCTTCACTATTCATCATTTTTTGTAAACTAGGTTTACGAGTATCAAATTCGCGTAACCATAAGGGTTTAGCTGCGTATTCATGAAAAATCATTGAGGACACATCATATAGACTAGAGTTAGTCTACATATCATCAGTAACATCATCACCATATTAGTTCATGCATTGATTTGCATATTTCATTAACGTATATTTATTTATTAAATAAACGCTATCGCACGATCATTTATTTTGAATAATTGATCCGACACTTCCAATAATAGTCCTGATATATTTTTCTACTCATTTTAAGACTATAAAAATTATATTATTAGTTTACCCGATGTTTTGAATTTATTTTGTATAAAAATTGTTATATATATATATTTACGACAATTTTCGTAAATTCAACCCGATAATTATTTATTCACTCAATACTTGCGAGAAATGTATTTTTATATTTTTTATGACTTCGATATATTTTATTTTGTTCCGTTAAAATCGATTTCTAACTAACGCTACACTAAATGCCTAATTATATTTACAAACTACACATTATATATACACTTAAATACCATTTAGTCATCAAAATTCATCCAACCCTATTCCCCTTTCCCCCCTTGCCGACCAAACCCAATGAGTCACCACTTTTTTTTATAAAAATCTTGCACTTGTAGATGTGCACATACACATCTTTGATAGATATTTGCAAAGTACTATTATTATACTAAATTGCAACACATTCATACACATACCTAATTGTACAAAAAGATGCACATACCAGGCCGTCAATGGTGATTGACGGAGTTAGGGGTGATGGTGGTGATGCCGAGTGCAAGATAACCTGAAAATAAGAAATAGAAGACACTACGTTAAGTGATTACGCAGGGGTAGGACCCTGCGAACCACCTCCGGCGTGAGAGTAAGTATGAGTTACGGTTGTATAAGTGTGTGTAAGTCAAGAGATGAGTGTTGAATCAACTTACCATAATTCTCTGCCCGTCCAACCTATTTATAATGGAAGAAATAGGGTTGGGGGCACCTCTACGCAAATATAGGAGAACATGGGCGCGTCCCATGTTTGTGGGTAACCGCTAGGGCTTAGTGACCCACGTTCCCTAACTTGTCGGGGAAGCCAGGAAAGAGAGGGAGATCGTGGGTTTGACCAAGTCAAGACACATCTCGAAGGGGGTTCCATCAAGCTGTTCGGAGGGGGCTCCGAACAGTGACGGAGGCCTTGACAGAGGGGGCTCCGTACAGTGATGGAGGGGGCTCCGAACCGTGATGGAGGCCTTGATGGAGGGGGCTCCGTACAGTGACAGAGGCCTTGACAGAGGGGGCTCCGAACCGTGACGGAGGCCTTGATGGAGGGCAGGCTCCGAACCTCGACAGAGGTTAGACACTATGAGTGCTTTGGGTGCAGGTCGAAGGCATAGGCTTCTTCCTTTAGGAGGGTACATCATACCCTTTGTACAAATGGTAAGCTAAGTACCATAGTGACGGTAACGCTCGTTAGCAGAGTGGAGGGTACGTCATCAAGCCCCCCAGTCTAATGTTATGCATGCGAAGAGTGCATGGCTTTAGAATTATCATTGCTTTGTTAAAAAAGACTTGGTAACAATTTCTACTACTTTTGTTTTGTCAAATCAAATATAAAAGTAGCTATACTTGCTTTTAATAGTCCACATTTGACTCTATCATGGTGGATACCTCATTAAGCCCCCCAGTCTAATGTTATGACTTCGTAGGAGGCATGAGATTAGACTTAAGTAGTCCATAAACCCTTTGTTATATAAGGAGCGTGTGTATTAGGTTTTGCCATATATCTTTCGCTTTTAGTTATAAGCGAGTTTTATCGGAACCTATTTGTATATACGCTGCGTTGTCGAAAGGTACCAAGGTTTGTGTATAAACTTGGCTTTGTTTTATAATGCATGACATAGTGGCATTTTATCGCAAATATTAGGTTCTGGCATGCTCACCTACCTGATGCGAGGATCATGGGGGTGTCCCATGATTTTAGGTAACCGCTTGGTTAGTGTCCCACGATCCCTATCTTGCTGGGAAAGCCTTGATAGGGTTGTGAACGTGGGTTTGACTTGGTCTTATGAAACCTTTGCATTAATATCTTCGAAGAGCATACCCCGAATCCCAACTGGTAACCATATCATAGATGAATGGTTTTACGCCAAAGAAGATTTTTTAAAGGTTTTCCAAGTATTTCGGAATGTAGCTCCGAAGTGAGTATGAAGGGGAGACCTTTAAATTGAATGGAGGGTATATCATCAAGCCCCTCGGTCAAAAGTGATGCGTACACTTTGAATGTAATTCTTTTGACTTAATAGAAATACTTCCTTGTGATAAATCGAACAAGGATTAATCTTTAAGTAATATAGACCTAGAAGGTCGTATAATTTGTATGTATACGAAGCTTATGGACTTCATTTAAGTAAAGTAGTAGTCCTTGGACAATTTACTATTATGCGTGGTATGTGGCTTTGGCCAAAGACAATATTGAATGGGCTTTGGCAGGTACTAGGGTTAAGGTCCTAGTTTAAATGGAATCAAGTAGGGAAATATCCCTACGTACTTTTAAATATGTTTCTTGTACACTTCTCGTACGCCATTTTTCCGACGCTTAAATCTTACAACCTAAGGTATAATAACCTCATTGTGTGTAAATTTCACCACCAAGAATATAATGACCAATTTTGATCATTGACAGAGGGTCGCGACCCACTCCATCTTTATCCTTTGGGTAACATAAGGCTTGGAATACCTTAAGACCACTTAGGAAAGTTAATGTGAAGTGTAATGGATGTTGTATATGTATTCAAGACTTATAGTTTGTCTTGTTTCATCCCTTCGACATTGAAACTTATAAACGACTTGGCTGAACAAATCTTTGTGTTTAAGAAACGAAGCAAGAGATTTGTGGGAAATATATTATGTCATTGAATTGGTAGAGAGGATTACATCATTTTGAAATAAACACTAAGACAACTACCAATAATGCTTGCTTTCCCGTGAGAAGCTTTTAGTACATTGATTTTAAACAAAATAAAGTAATTTTTACATCTATGAGGTTATGTAATTATACTTGCAGAGTCGATGCTCTATAATTGTGTCTACATAGACACACATAAATCATGTGAACATAGGCTACGCTCTATAATCGTCTCGACATAGACACCTATATATTATGTGAACAGAGCTGAAGCTCTGTAATCGTGTCGAAGGAGACACCTATGAATCAGAGGCTATGCTCTGTAGTTGTGTCGACAGAGGCTTATGTCAGCATATGTGATGCTCCGTAGTCATATCGACAGAGACTTATGTCAACATATGTGATGCTCTAACAGAGGTTCTAGGAACGTAGGGTATCCTCTGTGAATGTTGTAGGATCTCTAATGATCATTGTGTCATAAGCAAAGGCTCAATAAAAGATGGTTTATAGTGCTCTTAATAATCATCAAAAGTTTCATATGTAGATAATATGATATGTAGTGAAACAAAGGCAATATAGCGTATTAGTTTCGTAGAAAACATACCAGATTGACAAAGTGTATCCTCCGTCATTAGTGTATGGTCTCTGTTCACCTTGTGGTAAACATTTTACGAAGGAAGGTTCTGGCGCTTCTTCTTAGGAAACCCCATGACGAAGACTGCAACAGAGACTTCTTCTCAAAATGAACCCGAACAGAGACTCCTACGAAGGTTATTGAACCTTCTATCCAAAATAGACCATAACAGAGGTTGCTACAGAGTCTGCGATGGAGGGCCCTACGAAGGTTGTTGAGTTTGAACCTTCATAAAACGAACCCAAACATAGGCTGCTACGGAGTCTGCAATGGAGGCTCCTATGAAGGTTGTTGAGTTTGAACCTTCTTCATAAAACGAACCCAAACAGAGGCTGCTGCGGAGTCTGCAATGGAGGGCCATACGAAGGTTGTTGAGTTTGAACCTTCATAAAATGAACCCAAAGAGAGGCTGTTGCGGAGTCTGCAATGGAGGCTCTTATGAAGGCTCCTACAAAGTCTGCAACGGAGGCTCTTATGAAGGCTCCTACGAAGGTTATTAAGTTTGAACCTTCTTCATAAAACGAACCCAAAACGTGGCTGCTAAGTAGTCTGAAATGGAGGGCCCTACGAAGGTTGTTGAGTTTGAACCTTCTTCATAAAACGAACCCAAATAGAGGCTGCTATAGAGTCTGCAATGGAGGCTCTTATGAAGGCTCCTACAAAGTCTGCAACGGAGGCTCTTATGAAGGCTCCTACGAAGGTTATTGAACCTTCTCTCCAAAACAAACCATAACAGGGGGCTCCGTTTAAACCCGACAGAGGCTGTTGAAATGGTAAACGTAAAGTTTGTGGTTGGTGGAAAATCTCGTGATTAGAGATAAAAGTGGAGATTTTAGTGGAGCTACCATCTGGTAACAAGGATGTAGGGAATTACGGTTGAATTCGACCGTTATTTATGGAAAACGGTTATTTGACTCGGAAAACGGGACTTATTGTTGCGCGTCCCACGGATGGCGCCACTGATTGTACAAAAAGATGCACATACCAGGCCGTCAATGGTGATTGACGGAGTTAGGGGTGATGGTGGTGATGCCGAGTGCAAGATAACCTGAAAATAAGAAATAGAAGACACTACGTTAAGTGATTACGCAGGGGTAGGACCCTGCGAACCACCTCCGGCGTGAGAGTAAGTATGAGTTACGGTTGTATAAGTGTATGTAAGTGAAGAGATGAGTGTTGAATCAACTTACCATAATTCTCTGCCCGTCCAACCTATTTATAGTAAAAGAAATAGGGTTGGGGGCACCGCTACGCAAATGTAGGAGAACATGGGGGCGTCCCATGTTTGTGGGTAACCGCTAGGGTTAGTGACCCACGTTCCCTAACTTGTCGGAGAAGCCAGGAAAGAGAGGGAGATCGTGGGTTTGACCAAGTCAAGACACATCTCGAAGGAGGTTCCATCGAGCTGTTCGGAGGGGGCTTGACAGAGGGGGCTCCGTACAGTGATGGAGGCCTTGATGGAGGGGGCTCCGAACCATGACGGAGGCCTTGATGGAGGGGGCTCCGTACATTGACAGAGGGGGATCCGAACCATGATGGAGGCCTTGATGGAGGGCAGGCTCCGAACTCGACAGAGGTTAGACACTATGAGTGCTTTGGGTGCAGGTCGAAGGCATAGGCTTCTTCCTTTAGGAGGGTACATCATACCCTTTGTACAAATGGTAAGCTAAGTACCATAGTGATGATAACGCTCGTTAGCAGAGCGGAGGGTACGTCATCAAGCCCCCCAGTCTAATGTTATGCATGCGAAGAGTGCATGGCTTTAGACTTATCATTGCTTTGTTAAAAAGACTTGGTAACAATTTCTACTACTTTTGTTTTGTCAAATCAAATATAAAAGTAGCTATACTTGCTTTTAATAGTCCACATTTGACTCTATCATGGTGGATACCTCATTAAGCCCCCCAGTCTTATGTTATGACTTCGTAGGAGGCATGAGATTAGACTTAAGTAGTCCATAAACCCTTTGTTATATAAGGAGCGTGTGTATTAGGTTTTGCCATATAACTTTCGCTTTTAGTTATAAGCGAGTTTTATCGGAACCTATTTGTATATACGTTGCGTTGTTGAAAGGTACCAAGGTTTGTGTATAAACTTGGCTTTGTTTTATAATGCATGACATAGTGGCATTTTATCGCAAATATTAGGTTCTGGCATGCTCACCTACCTGATGCGAGGATCATGGGGGTGTCCCATGATTTTAGGTAACCGCTTGGTTAGTGTCCCACGATCCCTATCTTGCTGGGAAAGCCTTGATAGGGTTGTGAACGTGGGTTTGACTTGGTCTTATGAAACCTTTGCATTAATATCTTCGAAGAGCATACCCTGAAGGGCTTAGGCCTTCGATTAGCGGATTCCCAACTGGTAACCATATCATAGATGAATGGTTTTACGCCAAAGAAGATTTTTTGGAGGTTTGCCAAGTATTTCGGAATGTAGCTCCGAAGTGAGTTTGAAGGGGAGACCTTCAAATTGAATGGAGGGTATATCATCAAGCCCCTCGGTCGAAAGTGATGCGTACACTTTGAATGTAATGCTTTTGACTTAAAAGAAACACTTCCTTGTGATAAATCGAACAAGGATTAATCTTTAAGTAATATAGACCTAGAAGGTCATATATTTTGTATGTATACGAAGCTTATGGACTTCATTTAAGCAAAGTAGTAGTCCTTGGACAATTTACTATTATGCGTGGTATGTGACTTCGGCCAAAGACAATATTGAATGGGCTTTGGCAGGTACTAGGGTTAAGGTCCTAGTTTAAATGGAATCAAGTAGGGAAATATCCCTACGTACTTTTAAATATGTTTCTTGTACACTTCTCGTACGCCATTTTTTCGACGCTTAAATTTTACAACCTAAGGTGTAATAAACTCATTGTGTGTAAATCTCACCACCAAGAATATAATGACCAATTTTGATCATTGACAGAGGGTCGCGACCCACTCCATCTTTGTCCTTTGGGTAACATAAGGCTTGGAATACCTTAAGACCACTTAGGAAAGTTAATGTGAAGTGTAATGGATGTTGTATATGTATTCAAGACTTATAGTTTGTCTTGTTTCATCCCTTAGACATTGAAACTTATAAACGACTTGGCTGAACAAATCTTTGTGTTTAAGAAACGAAGCAAGAGATTTGTGGGAAATATATTATGTCATTGAATTGGTAGAGAGGATTACATCATTTTGAAATGAACACTAAGACAACTACCAATAATGCTTGCTTTCCCATGAGAAGATTTTAGTACATTGATTTTAAACAAAATAAAGTAATTTTTACATCTATGAGGTTATGTAATTATACTTGCAGAGTCGATGCTCTATAATTGTGTCTACATAGACACACATAAATCATGTGAACATAGGGTACGCTCTGTAATCGTCTCGACATAGACACCTATATATTATGTGAACAGAGCTGAAGCTCTGTAATCGTGTCAAAGGAGACACCTATGAATCAGAGGCTATGCTCTGTAGTTGTGTCGACAGAGGCTTATGTCAGCATATGTGATGCTCCGTAGTCATATCGACAGAGACTTATGTCAACATATGTGATGCTCTAACAGAGGTTCTAGGAACGTAGGGTATCCTCTGTCAATGTTGTAGGATCTCTAATGATCATTGTGTCATAAGCAAAGGCTCAATAAAAGATGGTTTATAGTGCTCTTAATAAACATCAAAAGTTTCATATGTAGATAATATGATATGTAGTGAAACAAAGGCAATATAGCGTATTAGTTTCATAGAAAACATACCAGATTGACAAAGTGTATCCTCCATCATTAGTGTACGGTCTCTGTTCACCTTGTGGTAAACATTTTGCGAAGGAAGGTTCTGGCCCTTCTTCTTAGGAAACCCCATGACGAAGACTGCAACAGAGACTTCTTCTCAAAATGAACCCGAACAGAGGCTCCTACGAAGGTTATTGAACCTTCTATCCAAAATAGACCATAACGGAGGTTGCTACGGAGTCTGCAATGGAGGGCCCTACGAAGGTTGTTGAGTTTGAACCTTCATAAAACGAACCCAAACATAGGCTACTACGGAGTCTGCAATGGAGGCTCCTACGAAGGTTGTTGAGTTTGAACCTTCTTCATAAAACGAACCCAAACATAGGCTGCTGCGGAGTCTGCAATGGAGGGCTATACGAAGGTTGTTGAGTTTGAACTTTCATAAAATGAACCCAAACAGAGGCTGCTGCGGAGTCTGCAATGGAGGCTCTTATGAAGGCTCCTACCAAGTCTACAACGGAGGCTCTTATGAAGGCTCCTACGAAGGTTATTGAGTTTGAACCTTCTTCATAAAACGAACCCAAACAGTGGCTGCTACGTAGTCTGAAATGGAGGGCCCTACGAAGGTTGTTGAGTTTGAACCTTCTTCATAAAATGAACCCAAATAGAGGCTGCTGCAAAGTCTGCAATGGAGGCTCTTATGAAGGCTCCTACAAAGTCTGTAACGGAGGCTCTTATGAAGGCTCCTACGAAGGTTATTGAACCTTCTCTCCAAAACAAACCATAACAGGGGGGCTCCATTTAAACCCGACAGAGGCTGTTGAAATGGTAAACATAAAGTTTGTGGTTGGTGGAAAATCTCGTGATTAGAGATAAAAGTGGAGATTTTAGTGGAGCTACCATCTGGTAACAAGGATGTAGGGAATTACGGTTGAATTCGACCGTTATTTATGGAAAACGGTTATTTGACTCGGAAAACGGGACTTATTGTTGCGCGTCCCACAGATAGCGCCACTGATTGTACAAAAAGATGCACATACCAGGCCGTCAATGGTGATTGACGGAGTTAGGGGTGATGGTGGTGATGCCGAGTGCAAGATAACCTGAAAATAAGAAATAGAAGAAACTACGTTAAGTGATTACGCAGGGGTAGGACCCTGCGAACCACCTCCGGCGTGAGAGTAAGTATGAGTTACGGTTGTATAAGTGTGTGTAAGTCAAGAGATGAGTGTTGAATCAACTTACCATAATTCTCTGCCCGTCCAACCTATTTATAGTGGAAGAAATAGGGTTTGGTACACCTCTACGCAAATGTAAGAGAACATGGGGGCGTCCCATGTTTGTGGGTAACCGCTAGGGCTTAGTGACCCACGTTCCCTAACTTGTCAGGGAAGCCAGGAAAGAGAGGGAGATCGTGGGTTTGACCAAGTCAAGACACATCTCGAAGGGGGTTCCATCAAGCTGTTCGGAGGGGGCTCCGAAAAGTGACGGAGGCCTTGACAGAGGGGGCTCCGTACAGTGATGGAGGCCTTGATTGAGGGGGCTCAGAACCGTGACGGAGGCCTTGATGGAGGGGGCTCCGTACAGTGACAGAGGCCTTGACAGAGGGGGCTCCGAACCGTGACGGAGGCCTTGATGGAGGGCAGGCTCCGAACCTCGACAGAGGTTAGACACTATGAGTGCTTTGGGTGCAGGTCGAAGGCATAGGCTTCTTCCTATAGGAGGGTACATCATACCCTTTGTACAAATGGTAAGCTAAGTACCATAGTGACGGTAACGCTCATTAGCAGAGCGGAGGGTACGTCGTCAATACCATAAGGTGAAAATAGAAAGTAAACTCTCCCATTTCATCACCAATATTCGGCCAAGGCAAAAACCAAGAAGAAATCATAAAGTTTTTCAAGATCAAGTGCTTAAACAAACCCTAGTATACTTCTATATAAGGTTTTGAAATAAAAACCAAGAAGTAATTAGTACCTAGTTACTTAAACCTCGTCATTCAACATGTAAGCTTTTCATAATTTTTATAACTCTTTCATAATCATACTTGAGCTATTTTATCATTCTAGTAAGAAAACATGCAAGTATCATATGTATTTATACCACTTTTAATTGTTTTTAGTACTTATTATAAGTTTTAATCATCCTATAATTATTCCCATGACACATATCATTTTTGATGATGTTTAGGAACCCATGACACCCTAAGAAGGTGTATTGTAGGTTTAGAATAGATTTGGTGTTGATTTGAAGTGATTGCAACAAGTATTACAGTAGAAATATCATTTTTGACAACTTAGAATTGAGGTCTGATCGTTTTTGTAAAATCTGGAAATTTCGTCAGGTAAAGGATTATTTTAGGCTCGATAAAAACAGACTTTAAAACGAAACCGTGGTCGCTTGAACGGGTTAAAACGGATTTATAACGAAGAAGTTACGTTATTTTCAAGTTTAACGACGAAAACTTATTTTCTGAAAAATTCAAAGCTGTTAAGGTATTTTTAAGGGGCAAAAATGAGTTTTAAACATTATCTAAATGAGTCAATTTATCAAAAATATATTAGTATACTTTAAGACGAAACTAAGGATATATAAAACGTAAAAAACGGACTTATAATGACTAAGTTACACGCGTTTAAATAGGGTTATCGTAACTATTTTATACAAGTATAAACACTTATATATATTTCCTATTAGTCAAAATTGTTGTCGCAAGTGACCATGTTTGGAGTCGTTTTTCACATCGATAGAATATTTTTGAGAAGACGATGTCTTCTAGTAAAAGTGAGTTCACCTAGCCTATTTTCCAAAATGTTCAACCGTTCGTCAAACGGAGTTGTAACGAATAAAATACGGTCACTCAAACTTTGCCGAAAACTAACCTTAAACAATATTTTTAGTCCGACTACCCTACTTCATCTATATTTTTCTCTATGATCGAGACTTCTATGATCAAAAGTTAAAAGCTAAGACTTTTAGATAACGTTACAAGCTTTCCAAAACCATTGAGTTTGTTTTCTAACACTCGATATTCACTATTTTATGACTAGCTTTTCGAGGCCATTTAGCCATTTTCATGAGTTGTCAAATTATATTGTTTTACGACGAAAAACTATAATTTCTTAATAAATCAATAAATGACTATCGTAGGATATCATTTCAACGTAAATACTTGTAAAGTAATTTATAACTAGACAATACATTATAAACTTATTTTTCGACGATAAACTTTATTTTCAAAATGCACAAGTGGTATGAATATCATATGAGTTTGCATGCATAACATTAAATCATGACTTATATTAGATCATATCATCATTAATAGGTCGCGGTTAGAGATTGCGCCTCATTTCAGTGTATCCACTTTTTCCATCATATTATTGTATCAAGTGAGTTTTCATAGCCCCGTCTTTCAAGTTTATACTTTATTTCAATCCTACAGGGGAGAATACATTGCACATCATTTTTATTACGACGCCAAGTATATCAAATTCATTACATTGCTTAAGTTGCCTAATTGCCAATTGAATGTCCCCATTTCATAATCATGAACCGTTAATTCCGGAAGAAGCGAGGGTGAGTGAATAGATCTATTGAGGGTGACTCATCCATCCAGGTTGGTGGTCCCAACTGGTCAAATGGATGCATTTCATTTAATATCATAATTTGAGTTTTTTGGCAAAACACTCTGCTGGGGCGAACATCATGATCAGTCTAGCTTCGGTGTCATGTGCTTATAGCAATTGTAATATTTTTATGTCACATTTTTGTCATACATGACTTATACTTGTGGTGGTCGTATAAAACATTTACATAAACTCTATGAACTCACTCAACCTTTGTGTTGACACTTTTAGCAATGTATTTTCAGGTATCTAAGGCATATACTTCATGGCATGCATGTGGACTTATCATAAAGTCGCGGTGACGACGCGTCTCACATGGGTTTTATGCACTTTAAAACATCGTTTGGATTGTAATAAACTTATTTCCGCAAACGTTATCTACTTTTGGGACCTATCTTTGTAACTCTGAATGCTTTAAATAAATATCAAACGATGTGTTTTTAAACGACACTTTAGGTCGTTCAATATAACTGTAACTGTGATGCTATGACAATCATCCCCCAGGAATTCCATTCCGCTGCAAAACAGGTAATTTGGGGGTGTGACAATTTGGATCAAAACCCTCGAATACAATCATCATCACAGATTTTTTCTTGCCTTCTCAAAACGAAAAATTGAAAAAGTTTTTTGATCTCAGTTTGTTTTATTTCGTGATACTCAATCAATGACTGCAGCATTTTTAAACTTTTCATAAAATGAGTCATTGATTGAGGGGGAAAATATTTCAAATTTATATCATCTAAAGGGCTTATCTAATCATCATATATACTTAACTAAAAAAGGTGTTTGCCAACTTTGAAAGGCTAGGAGCCTAGGATATGATTGTTATAATAGATGATTCGAGTTTGATATTCACACATAATTCCCATGCCTTTATATGATCTGATTGAATGATTTTCGATGTTGGATTGACTTTTATTAGTCGATTGCTATTTGGATGTTGTCGACCACCATATATCTGTATGTATGTCTGTTTGTGTTGACTAACGTATGCAGATAACATGGTCTATAAGAAGGTTCCCGCTCCAGCTCCCACAAAAGTGGATGATTGGGTGCTGATTGGAAAGGGCAACTATATCTTGGGTCGACAAAAGAAGAAACGGAACTTAATCAGATCTCTATGGATATTTTGCATGATACATACAACTTCAGAGGTCTCACTGCATCGGCAGATGGTTTCTTCCATCCTTTCAACAACAACAGAAGTAACTTCTGTTTTTACACCACCTAACGGATCTTTGTGCAGAACAAGTAGTGAATGATACCATATTTGTATTTTTCATGGTAGAAAAATATTGTTTGAAAATAAGTCAGACTCTAAATCTTTTGAAAATCAATCGGACTCAATTTTTCATAAAATTTCATCACTCAATCTATGACTTTTTTCATCGATTAAGGGGGAGAGTGATTTCAAAATATCATATTTTCAAACAATATTTCTTCAAATGGACTTGTTTGAGTAATTTGTGTCTGTTCCATTTGTACAAATTAAGTGGTGAATAAAGTCTTTGAGATAAGTGTCATGGTATGATCTTTCTAAAATATACTGATCTTTCGAAATGAAAATCATACTTGACACTAACAAAATACCTCATAAATTGAAGGGGAGCGTTGTTGTGTTCCATTATCAGAATGTAACTAATCTGACCACATTTTCCTCACAAATTATCTAAACTTATTTAAATCAATTGGGATCCAAAATCTCAAAAGGTTTGACATTTTTTATCGGGGGAGAAAATGTGATTTAAATATGAAATCTGATAAAAGGTGATCGTTTAGATTCAAAAGTGCAGGTTCTCTCTAGTATGTGCTAAACTAATTCATATATCGATGCACATATTGAGGGGGAGCGATTAAATGTTCTTTATCAGTAAAAGTTTAAAAGAAATCTATATCTTTCCCCAAAATGTTTTCTAAAGTATTTAAATCAATTGGGATCATAAATCTCAAACAGGTGTGAAATTTTTGATATGGGGAGAGATTGTGATTTAAATCTGAAATCTGATTAAAGGGTGATTGTTTAAAGATTCAAATAAGCACTCATTCCTCCATGTGCCAAACATTTTCAAATACACGATGCACATGTTGAGGGGGAGCTTTTACAAAGACTTAAACAAGCACTTCTTCATCCATGTGCTAAAAGATTTCAAAAGCCAACGCACATGTTGAGGGGGAGCATTTATGAAAAATCAAAAACAATTGAGGTACAAAATGCTTTGATTCTATATAACAAGTACCTTGATTGATTTTAGAAATGATTTTCATTTGGTTTCAAGGCGGAAAGAACTGTACCAAAAGACCGACCACTTTACTTTATGTATTGGAGTTATAAGGATGGTAAGGTTAGGTATTAGTTCTCATGATCCCGCCAGAGCCGGAGGGATCTACCCAGGGACAATCTACTAGATAGTGTAGAAGTCCTTAGGTATGATGAAAAAAAATGATAAAAAGTGAGAATAAGGGAAGAGTGTCGACTGAGATAGAGCTAGGACTGGAATAAACCCAACAAAGTTCTAGTAATGAAGTCTCGGTAAGCACTGAAGGGGTTGAAGAATGAAAAAGAAATGAAAAGTGAAAAGGGTGAAAAAAAATAGCCCTTCAATAATTCAACCTTAGGGCAGAAACCGGGTTCAATACATATGCTACTAGTGGTTACTAAGGTAACGCCGGTATTGAAGACAAGACGTCATGGACCCAGTGACGCACTACACTAAACTTCCCAAGCTACTCAAGTTCTCTTAAAAGGACTTGTTTCATTCTCACGGAGAACCTACATTATCTATCGACTTTCTCTTAGAGATGGTTGATATTGAAGAAGGAGACCCTCTCCATAGTCTCCGAATAGGAAACCAAATGTGCACTATTGAGTCTAGAGCCAAGAGATCATCCACAAAATCTCACTAGGACACATAATTTATGAAAACTTGTTGTTTCACATAATGTGGGAATTGAGAATATGTAATTGAGAGTCCTACGCATTATCCTCATGGTATCGCCAGAACATCCGAGTGATATGTAAAGTATTCACGATGAAGATGGTAATCCTTCTAGAGACAACATCAAACAAGCTCTTGGTGGGTGACATGTGAGATCCAACATGGATCAAGCTTGTGACAACTGGATAGAAACAATGGGGCGATTCACTCTTAGATCAACCTTGGTCCAAGAAATGAATTGACGAATACTTTTGAAAAACCTTTCGATGTGCTCTACAATTCTTTTCTCGTGGCACATCAACTGAGCGTTATTTTCTCAAACAAAAGTATTTATGATTGAAAATTGATCTTTCTCATAAAACCTTCGTCGCATTGCAAAAGTCTTTCTCTCAAGCAATACGCAATTTTTTTTCAAATCAATTTTTCATCAATCAGTGAATCTCAATTCGCTGGCTCACTCACTCCGTGTTGTCTACTTTGGGATGTTCCGGTTTAAGAACGGCTAGATCAAGCTGTGAAACCCTGTTGATGACGTATAGTCCGCATTTGGGTCACGAACCCGACCAGTGAACGCCACTAACAAGCCCATTACGAATGGGCTAACCCAATAACTGTTTGGGCTCACGAAAGCCCAAACCCAAAGTTATTTGGGGCATTGGATATCGGATATCTCTTACTTACGAGATATGCATTAAACTGACCGACTTAGGCGGGATACGCCGAAGGTTGGGGAACACGAAACCAACAAGGATTTCGTGTGTATATAAGGGGCATCCTAGCCCTCATTAAAGGTAAGATCTAAAAACCCTAACTCTCCATTAACCCTAAAACCGATTACTTACTCTCACGCCGGAGGATAATCGTGGGAGACAATCCCACGATAAGCCTAACGGTGTTTTCTGTTTACTTAGTACGCCGGTCTCAAGCATCAAGGTTCAATTGGTACGAGAACCGGAGTCCAAACAAAGAACGTCCAACTTTTGTATCAACAAGTGGCGCCATCCGTGGGACACTCACTAAGAACTAAGAACTAGAATGACGAAGCAAGGAAATCAAAACCAGCGATCGCATGGTGACATACATGGAAAGAAGCAGCAAAGTGGGTCAATTTCTAAACAAGCCTATGGGACAACCAGCGCTACTAGAAAACAAGCATCAGGCCCAGATCTGGTCTTCCCGATAGTGGAACCACGCCCGGGGACAACCCAGGCCACCACAACCACCACTGGTGCAGAAGGTCCACTGCGCACTCCTTTTACCACTCCACTCCAATCGGTGCTAGAAACGGACCTCACAAAAGCACCAGACGCACCTGACCGAAACAAAGGTCTAATGGTAGAAACAGACACCCTTGCTCTAGAAGGGGTTGCTCTGGAACTAGCGCCAAGTGATTTCGTGTCTCAAAACTACGAAACCTTGGCTGCTCTCATGCAAGAGGAAGCGAAAAAGAGGTCAGGTCGGAGTTTGCATGCCAGACTCGATTTCGGCCCGGAGTATGAAATATCTCCCCCGCGCCATCAGAAGGAAAAGCGCGGAAGGAATAGCCGCCAACCCCCAGTATTTACCAGGATTGGGAGGGTAGTTGAGAATGAAGAAGCAGCGGACATGCAATACCTTGGGGAACATGAAGAGGAAGGACGGCGTACTAATGTCCACGCTAGGCTTGGTAGTCGTAGGGTCCATGACAGACTCGGGCGGCGGGACTCTCCAAGCGAAAGCCCAAGTGAAAGCCCTTTAAGTGCGAATTCTGAGGATAGTCGGCGCAAGCGCCGAAAGAGGGAAAGCTTGTCCTCTGGTAACTCCTCGGACAACGAGGACAGCGAAACTGGGCACTGGAAGTCCAAGAGGAAATATCGCGACCAGGAAGAGGAGGACATATCCCTCCCGTGGCGCCGCCAGAAGGTGGATGCGTTCACTCGGCGCATCAGCGATTTCTCAGAAAATAAAAGGAGACGCATGCCCGCCAATGTGAAAACCTATGATGGAACAGGTGATCCGGACGATCACCTAAAAAATTTCGAATCAGCCGCTACCATTGAGAACTGGCTACAGCCTGTGTGGTGCCACATGTTCAATTCCACACTAGTGGGAAGCGCGCGAAACTGGTTCAGTAAGCTTCCACGCAGAAGCATTGATGGATTTGAAGAGTTGCGGAAGGCGTTTCGCCTGAACTTCACTCAAAGGAAAAAGTGTGCTAAAAACCCTGTCGAACTTGCCAGGGTTAAATAGCGCCAGAGGGAAGCTACAAGCGCTTATGTGGAGCGCTTCAAAGATGAGTGCATACAGGTCAAGGCATGTCCCGAAGTACTGAAGATCTCAGGATTCATGAACGGGATCAATAACCCAGAACTTATCAAATGGCTGAATGACAGAGTCCCCCAAACATTTGATGAACTTATGAAGCGCATGAGGTCCTTTATCCAAGGAGAAGCTGATGCGGCGGACAGTAAGAAGGGTTACTCAAACTATAGGTCACAGGAACAACCTCGGAGACAATCCACTGACCAGAGTAACAACCGCAACAGGAACTACCGTAGCCAGGGGAGCGGACGGGATAATGACAGATATACCCCGCTGACCAAGACTCCAAAGGAGATATTCGCAACGGAAGGCGCGAACTTCCCAAGACCCCCACCAATGCGCACCCCAGAAGATCGGCGCGTGGGGAGTGGATACTGTGACTATCATGGACAGAAGGGCCATACCACCAATGAATGTGTCTAATTGCGCCAGCTAATTGATAAACTGGTAAAAGAAGGCAGATTGGACCACTTGGTTAAACACATCAAGGAAGGGAAAGATAAGCAAAAGACTAGAAACAAGAAAGAAACACCTAAGGATAAGGCTGATACCATATACATGATACAATCATGGCAGCGAATGACTAGGCAGAAGATCAGCCAAAAGTTCTCCCGTGGAAGCGAAATCTCTTTCCCCACCTTGACTGCGGACAACGCAGTGGTTGAACTGCTCACCATCGAAATTAACGCAGGGGGTCACGATATCCACCGCATGTACGTTGATAGGGGAGCCTCCGTAGATATAATGTATGAACACTGTTTCAAACGACTGCGACCTGAGATACGAAGTCAATTAAGCCCAGTTAGGACGTCGTTGACCGGTTTTACAGGCGAAAAGATATGGCCCATGGGGCAAATACGCCTACTAGTCATTGTTGGCAACAAGGAACACTCCACGACAGCCTGGATGACTTTTATGGTAATCAAATCCCCTTCGCCATACAATGGCATTATCGGAAGACCAGGGATTTCAGCCATACGCGCAGTACCGTCTACAGCGCATAGGATGCTAAAATTCCCAGTGGAAGGAGGCATTGTTACCCTCTACAATACGACCGTACCGCCGGGAGAATGTAACACAATTACATGTGAGACGTCACACATTCCGGAACAGCGCGCAACTAAAGTGCCAAACCTGAGGGTTGCGATTCACCCTGATTACCCAGAACAAGAAGTATTGATCGGAGGATCGTTATCTGATAGCGGCAGAGCAGCCGTATGCGCACTCTTGCTAAAGAACCTGGATATTTTTGCGTGGGAACCAAAGCACATGACCGGTGTACCACGCTCGATTACAGAACACCAGTTGAAAATCCGACAAGGATACTCCCCGGTACGACAGAAGAAGCGCGGCCAGGCTCCAAACCGCGCAAAAGCAATTCTGGAAGAAGTACATAAGCTTGTGAATGCAGGTATCATGCGAGAGGTCTACTACCACGACTGGCTTTCCAACCCAGTAATGGTGAAAAAGAGTGATGGTAGTTGGAGGATGTGCGTGGACTTCACCGATCTCAATAAGGCATGTCAACAAGACTGCTACCCGCTACTAGAGATAGACTGGAAAGTAGAATCTTTATGTGGATACCCACTTAAATGCTTCCTTGTTGCATACAAAGGATACCACCAAATTCAGATGGCTAAAGAAGATGAAGAAAAAACGGCCTTCCATACAAGCCAAGGTGTTTTTTGTTATACTAAGATGTCTGATGAGTGTCTAAATACTCATCATTTTTGTACAATCTAAACTGCAAAATCATCTGAAAACACTCAGAAATGCATCAAAATGATGAAAATATCACAAATCAGTGTTTTATGTGTTTCAAATGCAAAAATATCAAAATCAGATGAAAAACAGATCAAGTTTGCAAAATTGACAGTTTTAGTCCCCCAAGTTTCAAAAGTTGTCAAAAACAGTCCCTGGTATATCAAAATCAAGAAAAATATCATTCAAGGTCCCTGAAATATTCTAAATTGTCAAAAATGGTCCTTGATTGATTCTTTGGTCAAATGGCAGAAAAGGTCCTTCAAGTTTGAAAAATGGCAAAATTAGTCCTTGGATATTTTAAAATGGAAAATGATCAAATATTATCCTTGTACTA
Source organism: Chrysanthemum seticuspe (assembly GCA_019973895.1). NCBI lineage: Eukaryota > Viridiplantae > Streptophyta > Magnoliopsida > Asterales > Asteraceae > Chrysanthemum > Chrysanthemum seticuspe. The sequence goes on along the minus strand of BPTQ01000007.1, from coordinate 162,513,642 downwards.
TCAAAGTTTGTCAAGTTTGGTCCTTGTGATAAGTTTGGAAAAGGGGCAGGTTTGGTCCCTTAACTTTGGCCGAATTACATTTTTGGTCCTTGTGATACTACTAAACCAAACCGGACCCTTGTTATTATCTCAACCCAAAACCAACACAACCCAAGTCCAATAACCAGCTGGCCCATATCCAAGCCCAAACCCTTTTTGAACCTTGACCCTTGACCCCTCCATGCTTGAACCTTGAGCCACCCACGTTATTATACTCGGTCAAACGAAGTCAAAACCGGCTACTGTGCATCCCTTACCTCTTTGTCGCGCCAAAAACCCAGATACCACCATGGTTTCCTTGATTTACTCTATCCACCCTCACCACTTGTTTAACCAACCCCCTCCACCTTCACTAACACCCAAAGATCTTTAATTGCTTCAAACCACTCCATTAATGCTCAAACCTGCTTAAGAGACTTTTGGCGCCAAAATGACACTTGGACGATTATGATGATTTTGTCCAATCCAATGGCTCAGATGAGGTGGGAAAGTTTCAGAGGTCAACAAGGAGTCTCAAAAGTCATTATAAAGAGAAGAGGAAGCAATGTGGAGATCCATCTAGTGTAATTTTTATTTTCTTAGTCGTTTTTATCATTTTAAGCTTTCTAGTGTAAAACTTAGCTTTCAAATACTGTTTTAATCAATCTCAGTGTATTGTGAATCCTTTTTAATAATCAATTTCAAGCTTTCAGTTTCAATTTCAGTATTTGCAAACTTCAAGTTCAAATTTTCAATATGTTTTGAATGTTGTTATTAGTTGTTGATTTGGACTGAATAAGCCACATAAGCTCCTAGATAGCTTATTAAAGCTATTAGAAACTTTAAAAATCAGTTTAGAAGTGAAATAGAAAAATCAGCAAAAATACCAAATAAATAGTTTAAAATTCAAAAATCCATGGAAATGGTAATCAAAGCTGGAGCAGGGTGAATTTTGGATGGCCTTGGTATAGAGCTTCTTGGGAAGCCATAGGAAGGGGTCTTTTGATCTTGGTTCTGTGATTTCAGTTGGATAGCCACTTGTAAGCATTTTGATCATTTTGGCATTTCACTGTTTGAATTGTTAAATAGCTTGAATTTCTGTTTCTTCATGTTTATTAGTTGTAGTTAAGTAAAGTTAAAGATTAAAAACAGTTGGTTGTTCTTTTTAATTCATAGTTGCTAAAAATCTAATTTTGACAGTTAAAATAGCATCATCATCATTTCTCAGTTTAATGTTGTTATGGCTGTTGTTTTATGTTTATTTAGTCTTGATAAATGATATTATAAGGTCTGTAATCAGTTTCATGGTTTTAATTTGTGTTTAGCTTTGAAAATCACCAAAACAGTTATATTAAGTCTTGTTTGGATTTGTTAGTTAAACTGTGTTAGAGGTTGTTTGAGTGGTTGCTTGTTATTGTTTTATATCACACTTGGTCTAATTAACTCATAGAAGCAAGTAAAAACCAGTCTTTGTTCATAAAAAGTCAAAATAATCTTTGATCCTATCTTGTGCACTAACTGTTGGTTTTTTATGATCCATGATCTTGTTTTTGTGTTCATAAGTTATCATTATTGATCAAATCAGTCTTAGTTCACCTTAACATAACATTATCAGTGGGTAGATTTGATCAAAAGTTCATTTTAGTCAACCTTATTGTTTTTCTCAAAAAGTCAAATTTCAGTTGGGTCGTTTTTGAATTAAATAGATAATTTTAGTGTGTGTTTAATATTGAGATTTAGCTTATAAGCTTTTGGAATATTAAAGTTTAGCTGCTAAACTTAATTAGAAAAATATTTGTTCACTTTTAATCAGCTTATTCACTACTTTTTACTCAGCTTCTTTTAAGACCTGTTTCAAAATGGTGCTCTGTGCACAGTGGAAGTAGCCACTTTCACAAGCTCACAAATAGCTTATTAGTTGGTCTAATCTTGTGATTCTTGGTTCTTTGGGTAGCTGACCTAGCCATCTTGAGGTCTCAAGCTTTAAATTCCATTTTCTAGCTTGTTTGGTAGGGCTGCAAGGGACTTTAACCTTGTCCCATTTCTGTCTTTTAACAACAAGAATCCTAGTGCTTATTTGCTTATTTCCATCTTATCAGTATGCTTCTTTGTGTTTTCTAGCTTCATTTGAGTAGCTTAAGCTTGTTTGAATCTTATTCTATCTTTGGTTTTAGCTTGTAAGCTTGTTTGAGCTTAAAATCATCAAATAAGCTCATAAAGGCCACTGTTGAGCTTTTTAGCTCTCAAACGGCTTATTTTCAGTTTGTAAAATTTTTGTCTTTGTAAACGTTTCTTATTTTAAGTAGTTAAGTAGTTTTCAAAAAGAAAAACCAGAAAAAAATCATTTTTAAAATAGTGATAGCGTTTATTTAATAGAATTAAGCTTTTTGATTTTTCTTTTTAGCTTATTATTAAGCAAATCTAGTTTTTATATTTTTCTTAGTTTTCTGTCACCTTAAGTTATTTTTAGAAAAAGTTTCATAATTTTCCTAATCTGTTTAGTATTTATTAGAATTTTTAATAGTTAAAAGTATTAAATAATTAGTAATAAATAATTAAAAAGCATAAAAAATATCTTTTCAGTTTTAAAATTAGTTTTATCATATTTTAGATTTTTCTAAGTTAAAATTTTATTTTTCCAGGTTTATTTTATATTTTCTTGTATTTAAGTGTATTTTAAATAATAATTAATTAGTAATAAATATATAAAAAGTGTAAAAAATATATTTTTAGTTTTAAAATAAGTTTTATAATATTTTAGATTTTTCTAAATCATAATTTTATTTTTCTAGCCTTATTTCATATTTTATTATATTTTAGAGTATTATTAAATAGTTTAAAATAGTTTTTAATTAATAATAATTAAATAAATAGTTATAAAAATTATTTTCTTTTTCTAATAATTTTATTTTATTTTTAGGATTTCAAAAATGTCATTTTCATATTTTTAGGTCTTTTATTTCTTAGATCTCACTTTTATTTTATACGTTTACGTAGTTTTTAAACGTACGTATTTACGTTTCTTTAATCTGATTGTTGTGCTTCCAATTCTGTTTCCAAATATCTTTCCAATCAATCAGTAGAGTAATCATCCATCCAAATCCTTACTGATCACTGTCCTTAGTGATCATTCTATCTCTGAAAGTGTTTACACACCATTGAGTCTCCGTGGGACTTAACGACCCGGGAATCCACTATATTCTCCAGATCTTCATTACATTGGTTTCTGAGCAGTTTTAAGTTTATTACGGTTAGCCATTCACAAGTGGTTAGCTTGAGTGATATAACTTGACGGTTCGGATCCGATCAATGCCCTTTGGCATGAAGAACGCAGGCGCCACTTACCAGCGATTGGTGGACAACGCATTCGAAAAGCAGGTGGGCCGCAACCTAGAGGTTTATGTCGATGACCTTGTCATAAAAAGCCATACGGAGGATGAATTGATGCGTGACATTGAGGAAACGTTTAAAACACTGAAAAAGATTAACATGAAGCTAAATCCAAAGAAATGCACTTTTGGTGCTACAGAAGGTATGTTCCTCGGATATTTGATAGAGCCCGATAGCATCAAACCGTGTCCAGAAAAAACTAAGGCTGTTGTGACACACGGTAAATTTTCACTAAAATTTAACTAATAATAAGTAATTTATTAATACTAAGCATAAGTCATTAAGCATGCATAAGCTTTGCCTGATCATTTGAGTAGTTAACTCGCATACAGTAGATAATTGCACCACTTTTGCATTCATATCATTTTATGAATATTTCATTTCATTTTGTCTTATGATTAAATTGTAAGACGGGAGGTTTTCTCGTTTTCCCCAGTGACCGACACTGCACGCGTACCGACACTATGATAAGGGCTTGATAAAACAAATGACAAACCTCCGTAATGAAAAATATTACAAAGATAATAATATCTCCGATGCGTATCTATAAGATACTACGTTATAGAAATTATCAAACAATGGTACTTCAGTCACAACTTAATTTCGCGGGACACAAAATATTTAATACACTTGCACTTAAACAATAACTCTTATAAGACTCAAACAAAATTAATACATAAGTAAACACAAGTACATACATGTACACAAATAAACCATAATTATAATATACATATACACACACGTTTATTTGTTTTTATAAATGAAAACCTTTATCAAATTTGAGATAATATATCTTTGTCTTCTCTTCCCACACACGACAAAACACAAAAGTAGGAGAAGATATCAAATCTTCATCTTCAACCTCTACTTCTACACCTCCCTTGTAGGTCGAATCTCCCCAAAGAAGAAAACCCAACATGATTCTTTCATCACCTCCCCTTCTCTCTTACCAAAACCATGTAATTTTTGTCTCTCAAACCCACTCCTTTGAGGCGCCGGCTACCCTTTCGAATGAGTCCAAGAAGAGTCAAGACAAAGCCACCCAAGAGAAACATATCTCAACATCAATCTACCTTGAGCCAAAGTCCAATATTTGCCTAGGTTTTTGAAGATTAACTAATTTCGGCTTCAAACCAAGTCACAAGAAGAGAAAGATAGTCAAGCTCTTCCCAAAATACTCCCTTTATCTCTAGTAGAGATGTGGAACGCCCCAACTCAGTTTCTTCATCAATTGTACTAAAAATTAGGGTTTGTGAAACTTAGGGTTTTCAAAAATTGAATTGGGGTTTTTGCAATTGGGAGTGTATTGGAGCTAAATCAAGTCTCGTTTGGTTCGAACCCACGAAGCCATTTTCGTTCCTCACGCATCATCTCTCGAGTTGAGGTTATGAATCTTTTCTTGTTGTAATGTTTTGTACGTTATTCTTGTGATGTTAAGTTTAGTATTTTGTATCAAACATGTGTTACACACTTGGTCATGTTAATAACATTCTTTCTTGGTTGCTATGTTGAAAATTAAAATTGGTCATTCACTTGGTTGGGTTAAATTCTGTCGAGAGTAAGAAACACAAGAAAAATAGAGGAGTTAAGTTTTATAAAAAGATTTACTAATAAGAGTTAGTACCAAATCTGGAAATTTATGTTAGTCATGATGTCCTTGAGTAGTACTCAAAGTGGTGTATAAATCTTGGTAACTTGAAATCTTTGGTAAATGATTTGGGTGTTGGAATTTAATTTGGTCTTGTACTTTGTTGAGTTTTTCTGTCGAGATGCGTGAAACAAGAAGAATTAGAGAAGTTGAGTTTATAAAAGTTGGACTAAGAACTAGGGTCTTTGATACTATAATCTTGGTATTTGACCATGAACTTGAGTCGTCGTTTACAAATGGGTGTCCGTTTGGTTTTCTGTCGAAGGTAAGGAACAAGAAACAATAAAACAAGTCAAGTTTTTATAAATTCTAAAAGGAACCTGTGTTTGGATACTCACATTTTTCTCCTCCACTCGACACTCATGTCACTTAAGGTGTGTCGAGCCATGTTATGATGTTGTCCAAACCTGAAGAACATACGTGTTACCTTAGAGTCATATGACTCGAAATGTATGTTGAGAACCTTGTAACTAAGCCGTTGTGTACGTCTAGGGAGAAACTCAAGTATAATGTGATCTTTTGTTAAAACATATTAGTAGTCTATACTTGTCAAGTTTTCCGTAAGAGTAAAATAGTTGACGGGATGAGACCAAGTTGAAGTAGTACTCAACTAGTATATGGTATTGATTCGCGCAAAACCGTCAAGTCAACAGACTTAAAACAACTTAAACACAAATACAATTAAGATCAGAGAATACAGGGGATTCCCGGGTCGTTAAGTCCCAAGGAGACTCAATGGTGTGTTAAACACTTGATTAGACGATAGAATGATCACTAATGATAGCGATCAGAAAGGATTAGGATTGAATATTACACTACTGAAAAAAGTTATAAAATAAAGCGACTTAAATGCAAATTAAGAAAATTAAAAAAGTTAAAATCTATTAAATAAACGCTATCACTATTTTTAAAGTGATGAACGTTTAAAACTTAAAACTAAAAACTTACGTTTAAATAAAAATAACGTAAACGTACAAAATAAAAAGTGAAACTTACACAATATAAATCCTAAAAATATGAAAAATAAATTTTTACAATCCTAATGATAAAAGAAAATTATTAGAAAAAGAAAATTATTTTTATAACTATTTATGTAATTATTATTAATTAAAAACTAATTTAAACTATTTAATAATTATCTAAAATACAAGAAATTAGGAAATAAGACTAGAAAAATAAAATTAAGACTTAGAAAAATCTAAAATATGATAAAACTAATTTTAAAACATAAAATATATTTTTAAGACTTTATATGTATTTATTATTAATTTAAAACTATTTAAAACTAATTTAAATTATTAAAAATACCAAATAAAAGGAGAAAAATAGGGAAAAATACTTTTTAAGCTTTTTACATTTATTTAAACTTAAGAAAAATGAAAAATTATTTTTTTTGAAGCTTTTCTTAATTATTTGTATTAAAAGCTATTTAAAAATACTTAAAAACTAGATAAAATGTAGAAAAATACCAAACAAGCTAGGAAAAATCTGAAAAATTCAGGAAATGCTTAAAATAATATAAGGAATAAAGGAAAAATATAAAAACAGGCACTTGTGTGGAGAAATGTGAATCTGCTATGGAAGTGCTTATTTGAAATAAGCACTTGATAAGCAAAAGAGCACCAAAAGCTACCAGCTGTTAACAGAAGCTTAAATATGATAAAAGAGCTAAAATGCAACAGGAATCAATAAGCTAAAACCACAGAAGCACAAGCTAGGACAGATTTGATGATAAGAGCTATAAGCTAGAAAACAGGTTCTAGGGGTCTACTTTGAGCTTAAGCCTCAGCTTATCCAATAAGCTAAAGAGAAAACTAAGAGCATGGCTCTCAAGCCAACCTAGCAGAGAACTTAAATCCAAGGTTACAGCTAATATGGACTTGAGATGAATAGGCTACAGATCAAACAAAAAGCTGCAAAAAGGAACAGTGCTGCTGCACAGAACAAATACAATAACAGGTACCTAGGTTTAAGCTAATCTAAAAGCTAATCAGAAGCTTCAAACAGAAAACCAGAAATGTGGGACTTAAGCCCACCTAGCAAAGAGCTTGTAAACCAAATTTGAGCTTCTACTTGTAAATAATAAACACTGTGCAGGCCCTGCAAGTTCTGCACAAAAACTGATTTTGAAACTCTTTTGACTTTTTGATCAAACTGAAAAGTTGACTATCTTGAGTTTTGATCTTGATTTTAAGGATGAGAATGATGTTACTAGATTAAATGAAGATATATCAAGCTTTGTTTATGAATTTGGAACACAAAAACAAGATTTGATTTTACAAAAATCTCAACAGTTACTGTTGAGATGACTTAAGTTGGATTTTGACTTTCTTACAGTTGAAAACTGATTTTTCTTGTTTCTATGAGTTACTATGAGCTAATGAGACATGAGACTAGCATAAGCAACATCACAAGCAGCCTATAATATGACTGAACTAATAAATCCAAACACCCCTTTATCTACCTGTTTGCATATTTAAATGATCCAAATTCTAATCTAACTAATACCAGTGATCAAACTGAGCTTATAAGGCTTAAATACAGTTAATGAAACATGTTTAAACTGATGGTAACCACAGAAACAGAAACAAGCATGAGATGCAAAAATGACAAAAAAATGAAAAGTGAGAAAGTAACTCACATGTGCTCAACTGATGTGCAGACCAATACCAAACCCAAAGAACCACTATACTAATCTATTTAAACCCATAACAAGACTGCATCAACCCAATGTCCATTTCCTTCTTCAATTTGAGCTCACAGTTGACCTTGGTTGACCATATAACAAATTTGCTTAAAACTGATTCAAAAGCTTATCAAAAGCTAAATAAAGCTTAAGTAAGCTTAAATAAGATTACTTGATTATAACAGGAGCTTATTAAAACCTTGAATATGGAAATTTAAACTTGGAAATTTCCACAGTAACCAACAAACTTGAAATTTGATTAAAACTTAATATTGATGCTCAAAAACTCAATACAACAATGTCTCAACTTAAATGTGATACAAAACAAACTGAAATTACAATATTTGATTTTAACTAATACATTTTAAAAAAAACGACATTAAAGGAAATTATAAAAAACTAGCTACTCTTCAATCTTGCTTCTTTCTTCCCTTTTTATAGTTCCAATCTGTTTCTCTCACATGGATGAGCAGTTCCCACCATCTTTGTAGCCATTGGATCACCTAAATTGCCATATGTCGTTTTTGGTGCCAAAATGGACTTTTGCAGTTTTTGGTTGAGTGAAATGGGGAGGGGTGCAATAAATGGTTTTTGGAGTTGTGATGAGGTGGGGGGACAAGAGGGGTGATATGTTGAGGTGGAGGTGAGGGCATGGGAGTGATTTCAGGGATGGTGGAGAGAAACAGTTGAGAGGGTGAGACTTTGGCGGCAAAAAGGTGTTTGTTTGACCAAGCAGTTGACTGGTGATATTAATAGAAGGGGGTCCAAAATTGGGGGTTCAAAAGGCTAATGACAGGGGGTCACTTGGTTATTGACTAGTCCAAAAAGGGTTTTAAGGTAATAATAAACAAGGACTAGATGTGTAAATCCTGAAAATGTAGGGACCTAAACTGCCATTTTCACAAAGATGCTCCAAGGGCTAAAAGTGACAAGTTCTAAAAGTATAAGGACTAAAATTGCCATTTTGCAATTTTCCAGGGGCCATTTCTGCCAAATTTGAAACTTGAAGGACCATTTTGTAATTTTCTCAAAACTTTTTATATTTTTCACCAAAGGACTAAATTTGACAACTTATGATTTTAAAAGGACCTTTGGTGACTTTACTTTTGAAATTATGGCTCAGGGACTATTTTTGACAATTTATGAAACTTGGGGGACTAAAACTGCAATTTTTGCAAATTTGATATGTTTTTCATCTGATTTTGATATTTTTGCATTTAAAACACATAAAACACTAATTTGTGATATTTTGATCATTTTGATGTGTTTCTGAGTGTTTTCAGATGATTTTGCAGTTTATTTTGTACAAAAATGATGAGTATTTACACACTCATCAATCCCCCACACTGAGATATTGCTAGTCCCTAGCAATGATTTGAGAAAACATAATGGATTTGAAACTCTTTACCAAAAGCCATTACTTCTGGAGTAGCCAAATGTTTCAGTTCAAGTAAGAACCATGGTACACCGATAACCATGTGATTTTGAGCAAACCACCAGCTTTCAACGGATTTGATTTTGTCTTCACCAGAAGCCGTACCCTTCTGGACTAGCCAACTCTTAGATAAATTATCAGCATTATCTTTGGTGAGCTGAATACCAATTATGGTTTTTCCACTGCCTTTACCACAAGCCATAATCTTGCGGGCTAGCCAACTCTTCACTTTTTAGGATATGGTGAGTTGAGAACCATACAATTTTGGGCAAATTGCAAGCCATATAAACGGATTTGAGAAATCTTTACCAAGAGCCGTTTGCTCCTGGATTAGCCAATCCTTTAGTTTACAAACATGGCGGACTGATAACCAATTGAGTAAGTGTAAAACACTTACTCCAAAAAAAAAATTTTTGGCCAAAAACGGGGGAATTGGGTAGATAATATATGACAAAATTCGTGAGAATTCCCCCCCACACTTAGAAATGAATATTGCCCTCAATATTCAAAGTACCGGCGGTTATGCCGAAACAAAGAACGTAAAAGGGAAATACTACGGCCATTATTATGAAAGATTTTTTTTTTTTTTTTTTTTTTTTTTTTTTTTTTTTTTTAGAGATATATGTATATATATAACATGTGGGGCATCACCCCCACACTTAGATGGAACACACGGGTGAAAACCCATGTTAAGCTACTGTTTTTGATTACCGAGTCGCTAGCTTGACTCGACCCCGAATTCATTGGTTCATGGGGAAGCAAAGTGGAAGAAACAATCTCCATCGGACTTTCATTCAAGATGTTTGGATAAACATTGAAGCACGTGAAAGTTCCACACCGATGAGATAAAGAAAGACAGACCCGGCTCACATATGGTACATGAAAATGCCGGGGTCAAAGATAGTGTCCTCACTCCCGAAGGAGTGAAGAAGAGAGGAAGTCACCGAGTAGGTGAAGAAAAGAAGGAAGACCATGATAACAATCATAAGTAGATCTTCTTCCTCGGGATTAAGTGCAATTGCACTTATTTGGATTTTATTGGTAGAGCTCTTTGGGTTGGAAGGCATCTCGGTGGGGAGGGTTGGAAGATTTGTCATAACTATGCAAATTGAGATTCTCTCCCCCCGATCATGATTTTTGCCATCCAAACAATCATACTCCAGCGGAGATATGATATGAGAGAGTTCACCGGCGAACTCCTCATGAAGAGAATCAATCACATAATGTGAATTTGTGAACTCTTGTTCCATTGTGGGCTCATCACTATCCTTAGTCTAAGTATCAAAGAGTGGATTCTCAGAAATTGAAGTGAATTCAGAGTCGAATTCAAATAGAGGATTGGTGAAAGTAGCTTTGAATGTTTCGGGAACAAAATGATCAACATTCTCTATTGGACTGTTGGGATAAGAAGTGAGTGAACGATCATTATCAATGAGACTTTCAGTCTCTCCCAGATCGGCTTCGAAATCAAAGAGTGGATTGATGTGAGTGAGTTCACCGGAGAACTCCTCAAGAAGGGGATCAGCATCAGATTGTGGAAGTGATGCCTCAACAAACTCGATGTTTCCATAGGAAGCACAATCGTCACTAAGATCAGAGAAAGTTTCAAAATGATCTTGAGAACACTCAAGAGGGAAAGGGATATCACACAGATGATCAGAAATTCCCTGTGACTCTCTCGGGATTGGGATAAGGTCCTCAACACTAGACGATTCCATTTCTGGAATAGTGCTAAGAAGCTCATCCCCCATGTTTAGAGAGTGAGTGGGAATATCAGGTGTGATAACAACAGACTGAGGGAGATTAGATGGACTAGCATACATATGTTTTATACTTTCCATTTGTTCTTCTGCTAGTAATTCCATCATAGTCTTTTCTCCCTGACTTTTCATGGAAGGAGTCTCAACTGATGAACTTGATGAATTGTTATAAAATTGTAGGATATCAAGGATATCTTCATCATCATCGTCATCAGGAATGAAACGGAATCGAGAGCTAGATTTGGCTGCTTTTTCTATTGCAATTGATTCCCTAACAGATTTTTCAAACGCAATCTGGGAATCTAATTTAGCGGCCCGCTCTTCGGCTAACAAAACTTCCATTGATTTTTCATTTGGATTATCATGGGAGTGTTTAGATTCCTTCAAATCTTTCACTAAATCCAAAAGATCAAGGAGAAGATTTTGAGGAAGTGAATCAGGCTGGTACTGTAGAGGTTGGTCATGATATGAAGAGCCGTAATCGTTACAAGGAAATGGGTTCCCTGTTTGACAATCCGAGCTAGAGTGAGGACCTCCACAATACTCACAACAGTAAAACTGATGTGGCTGTGAGTGGTATGTGTTGTAGTCATAATTGTTATCAGGAACCTGCTCATAGACAAGCGTGTTTCCTGATTGACAATCAGAACTGGAATGTGAACCACCACAGTACTCACAACAGTACAACTGATATGTCTCACAGTGTGGTAGCTGATGGAATGAATCAGTTGTGTTATGGTAGGAATAGGGATCCTGGTTATAGACAGACCCGTTTCCTGATTCCACCACGCTACAACTGGGGCAATTGCCACCATTATAAGGACCACCACACCATTGACAACCAAGAGGGTGAGGATAAGACATAGATAGAATCAAAGGTTTTCAGAGGGGTAGGGATGAAGAATCAAAGATGTGAGAGGGTAAAGAGGAATATTTTTGGTGTTTTTGAAAAACATGATGATAAAAACAAAGAATGAAAATATTTTTGGCGTTTTTAACACTTTAGGAAAAGTGTTAATGAACTTTTTGGATTTTTTGATAACTTTACAAAAATTTTTTTACAAAAGATGGGGTATGCACAAGAATGGATCTGAAAAAGGCTAAACACACGCTAAAGCCTCCCCGGCAGCGGCGCCAAAATTTTGATTCGCGCAAAACCGTCAAGTCAACAGACTTAAAACAGCTTAAACACAAATACAATTAAGATCAGAGAATACAGGGGATTCCCGGGTCGTTAAGTCCCAAGGAGACTCAATGGTGTGTTAAACACTTGATTAGACGATAGAATGATCACTAATGATAGCGATCAGAAAGGATTAGGATTGAATATTACACTACTGAAAAAAATTATAAAATAAAGCGACTTAAATGCAAATTAAGAAAATTAAAAAATTTAAAATCTATTAAATAAACGCTATCACTATTTTTAAAGTGATGAACGTTTAAAACTTAAAACTAAAAACTTACGTTTAAATAAAAATAACGTAAACGTACAAAATAAAAAGTGAAACTTACACAATATAAATCCTAAAAATATGAAAAATACATTTTTACAATCCTAATGATAAAAGAAAATTATTAGAAAAAGAAAATTATTTTTATAACTATTTATGTAATTATTATTAATTAAAAACTAATTTAAACTATTTAATAATTATCTAAAATACAAGAAATTAGGAAATAAGACTAGAAAAATAAAATTAAGACTTAGAAAAATCTAAAATATGATAAAACTAATTTTAAAACAGAAAATATATTTTTAAGACTTTATATGTATTTATTATTAATTTAAAACTATTTAAAACTAATTTAAATTATTAAAAATACCAAATAAAAGGAGAAAAATAGGGAAAAATACTTTTTAAGCTTTTTACATTTATTTAAACTTAAGAAAAATGAAAAATTATTTTTTTTGAAGCTTTTCTTAATTATTTGTATTAAAAGCTATTTAAAAATACTTAAAAACTAGATAAAATGTAGAAAAATACCAAACAAGCTAGGAAAAATCTGAAAAATTCAGGAAATGCTTAAAATAATATAAGGAATAAAGGAAAAATATAAAAACAGGCACTTGTGTGGAGAAATGTGAATCTGCTATGGAAGTGCTTATTTGAAATAAGCACTTGATAAGCAAAAGAGCACCAAAAGCTACCAGCTGTTAACAGAAGCTTAAATATGATAAAAGAGCTAAAATGCAACAGGAATCAATAAGCTAAAACCACAGAAGCACAAGCTAGGACAGATTTGATGATAAGAGCTATAAGCTAGAAAACAGGTTCTAGGGGTCTACTTTGAGCTTAAGCCTCAGCTTATCCAATAAGCTAAAGAGAAAACTAAGAGCATGGCTCTCAAGCCAACCTAGCAGAGAACTTAAATCCAAGGTTACAGCTAATATGGACTTGAGATGAATAGGCTACAGATCAAACAAAAAGCTGCAAAAAGGAACAGTGCTGCTGCACAGAACAAATACAATAACAGGTACCTAGGTTTAAGCTAATCTAAAAGCTAATCAGAAGCTTCAAACAGAAAACCAGAAATGTGGGACTTAAGCCCACCTAGCAAAGAGCTTGTAAACCAAATTTGAGCTTCTACTTGTAAATAATAAACACTGTGCAGGCCCTGCAAGTTCTGCACAAAAACTGATTTTGAAACTCTTTTGACTTTTTGATCAAACTGAAAAGTTGACTATCTTGAGTTTTGATCTTGATTTTAAGGATGAGAATGATGTTACTAGATTAAATGAAGATATATCAAGCTTTGTTTATGAATTTGGAACACAAAAACAAGATTTGATTTTACAAAAATCTCAACAGTTACTGTTGAGATGACTTAAGTTGGATTTTGACTTTCTTACAGTTGAAAACTGATTTTTCTTGTTTCTATGAGTTACTATGAGCTAATGAGACATGAGACTAGCATAAGCAACATCACAAGCAGCCTATAATATGACTGAACTAATAAATCCAAACACCCCTTTATCTACCTGTTTGCATATTTAAATGAGCCAAATTCTAATCTAACTAATACCAGTGATCAAACTGAGCTTATAAGGCTTAAATACAGTTAATGAAACATGTTTAAACTGATGGTAACCACAGAAACAGAAACAAGCATGAGATGCAAAAATGACAAAAAAATGAAAAGTGAGAAAGTAACTCACATGTGCTCAACTGATGTGCAGACCAATACCAAACCCAAAGAACCACTATACTAATCTATTTAAACCCATAACAAGACTGCATCAACCCAATGTCCATTTCCTTCTTCAATTTGAGCTCACAGTTGACCTTGGTTGACCATATAACAAATTTGCTTAAAACTGATTCAAAAGCTTATCAAAAGCTAAATAAAGCTTAAGTAAGCTTAAATAAGATTACTTGATTATAACAGGAGCTTATTAAAACCTTGAATATGGAAATTTAAACTTGGAAATTTCCACAGTAACCAACAAACTTGAAATTTGATTAAAACTTAATATTGATGCTCAAAAACTCAATACAACAATGTCTCAACTTAAATGTGATACAAAACAAACTGAAATTACAATATTTGATTTTAACTAATACATTTTAAAAAAAACGACATTAAAGGAAATTATAAAAAACTAGCTACTCTTCAATCTTGCTTCTTTCTTCCCTTTTTATAGTTCCAATCTGTTTCTCTCACATGGATGAGCAGTTCCCACCATCTTTGTAGCCATTGGATCACCTAAATTGCCATATGTCGTTTTTGGTGCCAAAATGGACTTTTGCAGTTTTTGGTTGAGTGAAATGGGGAGGGGTGCAATAAATGGTTTTTGGAGTTGTGATGAGGTGGGGGGACAAGAGGGGTGATATGTTGAGGTGGAGGTGAGGGCATGGGAGTGATTTCAGGGATGGTGGAGAGAAACAGTTGAGAGGGTGAGACTTTGGCGGCAAAAAGGTATTTATTTGACCAAGCAGTTGACTGGTGATATTAATAGAAGGGGGTCCAAAATTGGGGGTTCAAAAGGCTAATGACAGGGGGTCACTTGGTTATTGACTAGTCCAAAAAGGGTTTTAAGGTAATAATAAACAAGGACTAGATGTGTAAATCCTGAAAATGTAGGGACCTAAACTGCCATTTTCACAAAGATGCTCCAAGGGCTAAAAGTGACAAGTTCTAAAAGTATAAGGACTAAAATTGCCATTTTGCAATTTTCCAAGGGCCATTTCTGCCAAATTTGAAACTTGAAGGACCATTTTGTAATTTTCTCAAAACTTTTTATATTTTTCACCAAAGGACTAAATTTGACAACTTATGATTTTAAAAGGACCTTTGGTGACTTTACTTTTGAAATTATGGCTCAGGGACTATTTTTGACAATTTATGAAACTTGGGGGACTAAAACTGCAATTTTTGCAAATTTGATATGTTTTTCATCTGATTTTGATATTTTTGCATTTAAAACACATAAAACACTAATTTGTGATATTTTGATCATTTTGATGTGTTTCTGAGTGTTTTCAGATGATTTTGCAGTTTATTTTGTACAAAAATGATGAGTATTTACACACTCATCAGGTATCATCACACCTTTGCTCACATTCTCCTAGTTAACAAAGTTAGCCAAATCTCGTTCGAAATAAGTCTTGTAAGTGATCGTTACCCCTTGTTAACTTGTCGACATTAAGTATATATCCGCCATCTAATAAACACATCTTAAGGCTATGAAAGTGTGTCGACAACTTCGTTCTTTTGGTAGTACCATAGTAATGAAGTTATGATCACTAGTTGAGAGTTTCGGCTTCCTAAGTTGGAGCATGAACGAAACAAGTGACTCAAGCATTGTTACTCACGTTATACTTGAAAGCCAAAGATATGAACCTTTACAACAAAAACCTGGAAATGTAATTCTTCTAAAACTTCTGTTAGAAAGAGTAGTAGCAAACGTTGGGCCTAACCCCCCCCCCCCCTTTCTTTTCTTCTCGTTACAATTATCACAATGGGCCAGGCCCAAGACTTGTACCAGGTTGTTTTCATAATGGGCCGCAGCCCATGGTTGTATGTGTAGCGGTTATTTGTGGTCGAATGAGGTGATACCCGGGGAAATTTATCGGACGACAAATAACGAAAACCATCCACCGTCTATTCTTTCTTTTCACTTCGTTACATATCGTCTCAACGTCAATTATGTACACTAGTTGTAATTTAACGAAAAATGTACGAAAGTTTGGCATAAACCACAAGTGTTTTAAAGACATGAATCACGTAGTAATGTTACGTCAAAACTTAACGCCAATATGCAAACAAATGCATGTCAAATAAAATTCTCGTCTAGAACTATATATATTAGAAACAAGTTTTGTTAAACAAATAGAAACCACCATATTATTTTATCAGTCATTAAATTTGGAAGCCTTCAAATGTAACTCAAGTATTTTTCTAAAGACAATTAGAAAATAAATAACTTATAAATTTGACAATACCATTTGTGTCAACTTAAACAAGTATATATACATTTATATACTTACTAGTGGAACCTTGTGATTTATTTATCAAATCAAACTTTGGATTTTAAGACCATATTAATGTCAATATGAAAAGTATATAAACACTCATATACTTACTAGTAAAACCATTTAATTATTTTTACAAACTTAAGTTTAGTTTTATTGCAATTATTAAAAACCCTCGAACTACTTTAAGTAAGTGATACTTAAAACAATGAACTGAAACATTGCCCTCCTTATCTAGGTCGCGTGTCGGTGCCTCTTCACAACAATCACTAAATCCCACTTTTGGATTGCACATCTGCTAAGGTGAGTTTTCATAGCCCCTCTTTTACTTGATAAACTGTTTTATACATTTTGGGGTGAGAAAATATGCAAAACCTTTTTATGGATCTAAACTACTGCATGATTACTATTACGTGGTGTAGCCTAAGCCCTTATGTCCCTAGAGAAATGCCCCTTTTTCATGAACCGTCAGTTCCCCATTGGGAAGCGCGAATGTTATAAATAGATCTATTGAGGGTGACTCCTCTGTTCGGTTGGCCATGCTTAGGCCAAGGCGAAATGTATACCATGTCGGAACCGAGTGGTGAGGGACAAAACACTCGCTATGGGCCCCTATATTGTATGATATCTTTTAGCATACAGGAACTGTCGTAGTATCGGTTGCATGAACTTAGAGCTAACGTAATAGACATTCATCCATATATCATTATATTCGTTGTAATGATTATATGACTTTGCTTAAGGTCCAAACTTACTATTTTAATCTAAACCTATGAACTCACCAGCTTTTAGCTGACCTTTTTAGCATATTTTCTCAGGTGCTTAAGTTGTGCTCATAGAGGCAAGGCAAGAGGCAGGTAAATGGTCGTAGTAATTTCTAAAGAAGTGTTTTTACACAAAAACGATGTTGTTATATTGGGACCACTGAACTTATGGGATGTGCCCATTTATCTAAACAATGTTGTAAGATAATGTGTTAAAATATTTTATGAAATTAAACGGAGTATGTATTCCGTTCTTTATTACTTGTGTTGTGATTCACCAATTTCGTAACATTCCCCAATAACATGTATGCTTCCGCTAAACCAAATTTGGAGAGCCTAGGTTATAGAGAACTAGGTACATATAAACCCTGAACTATAACTACTTTTTACAAAAACATCGTACTACGACCGTCAGTTGCCGCTTGCCTTACTTGCCATTTTACTTAAGAGTTCATTTAAATAGGATTGTATGTTTTCTTTCCTATTTACTAGTACACTATTTCATATTCATTGATGAGTGTGTAAATACTCATCATTTTTGGTTAAATCTGAACTGCAAAACGTTTAAAAATGCTCAGAAATGCATCAAAATACTGAAAATATTCCAAAATTGCATTTTATATGTTTCAGATGCAAAATGTTCAAAATCAGATGAAAAATGAGCTAAGTTTGCAAAATTGGCAGTTTCAGTCCCCCAAGTTTCAAAATTTGTCAGAAATAGTCCCTGAGCACATAATTTCAAAAGAAAAATCACCAAAGGTCCTTTTAAAATCATAACTTGTCAAAAATAGTCCTTTGGTGAAAAATGTCAAAAGTTTTGAGAAATTACAAAATTGGTCCTTCAAGTTTCAAATTTGGCAAAAATGGCCCTTAGAAAATTGGAAAGTGTCAAGTTTGGTCCTTGTACTATTAAAACTTGTCACTTTTGGTCCCATGAAACATCTTTGCAGAAATGGCAGCCTAGGTCCTTGAATTTTCAGAAATTACAAAAAGAGTCCTTGTATTAAACACCTTTGGACCCTATCAAATCCAATTGTGACCCTGCCATCCCATTTTGGACCCCCTGCCAAATCAATTGGACCCCTGCTTTTGACCCCCTTCATAATATAAGCCGGTCAAACCTCAGTCAAACCTTTCCCCTTTCCCTCATTTCCCTCCCACTGTCTGCTACTCCCATATCCAGCCACCAACACAAACATCACAGCTCCCATACTCCTTTCCATGTCCCCTCCACCTCAACTACCCTCCAAGAAGCATTTAATGCTCCTTTCCCCCCCCCTCACTCAACCTCACTGGCTTATTTATCATTTTGGCGCCAAAAGCCAATCAAACGGCCAAGATCAACTTAGCTAATCCAATGGCCAGGAAACAACTGGGATGTGATCAGAGGAGTGAGAAAAGAAGTTTGGATTATAAAAGAAGCAAGAAGGAGCTAAAGAAAGGAGTCTAGTAGTTTTATTTTTATCATCAATGTCGTTTTTATCTGAAGAGCAAGTCCATCTCAGAGATGGAAATATCCACAGTAATAGAGGAGGAGGGTCCTACATGGATAACACCCATAATTGAATTCATAAGCAAGGGAGTACTACCCCAAGAGCAGAAGGAAGCCCGAAGCATACGGCGCACAACACAGAGGTTTGAACTTCGAGACGGTATACTATATCGACGCTCCTTTCTGCAACCATGGCTCTGTTGTGTCGGACCCCTGCAAGAAAATTATGTACTCCGGGAAATCCACGCCGGTTCATGCAGCATGCATTCAGGACCACGGTCTGTGGTGGCGGGCGCTTTACGGTCAGGATACTACTGGCCCACCATGCACCGGGATGAGCGGGACTTAATATGAAAGTGCGGCAATTGCCAGGTTCACAGACCCGTTCCACGCCAACCACAACAGGAGCTAACACCTATCACGGAGCCATGGCCATTTTACAAGTGGGGTATCGACATTGCAGGTCCCTTCCCTGTTGCCGCAGGAGGATTGAAGTTCCTTATAGTAGCCATAGACTATTTCACCAAGTGGATCGAAGCAAAGGCGGTTGTAACAATCACCGGCAATCAGGTAAAACGCTTTTTTTGGGAAAATATTGTATGCCGCTTCGGATTACCTGGGGAAATCATCTCGGACAACGGGAAACAATTATGTGACAACCCTTTCAAGGACTGGTGCGAGAAGTTAAATATCACACAGCACTTCGCGTCGGTTAAACACCCACAAACCAACGGCTTAGTAGAGCGTGCAAATCGAAGTCTGGTGAAGGAATTAAGGCACGTCTGGACAAGCACAAAGGAAAGTGGGTGGAGGAATTATCGCATGTTCTGTGGGCACACCGCACTTCAATCAAAACTAGCACGGGGGACACCCCCTTTTCTCTGGTCTATGGGACAGAGGCCGTCATACCAGCCGAAATTGGGATGCCAACTATCCGCACTGCTGAAGTCAATGTTGCAACCAATGACGATGAACGGCGTATCGACTTAGACCTGTTGGAGGAAAGACGCGAGCGCGCAGCTATATGTGAAGCGAGATCCAAGGCAAAAATGAAGGGATACTACGATGCTAAAGTGCGAAGTGTTTCATTCAGACCAAGCGACTTCGTGTACCGCGCCAATAATGTGAGCCACGCAGAAGATACAGGAAAACTTGGACCAAAGTGGGAAGGACCCTATGAGGTCATTGAAGCATTAGGAACAGGCGCGTATAAGTTACATGACATGGATGGCCGTGAGCTACCACGCACATGGAACATCTGCAATCTCAAACGATGCTATCTCTAGGAACAGCTACGGCCCAGCGCACGGACACTCCTGCACTCTAGTATAGTGCTCAATAAATATCCGTGTATTTACATTCTATTTTACTTAGGCAAATTTTTCTTTTCTTTTTACAAAAACTTGCAAGTATTAATAAAATGTCGTGGTTTCTAGCTAACTCCGCGACACATTTCAATTTGTTATTTACATACTCTTGTCTTAACATTGTTACTGTATTATCTTTTTCCTACATGGCGTGCATGCACTTACCCACGATGGTGTATAAGATGAGTAAACCTACTAAATAACTCATTGAGTAAGAGGGTTGCAAACCCATCAACATTGGATCATGCATCCTAGTTAAACACCTTATTTTCAAGACGTTGGAATAAGTTCAATGCGCATTCCACGATGAATGCGCAACAATGCATACTATGCGCGTTTAACAAAACCTGGAATCAAGACTCTTGTTCCTTACTATGATATTTACAGTACGCTGCGTATCACACCATACACGATTATGTTATAAAAATACTTAAAACATTATAAGTATGATAGTTCATACATAATGATGAACTCCAAAGATTCGTTGCGCTTGTACAACAGTTTGCTTCTTAGACAATAAGCACGTTTTTAACTAAGTACAAATATTATAAGTCGCAACCACATTCAACAAAAGTAATATTTCATTAAAGTACCATGCGTTCTTACAAAATGATATTTACAACACAAGTTATAATCTATATGCTCCTACAACGCCTAAGAGAAGAATTCCCCACACGGCTTGCAGCATCCCCAACCTCGCTTAGCTTCTTCAACAAGTCAGAGTCTTGGCGGGATACCGTGGCAACACTAACCGGTACCCCATCAGACCTGGGGAGATGAGCTGCACCAATACCGCACAAAATAGCCTTGCCTTTAATACCTTCCTTATTGGCAAGTCTTGTAGCATGAGCTTCCAAGACTTGCTTTAAAGGAACTTCCTTCTCTAGGGCAAACGGATCCAAGATGTCGCGAGGGCGAGCGAACACAGGCACCTGCAGGTGGGACTCATTAGGTTTCAAAAAATAATCAAGCTGCGCCTCCGCATTTCCAGCACGATGCCGAGCCAAGGTTAGCCCCTCCATAATTACCCCTATGGGATAATCCTGGTCGCGCTCCAATTCAGCAATTAGCGGAAGCTCCAACAGCTTCATCTTCTCCATTGCGGCAACCAGATCATCATACGCATGCTCATTATAGCCAGGTACCTTATCAGCAGGCACCTTCAATAGATCAGCCTCATGGAGCTCCTCTACGGCTTCTGCCTTGCCCCGCGCCAACGCGCACTGCACAACCCCCCCAAACGAGTCTACTACCTCCTGCGACTCCAAGGTACTGAGGGCAGCAAGGCGCAGACCATGGCCGATGAGCCACCTGCGCTCAGCAATACAAGACATGAGCTGGGGATATAACTCCTCATCATAATCAATGATGAGCTTGCGCAACTTCATCTCCTGCGCCTCCAGTGAGCTTCCTACAGTTGCACCAAAATTATCCAACTGAGAGACCAAATCTTCCTTCCCCTTCTCAAGATATTTCAGCTCCCATATACACGAAGCCTTATACTCCGCTAATGCAGTACGCTCCTGACTTATTTGGCCCAGCAGTGCCATCTTTTCTTCAGCAAGTCTTTGGGCGTACGAGTTCATAGCCTCTGCTTCAACCTTGGCACTGGACAAACGTGCCTCCAGCAACGCAATTTGTTGGTCCTTTTGCGCGCTCTGGCTACTTTCTCCCGAGTACTTAGCCTTTAGTTGCGCAACCAACTTAGCTTGGTGCGCAGTAGCCAGCACCAGATCTTCCACAAGCTGATCCATCGGCGCATCCCCCGATGCCAATGGTTCAGCGCTTTGGCTCTTTGGTTCCGAAGACTCAGCGCGAACAGGACTAGCCTTTGAGGGCGACTCCACAGATTGTTCAATACTGCACGCAAAACCGAGGATTAGCGATTATTTCATAACATCAACAGGAAATGCGATACGGGCTTTAAGAATAATACGTACTTGGGTGGAGCAGTCTCTGAGGAGCGAGGGGAGGCAACATCACTGGATGATGATTCCATGACAAGGATAACAGGACGCTTCTTCCTGGAGGAGCTTGCGCCATCGCCACCAAGCGCTCTCTTGCGCTTCAATCCATGGCTTTCCTCCTCCTCCTCTTCTTCAACGCTTTCAGCCACCTCTGCATGCGAAAGCTCCACTAAAGGGGAGGGAACCCTGGGGCTAGGCACGCTTTGTAGAGGAGTTACCTCCAGCGCGGCGGAAGAACTACCCCCCGTTTCTCCCAACTGCATTTCCAAGGTACGCCCCGCTGTAGCCTCTAGAATGGGCTCTTCCCCCCTTTCAACGGGCGCACCCCCACAGTGACCTGGCGCGGCTTCGCCAATTGTACAACTCCGAATAGATCCATCTCTGCGCAACAGAAGACAACAACAAACAGGTTACAAAATTACAAAGGGGAAAAGAAAGGCTTACATTAATAAAGTAAAGGAGTGCAAAAGGACGAGCACCCACCCTGGCCATCTACGTCTAAGAAGATTGGCACCTCGTCAGGTCCGCCAAAATAATTGCGACTGATGCCCACGTGCACCAAAAATTCCTCGGGGTAGGAACTGATGGGAATACGATTGGCGTTTATCGTATTTGCATCATCAGCGCTGTATGAACCAGGGAGGGGACGCTCATCCTTCGACAGCGAACTCTGGGTGTAGAAGTTAAAGCGCCACGGGAACAACGCTTCATCGACCCAGAAAAAATTCTCCCTCCAATCCCGAATCGCATCCAGTTTATCGGTGTAACATTGTGGTCCCCCGGCGCGCTTAGCGAATGAAACCCACCCGTTTGACAACGTTGTGTGGTAAAACGCGCGGAAGAGGTAGATGGTGGGATTAATCGCCAATAATTGGCAGTTAACCTCGAAGTTTGTTAATTTTGCTGCACCTATGCAGTGCAGCTGAGATATGTGTAGGCGATAGTAGTTTAAAACGTCGCACAGAAATAGGGATAGAGGCACACGTTGATTCGTAAATTCGAAAAAACGTGTGTATACCCCTACTTTCCCCTCAGGGAAAGCCGCTATTGACGCCTTCGCAGCCGGTACCTCCGGATGCAGAGACATCGGGATATAATAATCCGAGGTGAACTCACGCAGTTCATCCTCGGTCAGATCGGAGGTGAAGTCAGACAAACCACGGACCATGGTACAGTTTTTACAGCCGCACGCGCGGTTACCTTTGGAATATTAAGGTTTTCCTGCTGAAGAGTTTGAAGCTTCTTTTTAACAATGGCGGAAATGATTTTTACTGTGATAATCACAGTAATGAGGAGGCGGACGTTTATATAGTTTTTACAGCCACACGATGATTGACACGTGGATCCCACTATCTCCAATGTGTGGATAGGATGGAGTGACATGACACGTTTTCAGTTACTTTCCCACGATTTACGAGGTGGGAATTTGAGATATTTTGTCTAGATTCACCGTATATCTTTAAAGGCGGGAAACCGTTTTAGCTTCTTTGCTACGCTTCGCAGATTTTCTTGGCTACAACTATTAGTCTAGCATCCGCAGTTAGTCACTACGCATACTAGACTGGGGGGACATGATGACGTATAGTCCGCATTTGGGTCACGAACCCGACCAGTGAACGCCACTAACAAGCCCATTACGAATGGGCTAACCCAATAACTGTTTGGGCTCACGAAAGCCCAAACCCAAAGTTATTTGGGGCATCGGATATCGGATATCTCTTACTTACGAGATATGCATTAAACTGACCGACTTAGGCGGGATACGCCGAAGGTTGGGTAACACGAAACCAACAAGGATTTTGTGTGTATATAAGGGGCATCCTAGCCCTCATTAAAGGTACGATCTAAAAACCCTAACTCTCCATTAACCCTAAAACCGATTACTTACTCTCACGCCGGAGGATAATCGTGGGAGACAATCCCACGATAAGCCTAACGGTGTTTTCTGTTTACTTAGTACGCAGGTCTCAAGAATCAAGGTTCAATTGGTACGAGAACCGGAGTCCAAACAAGGAACGTCCAACTTTTGTATCAACACCTGTCAAGGAGATTCTTAGGAATTCTACCTGATCACAGGCAGTATTTATACTGATCAACGGGGAACCGTGGTTCTTGCAACCCTATTCAACGAAAGGGAACAAAGACACTTTCGTGTATTTTATTGCTAACTGTTGTTTGGAGGAACATTTGACGGTTACAGCTTATCGATATTGAGATGTCAATTCATAACAGCATGCTCACAGAACTCACTCTTAATTGAAGAAAATCATGACAATAAAATACATACAATAATGCTTCTGCTACTCTAATGAAAAGATGTCATGATCTAGAAAGTGTGAGCATGTTGGTCCAAAAGTCACAACATCACATGAAGGCGATACAACAATGGGTGATCCAGAGATTTGTTGTGGCTGATGATCTCAAAGAAAGCTCAGGGATCACCAAGTCATGGATCAGTTAAAGACCTCCACTGAAAGTATAAAGTATACGGACTTTGAAGAATCACTACTCAATCACAAAGATTGCGGAAATTGAAGAATTGAAGTCTACGAGCTCGGAACTGAAGACAAAAATAGAATGCTAGGATACATAATGTAATTCATGGGGTGACCTCCCTTAGGGGGAGATTGTTGAGATTTAGAAAATCCATGTTGAAGTGTCGGTCACCCTAACAATAGTCTAGCATATATTAGCTCGTAAACATTACGTTATTTATTAGTTATTAGCTTAGTTTAGTAACACCGTGGAGGACGGACGGGTCTTTACCCACTGTATGGCTGATCCACAGCCCGTAGGTGGCGTTTAGTAGTTTTATAAATACCCCTTCCCACTAAGGCAAGGGTTGGTGGTTTTCATTCTAATAAAACACACATTAGGTGTTTCTCTCTCTAGAAAACTATCCTATATACTCTTTCTCTCTCTAAAATGGCTAATTTGTTCTTCCATCATCCTAGACCACCTGAATCATATGAACAACATAATAATGATCCTACAACAATTAAATAGGCCTTATCGATATGTTTCTTGGAAGGAGTAGCGGGACCTATCATTATGCTATGACAAGGAATATGGCACGACAGCAAGCAAAAGGAACAAAAAACTAAGCAACAAAACTATTCGACTAATGCAAGTGTCGACTTAGGGTTTGAGACTCGACTTAGGGTTTAAGGATTGATACCATATTAGTTTTGATAATTTCTCATAATGCCAATTACATCAATCGAATGCATATATACAAATAATTGGAAAGACAAACTGGGCTAGGCCCATATTAGGGCTGGCTAATAATGATAGGCTAATAAATATGTCGTAGCTAATAGCGCATGAAGTAATATATTATGGGTAAAGGATCAAATATAAAGTACTTAAAACATAAAAAGACTAAAAAGTACTATTCACTGTCGGATCAAGATCATGACCTCACTTATCCCTTCCTCCTCTTTCATTTTAGTCTCAGTCGCACTAGAGGACTCAAGAACTCCCCTATGGGATTCCTCTCTTGACATAGTTGTATATGCATCCTTCACCTCAGGGAATGGATCCCTGGTTAGAAGGGCACTCCTAACAGCCTGATAGCAGTCATCAAGGCCCATTAGGAACCGCATCAACTTCATAAGTTGGTTTTGTAACAACTATTTATTAGCATCACAAGTACAAGCCTATGATAATAATCTGCTACAGAATTACCACCTTGTTTTATGCAATTAATCATTTGTAACAGATTATATATTATTGAACCATTAACTTTATCATATGTTTCTTCTAATTCTTTCCAAACAGCAGCAACATCAACATTATAGACCAAACCTATATAAACATCTTGAGACACATAGTTCATATCCAAGTAAGAATACCAGCATTGCATCTATCCCATTGAGCATTCAAAACATCACCACTAGCAAAAGAAGCTTTTAAGCAACTACCATCAACAAATGCAAACTTATTACTATCCTATTATGCAAGTTTCATAGCACTAGCCCAAACTCTATAATTCTCAGTACCAATCAATTTAAATGGAATCAATGAAATACTACTAGAATTACTAGGATGCATATGCAAAGGATTGCCCACATCCAACTTATTAATCGAAACAGCATTACTAGAACTACTTGAACCACCAGTCATGATTAACAACATTGTAATCAAAACCCAATAGATTAACCAACATAAATAACATAGAAACAAGAAACAACAGATTAAACAAACAAACACCAACATATAACAAATCAACAAATCAACCAATAACATCAGAACAAATCAACAAGATAAACAACAAGAAACAACAGATAATCACACAAAAAAAAAGAAAATCAACAAGAAAAACGAATAGAAAAGCAAACCCACACCCAAATCAACCTGATATAGCAAGTCTAACACCTAACTATGGACAGAGCAGGGTTTCATGCTTCTCCTGAAAGTACGTCAAGGGTATCCACATAGTCAAACAATGTTATGTAACTCAATAGACAGTGATTTAACATATGAAATAAGACTTACAAAGCTTTTAAGACAGCGAAAGACTAACAACAACAACAACAACAACAACCACTCTTGATTCACATGGTCAAGAGTGATGATCGAATCAAGAAATCACTTGATTACAACACCTCCAAATTACCAAAAATCAACGGTTTTGAGAAAATTGAAATCTCTAACAGATCCACCTACAAAATCACAAGATCTTCACCCAAAAAGACTAACTCCAACCTAATTGGTGAAACACCAATAAAAAAACAAAGGACCCCCTATTACTGACAAGATGTCAAAAACCCTAGAAATCATATCAACCGGTAAATCAAAGCCTAAGCTCTAATACCATGTAAATATGGTATGAATCAAAGACGATAACACCAAGAATCACGCAACCAACCACCACTTACTATATTAATGAATCCTGAGATGATAGTCAACAAACGGGCGCTACCTACATACAAAAGAATTAATAGTACCCTTTTAAAAAATGCTAATAACCTCACTACAAACACTCGACACTCAGAATCATTTGATCAACTAAAAGAGATTATCAAAGTTTTTATGAGCAAGACAATAAGAAAACTGATAACCAAAGTGAGAGAGAGGAGAAGAGGTGAATGAATAATATGAGAAACCCTAGCTGCATTATCGGGTTTATCCGTCTGGTTGAATCGGGGTTTGAATTTTAAAAAGTGACCCGCAACCCAACCCAATTAAGAATCGAGTTATCGGGTTCGGGTTGTTCTCAAGTCAGGTTATTTCAGGACGGATGATTCGGGTTTGTCGGGTTACCATAATCCACCCGAAAAGAGGTACAATTTCCAAAAGCGAACAAGTAACAATATTTGTAGGCCAGCGTACTCCATGGAGAAAAAAATCCAAGCAACGCCAACAAAAGAAGCATTAGTAACATTAAAAAGGATTAATAAGTGTTAATGAAAAAAGTGCCGCATGAACTAAGAAGTACCGATAGAGTATTGCATGATTCTTTTCTGGCAAGTAACATATGATAAAATCAAACAACAAAAGCATGTGTTGTATTAAAATTAAAACAAGAAACCAATTTGTGTACGCCAGATACTGGTGTCGACCTACATAGCGGGTTCTATGTTTATGAGGCAGGAAATTTTTAAGTAGGTTCGCTAATAAATTGTATCAGGGTTTTAAACTAATTTTATATAGTGCTTTTTAGTAATATGATAGTTTGGATTTTAGAGGTGTGCTAGACAAGGACGTCAACTAGTCTGGAAGGTTACAAGTAACTACGACTTGTCCCACATTTACAATAACCGATAGACTAGTCATATCAAAAAATCATAGTAACATGTTAATGTAGCTGTTACTTTTATAAAGTGGATACACGGTATGAAAAGTTCCTCTGAAAGCAATTTGTTCAAACGTAATAAGATACACAAATATTACACGGGAATGAGATGCATGCATGCAATAGTCAGTAAAAACAAAGTAAATAAATATTTTTCGGGTCTTCTCCGGTTGATCTAATAACCCGACAACACAAATAATTTCACGCGAACCAGACCAAACAACAATATCAGGTTATCGGGTTTCGGTCAAAACAACCCCACAAAATCTTTTAACCCGATTTGACTCGACTCAATAAGTATTATCGGGTTCGAGTCTTGTCAACCCGACCCTACTAACACCGTAACTGCATTGTTCCTTAGATAGCCATATGTTTAACTGAGTGCCCTGCACAATATAAACTAATAAAACCAACACCAAAGTTGGAAGTATTAAAAAAAGCTGGAAAATAAGCCCCTCAAGTTATAATTTGACGAAGAATAAAGTTTGACCAAATTATTTCGAACATGTTATTTATTGTACAAGTTCAAATCGTGACAAATGAAGAAACTGATCGAGAATTAATACCTTTATTTGTAGTGAACATCGAATTATTCTGATACAAACTAAAAATATAACGTAGACATTTTTGAAACGGGAGAGTAAAATGTATTGTAACTAAAAGTAATCTCGAACTAAAATCTTAGCTATTAATAGTGAGTTTCTGCAAATTGAATTTAGCTATGAAATATTTCCTTTATAGTAATAAATATTTACTCTATTTTTGTACTAGGGTATCTTCTTTGTTTTTCTATACACCAATTATTAAACTAATAACAGTTATATATTATATTACAGTATGTATGCAATAAGGTGAAGCTTCATCTTCCCCATCGCATCGAACAAAGACCTTCTCTTCAATGAGGTGAAGACACTCTCATACAATTGGATTTTGAGTAGATGTTAAAAATCTTTTCTTAAGTGGATTTTGAGTAGTATAACAATCCGTGTAATGCTTTTTCACCTCCACTTTTGTAATTTTTTCTAGTTTCGTGCTAGTTTTTTAATATAATAGTCGTTCAAAAAAAATCTTCCCCATCACATCCTTAAACAAATAAATATGCAGAAGCCTTTTGGATTAAAAAGCATTTGTTGCTACTAATGCTTTACTTTTTGCATAAAATTGTTTATTGAGATATATTTTATGCAAAATCTTTAATGATGGATGGAAGAGAGAAAAGAATAGTAATGATGTCGTGATGATGAGTTTTTTAATTAACGAGAGATAGTGAGGATGTACCCCATATGCTGTAAATAGGAAACCAAAGATACAAAAAATGCATTACATAGATTTGTTTACGAAAGAATGTTAGCAATTAAGAATCTAGTGTCACATATCGTGGTAGTTCAATGGACAAAATTTTACCCAAACCACTCGTGTACATATTCCTACAAAGCCATTAAAAAAGATTGGTTTTATAGTTAAAGGTTAATAACCAGTAACTCGAATTGGTCTGCAATCAGTTGTCTTTTTAAATTGTGAAGGACATGCATGACTTACTTAACGGTTGTGGTTATAAAAGTTTCAAGAATTGAACCCTGAACTTGTTAGGTGTAAAAATGCTTATCAGTTGAGTTCGCAATTTTCAATAGGTATCATAGTTATCATTTGTTCCAGTAACGTCATGCTGTAAAAAGAGACTAACCATTATTGACTATGCTCATTTTTAAAACCTTTTTTGGTTAGAAATTGTCTTATATATGTTTGTAATTGTGTTTTGTGTATGTGTTGATATTGATTTTGGATTGCATATATATATATATATATATATATATATATATATATATATATATATATATATATATTATCATCGGTCAACTTTAGTGTAAAAACAAATTTTCTATTAGCAACGTCATGCGTGACCTTAATCTATTTTATTTCTTTTTTGGCTAATTTGTTTTACAACTTGCACATGGGAGAATTGTGTCATTAAGTTGGTTTTTTGGTAAATATGTGGTTTTCGATACTTTTTTCTTATAAATTTACTCGATGTCAATAACTAATTATACAATTCAGTAGTTTTTAACACTATTTTGTACAAAGGTGTTATTTTTATTCTTCTATAAACTAACTTAAAAAATCTTAGAGTAGTAACGATTTAATTAATGAATTATGTCATAGGCGAAGTTCCAATGTCTGGGTCACATCCTTAAACAAATGAATTATATACACCCTTTCATCGTTTGTTAACGTAAAGCATACATGATTACATGTTGACGTAAGTTCTTATTAAAATGTAAAAGAATCTTAATTTTGAAATAAATCGTAAGGTTGTACGTATTACATATACGCGTCATGTGTTTCACATTTGGTGACGTACACACGCACTTGCTCTTTTGTGCTGACAATGACCACTACTCCATTAGTGTGACATCTCAAGCAAAGTGTGATATCTCATCTATAAAAGGTCCCATTTATTCTGCATCATCTATCAAATTAAATTCCTCTCTTTTTCTCTCAAAAAAACACATATAGTTAAGGTGACTAATAGTAAGGACATATGGGCGAAATGGTGAATAAATGTAAGCAAGGAGATGTTTGTTTAGATAATAGGATTCATATAGTAAATGACGATGGTCATATTACAAGCAAGCACATGCCAGAGCACGAAACAACGACCACTTTGAACTCTGATTCCGGGGAAGAACGGACCAAAAACAATCAACCATCGGATGATTGGTTTCCCATCACTCAATCAAGACGAGGGAATTCGTGGACAGCCACCTTCCACTTGCTTAGCTCTGGAATCGGAATCCAAACACTTTCTCTTCCCCTCGCCTTTGTATACATGGGATGGTAATGTCATAACATTACGCGATCAGTTTAATTATTATGTCAAATACACACATTATTTATTATTGGTATAATTAACATTGATTGTTATTTTTTTGTGTTTATAGGTTTTGGGGAATTATTTGTTTGTCACTAGCATTTGTATGGCAGCTCTACACCATTGGATTGCTAGTTAGTCTTCACGAATCTGTTCCTGATACTCGCTACAGCAGATACCTTCAACTTTCAATAGCCGCCTTCGGTATGTATATAAATTATCATATACGTTTAAGAAAATAACATTGAAAAGGTGCATGTTTACATAACTAACATAATTTTTCCATTTTGAATGACTTTTGCAGGTGAAAAGTTTGGGAAAATATTTGCAGTGTTTCCGGTGATGTATCTTTCAGGAGGCACATGCGTGCTATTCATAATCACAGGGGGTCAAACAATGAAACTATTTTATCAACTTTTGTGTGGGGATTGCTCCTCCAAACAGCCCTTGACAACCACACAGTGGTTCTTGGTTTTCATATGCTTAGCAATCCTGGTGTCCCTATTTTTGCCAAACTTGCATTCTGTAGCGTTGGTCTCGTTTCTTGGAGCAATTATGGCTGTTGCGTATTGTACGATCTTATGGGTAGTTTTCATAGCTAAAGGAAGGGTAAATGATGTTGTTTATGATCCGTCAGACGTTGTAACGTCAGAAACTAGTCGAGTTCGAAGTATCTTGAATGCACTTGGGATCATTGCCGTTGTCTTTAGAGGCCATAATGTTGTGTTGGAGATCCAGGTAATTTTCTTAACAACTACGCCGTGATAGGCATGATCCTATAAACCTCATCATATATATGTGAGGGAGATTAATTATTCTTTCATGTATCATTGTAGGGTACAATGCCATCAACCCCAGGTCGCTCATCATCCAAGTCCATGTGGAAAGGAGTTTTAGCATCATATCTCATCATTGCAATGTGTTTCTTCCCCTTTTCAATTGTTGGATATTGGTCATTCGGAAACAAGGTTAGCAAAACTCTATTTTTAAATTAAAAACTATACAGCAAATGTAATATGTACTTAATATATACTTATGATGATTGCAGTTTCCGTCAAATGGAGGCCTGCTTACGGCACTCTTAACCACCCTTCACCACCACATGTCAAAGCCATTATTAGGTCTCATATATGTGCAAGTTGTTATTAGTTGTGTTACTGCTTTCCAAATCTACAGCATGGTAGTTTACGACAACTTGGAGCGTGCTTATGTAAGCAGAACAAACCACGAATGCTCGAAGTTGACCCGTATGGCGATTAGAATCATATTTGGAGGTCTTACCTTCTTTATATCGGTTGCTTTCCCGTTTCTTCAAAGCCTGTCACTACTCATTGGAGGGATTGCATTGCATTTGACATTTGGGTACCCAAGTCTCATGTGGATTGCGATCAAAAGACCGCCCAAGAAATCCCTAAGGTGGTGGCTTAACATGGGGCTTGGTTGTTTGGGCACAGGACTCAGTGTGTTGGTAACTGTAGGAGCAGTTTGGAATTTAGTTTGTAGAGGCTTAGATGCAAACTTCTTCCATCCACACTGATCTCGTTTCGGTTTAAACAAGAGACAAAACAACATTTTTTGTATTACTAGAACGAGGAAACAAGTTCCATTTAACTCGTCAAGTTGCATCGTACATGTAAACTAGGCATTCAGATCCATGCTTTGCACTGGGTTTTTTTTGGGATAAAGAACTTTTACTTATATCTTAAACTTATCTTATTTTAATTTGTTATTATAATTTACAAATGGGTTCGAGCAAAAATTATGTACTTTTTCCTTTTGTTAATGTAAGAAAAGTATTTATTTGTGTTTCTTTTCATTTGAAGTTAAAATTTACTAATGTGAATTGGTAGCGCGTCTGGTTTTTTTTTTTTTTTTTTTTTTTTTTGGGCCTGAGCTAAGTTTATAATTGTGTTTGTGTTGTTACTTGCATTGAGCCTTAGGTAACTTTTAAGCGTTCATATTGTTTCCTGGAGGAAACAGAAGTCACTATATGCGAATATATTGTTTTTAACTCTCCGCGACATAAGAAACTATACTCTGGGCCAAAACAACTCCCCAAATGCTATCTTCAAGCACGGTAAAAAAAGTCCAAATAAATCTTAGAGTAAAATACACCGTTCATCCCTAAACTTGTCAAAAAAAACATCACCAGTGGTCGTACACTGGCATTTTAGTCATCTGGAGTCCCTTTTTCAAGTTTTATGTCACCTTAGTCCCTTGACTCGTTTTCCCTCGGTCAATGTCCCGCTATTTGTGGTCAAATCTCGTTATTCTTACGAAATGACTATTTTACCCCTCGTCTTCTTCCGCCCTCTATTTTTCTTAACTTTTCTTTGACTACAAACAAATAGAAATATACACTTTAAAAGTTCAACTACACATTCATAAACTTCTCAATTTCATCTCAAATCAAAAATGAAACCCTAGCATAGTCCATCGGCGATTTAATCGATCTCCATCTATATTACCATCGCCGTACCGTCACCATCCCCGCCCCGCCGTACACTGCCACCATCACTGTCGTCGCATCTCCACCATCGATGTCGTCGCATCGCCACCATTGTCGACGTCACATCGCCACTTGAAAACAAAAGATGTTATCTAATCAGACACCTAATGTAACACCCTCAAAAACCGGGTTCAGCGGAAGCATACAAGTCGTGGATGCTACTAATTGGTATCACAACACAAAGTATAGAACAACGGATTTATCTCAAGAAATGTTATAAATCAAGGCATAAAATTTACATTATTCAAAAATAGTGCGGAAATATAGGCCCATTATAATAAAGTGGTCTCAAATACAAATATCAGAGTCGTCTATGACCATGTCATGCCATTGCCCAAGCGCCTCCCAAAAGAAAACTATCACCTCAATACCTGGAAATACATGCTAAAAGTGTAAACACGAGGTTGGTGAATTCATAGGTTTACGTAAAATACTTCGAGTTTCAAAAGAGATTTGCGACCAAAGTGTCATCCACAGTGTCGCAAAAACAGAGTTTACCTTTCGTAAAATAGTAATGTGGACCACAAGGTTTTCGAGCGCAAATAATCGTTCACAAACAATTCAAAATTTACCATAGGCTTACAATGCCTAAATCACAGTATCATATCAAAATAACTATTACGCAGGCTAAGTCATGAAACTAACGCTAGACAGTACGGGCCGTAACTGTCTCTAATTACACGCAACATCCGACATGTTATACGTCATGACAAGTTGGAACATCCTAAGTCCAGACATACTAGTTCATGGAAAGTTGGATGTCCAAAGTCCAGACTGAGCAGTCAACCACGATAGATCTATCCTAAACCAATAATCCACAATTCATAAAGGCATTTGGGTTTCTGACCTTAACCTAACACGTAATAGTTCACAAAACATTTCCAGGTCAAATCAAATATTTCAAGCACTTGTGTCCACATAAAAACATATTCAAACCAAATCACGCATTTCATCAAACCAAATAACCATCGCTTATTTAAATCAATGAAACATTGCATTTAGTAAAAACGAGCATACATTATCCCTCAAAATAGTTTAAAAACAAGTAAAGTAAGGGCCATGAACTCACCTCAAATGGAGTAACGCAAGAATCACAACGGGCATGAGTGAGCAAAGCACATCAGCCTCACAAGTAAGGCACAATGAAAATTAAACAACACGGGCACAACGGTTTGTCATCGGCACAACCTAAAAGTATACGGCTTATCTCAGAATACGTCTAGTAAAGAAAAATAATTTCCGAAAGACAACGTGTCTTAGTTTTCGTGGAATACTCGTATCAAAGCTTTTCAAAATCCAGTATCAATATCTCAAAAGTTTAGTTTTAACGTTTTGTGTGGTGGTAAGAAAGCAAAGACTCAACATACTACTCACGCCAAACGTATAATATAGTTCCCAAGTGTGAGTCACACCAAATGGAACTCACGCCAAAACATAATATATATCCCAATATATTATAAGGAATAGTCAAGAGAGTATTGACCAAGACTCAAGTCGAGAAGAAAATGACTAGAAAGATGTCAAGACAATAACGACACATAATTACTTCAATAAATAAGTCAATTGGTAAGTTTCGGCATTTACCCCATAATCCCAAATGGTTTAGAAAACCATTTTAGTTTTATAAGAAAACACAATACGTTTACGATTTTATAATCTTATAAGTTTGAAAAGGTTTTAAAAATTTTCGGCATGACGCGTCCGTTTATATCACGTTCCCAAGTCATAGTGGCTTTAAATAAACCAAGTTTGAAATTACAATATTTAAAAAAATTTGTTTCGTTATCATTCGCGTAATTATTAGCTTTGAGTTTATTGAATATTTTGTGAGTGTTTCATGTCTAATATATTAAATTCTCTTCGAGTCGAATATATTATACCGTTAAGTCCTAAAATGTCCAATAAGTTCAAGGTCCAATATCGTAAATCCAATAATGATCCAAATGATTCCAATCCAATATATGTCCAATGTCAAGTCATAACCCGTATGTTACAATCCATTAAGTATCTGAAATGTCCTAACGAAGTATCAATTCCCAGTAGTATCTGAAACGTACCAATATTCATAAGTAACCAAAAAAAACGAATTACGTTAGTCAAATGCTCAATAAGCAGAAAATATAGATTTTTGTTAAACGTAACAAAAATCCCGACACTACATTTACTTAAGTGGGATCGGCCCACATTTATATCCAAACGCACCCGTTAGTAACCTTCATGGGCTTCGGCCCACTACTCAACTAAACATAACGCACACCTTTGGGCTAGTGGCCCATAACTAAACCAAATGCACACCAATTCAACATGCTACCCTTTTTAAGGCTAGTCGCAGTCGACTACTTCAAATCGGTTGCTAAACGAAATTTGGGAGGTTCAACCGATGTGGAGATCGGTTGCCTCGAATGTGAGGTTCGGTTGGGACATCGGTCGTTGGACCAAAAAAGGGAACATCGGTTCCTTTGACGCTCGATGTTAACTCTTGCTTTTCTCCCATTTTCCAACGTTTACAAATCCAAATTTTAAAAATCCGACCGTTTGGTGCCTTAAACTAAAAAAAAAAAATCAAACCCATTTTACCACTCTATAAATACCCACTTCACCTCAAACACAATTCACAACTTACCATTTTCATCTACATTCAATTCAATCTAATTCTTATCCAACTTCAAAATGTCAAAGAAAAATACCCCACAATCAAAAACCCGACGATCACGACTACCCCAAAATGCCCCGGATCTAAATTTCTCGCTGGAAAACAACTTCGAGTTAACCGGCATATCACCACAACAAAACCGGCCTCCTATTCGCTTTCGTCCGCAAAGTTTTGATTATCAATCACAACTACCCCAACCAAATCAAAACCAAAACGCGTTTTATCTTAACCGTCCTTTTGTCCCACCGCAACGTTCTTACCAAGATTACCGGCAAGAACCTAGTGGGTCTGGTTACCATCCAAACATGGACTTCATTTATCCTTCTCAACCGTATCAACCTTATTCCCCGATTCGAAGCACTAATCTAGACATGAATTTGGAAGATTGGATGCCGGAGTATCCGACACAAAACTACCCAAGTCAAGATGCTTCGATGGGACAAGGTTCGGGTCACGGTTCGCACCACGGTTCGTTCCATGGTTCCATTCCCGTTGATGATTCTGATGATGAGAAAACCGCTTCCGCTGAAGAGATGTCCCTCATCAAACCAAAGCAGCCATCTAGACGTGCTTCAAAGGCCAAGGAGAAAGGCAAGAAGCCGGAAACAAGCAAGGGGAAAGACAAGAAGCCAGCAGAGCCATGGACAAAGGAGGAAGAGGTGGTGCTTTGTAAAGCTTGGGTCTATGTGTCGGAAAACGCGGTGAGAGGAAACGCCCAGAACCGCTTCAAGTTTTGGGAGTTAGTGATCGAGTACTTTAACAAAGAAACTGGCAAAGACCGAACCTATGACTCCATCACTACCAAATGGAAGAGCAGGATTCGTAACAGGGTTGGAAATTATTGTGCTATCATGGAGAATATCAAGAACACCCATGGAAGCGGTGAGAATGATATCGACGACACCTCAAAAGCTCTTAAAGAATACCGTATGACGTACGGTCATGATTTCACTCTGGAGGAATGCTACGAGGTTTTAAAGGGTCATGCTGCTTGGAAGGAGGTTGAGTTGCCGGCTTTATCAACAAATAGTCGGAAGAAAACAAAGGGTTCTACCACTACCTCTGGTTCAACTCAAGCTCGTGATCCTTTCGATGTCTATGACGTTGATGATTCTGCTGAGGAAGCGACTAGAGAATCACGACCGGCTGGTCGTGACAAAGGAAGGAAGAAATCATCCTCCTCCTCTCGTGATGGTGATGTTCCATCAGACTCATTTATGCAATCGTTGGCCAAAAATTTCTTAAGGACCAAGAAGCCGTCAAAAGAGGATAAAGGTAAGAATAAGCAGGGTTTAGAAGATACTTGGTTACGGTTGAGAGAAAAAGAGCTCGAGATAAAACATGCAAAACTTGAGCTCATGAGGACATCAAAACGGGAGTCCGACATCATCTTCTACAACACCCCAATCGACCCAAATTTGACCGGCCGCCAACTAGAAGAGTTGGAGAAAGTTAAGGCAGCAATCAAAGAACGTTACAATTTAGATTATTAGTTTAAGTATTCTAGTGTTTATTTGAATTTCGTATTGTAATGTTTTTTTTTTTTTTTTTTTTTTAATTTCGTAGTGTAATGTTTTTTTTTTTTTTTAATTTCGTAATGTAATGTTTTTTTTTAATTTGAATGAAATTTAAATTTAATGTTAAAAATGTTTGAATTAAAAAAAAAAATAAAAAATAAATAAATATAAATCCTTGGGTCGTCGACTGGGGCATCCAGGTTGTCCCAGGTCGCTGGAGAGAGAAAGTTGACGTGGCGCAGGTTGTCCCAGGTCGTCCCAGGTCGCGACTGGGACTAGCCTAACACAAGCACAAACACAATGCACCCTAGCTGCTCCTGAGACAACCACAGGCTGCAAACACAGTTTTCATCACAAATGTGAACACAAAATACCACACTCTATACTACTAAACCAATAGCGACACTTCCCAATTTCACATTGTTTACCAAAACTGATCAAACACTTGTATTTTGAGTCGAACATACGAGACAACACCAATACCCTACACTGTTTTGACATTACTGAAGCATTTCACAACCAAAACCAAAAGAAAATTTGAACAAATCAATTACTATAAGTTCACATGGTCATTACCAAATAATTAAGCAATTCATAATACTACAAATAATTTAAACAACTAAATTTAAAAATTCAAATCCAAATCGAGACAAGGAGTTACATGAATCTGGAACAAAATCGTGACTAAGACAACATGGTGAGCAAAAAAATCCATCCTAAATCCGAGATCAGAATGACAAATAAACTGAAAGTAAAAGCAAATCCAAATAGTACCCGATTCAAACAAAACACCAAAAACACGATTTTTTACCACACGAGTATTATTCAAAACACTTTTATAGTAGTTTATATCCACGGAATCAACTAATCTATTCTCAATCAGAATTTTACCACACGAACGTAGCACCACACGAAAATCTGATCACAAAATTAACAGTCCAAACATCGTTTCAGGTCGTTTTCCATACGAACTAAATCAAAACGTTTTAAATTTCCATTTTTATTCCACGAAAACTTGATAATCGCTATATAACTGGTTTTAATATCCACGAACACATCAAAACATTTGTTAACCAAACGGTTTTTAAATCAAAGAGGTAAAACGAGTTTTCAAATATTCGACATACCAAAGAAAATACGAGAGAGGAGACGTTAGATGACGAGGAGAGGAGATAGCATGAGCAAGACACGATCAAGACAATACAACCTGATCCAAAGACACCCTACGTGTGCCGCATTCATAGTAAACCCCAAATCTCAAGTACTCCTTTCTTATCTTCTTCTCGGCGTGATGGTGGATTGTGATGGCGGGTGGGTGGCACCGGATGTAGCAAGGTGGTGGCGGCTAGTGGTTGAGATAATGAGGAGGAGGAAGGCTGCACATGGGGCTAGGGTTTCACACAAAAGAAACCAACCCTAATATTTTTGACGAATTACTCTCTTATGTCAAATTTGAA
Source organism: Chrysanthemum seticuspe (assembly GCA_019973895.1). Classification (NCBI taxonomy): domain Eukaryota; kingdom Viridiplantae; phylum Streptophyta; class Magnoliopsida; order Asterales; family Asteraceae; genus Chrysanthemum; species Chrysanthemum seticuspe. Next base: position 162,474,836 of record BPTQ01000007.1, on the reverse strand, counting down.
AAGAACCTATTCCTATTCGTCGTAAACAAAAGGCATAATTACCCTCTTATGTCAAATCTGAAAAGAACCTATTCCTATTCGTCGTAAACAAAAGGCATATTAAACAAAGGTCTTACGGAGTCTTGTCCTAAAGTCCCGCGCATGCCTGCTCCTCGTATATAGAGACACGATTCTTGGCATCCTGCCTTTAAAGAGGCGCTTCGATAGACGATCACTTATCAGTCTAGTTCGACACCTTGTTCTCAACTGAACTAGTAGACAGACGCCTCTGAGCATTTCTCAAAAGAGTTAGATCCGCCTAATCAATGTAGTAGTTCAGTTTTAAATAGCCACAAGGACCATTTGCGTAATTATTCCAAAGACTAGGGGACAGACATAATTTAATCGCAAGGACCAGAGGTGTAATTTGAGTAAACTTTGTAATATTAAGGCTCGGGGCCAATTTAGACTAGTAAACGATCAATTCTCGACACGAAAATTACGCCAACGCGTTCATAATAATTTTTTCAATAAAATTAGTGTTCATACGACTAGTTTCTCTCAAATCAAACCAAAATCAAATTAGATTGACGGTTGGGCCAGTACGCGTTGTGTCTAATTTCACGTTTTGTGAGATAACTTCTCGTTTTCACAGCAAATGAGCTTGGAAGAGTTTGTAGATGAAAATTAAGGATTATTCCTCGTGAAATGAATGTATGGAAAAGTGCGGGTTGTCACATACAAACACTTAAAACACATTTCACGATCAAAATGGCATTACAGTTTCGATGGGGAGAGGCAAAGTAGAGCTAAAACGGATCAAAGATGACGGCAGCCGCCACGTGTCATTCTGTAAACGGCATAACAGACTGATGTTTAGTATTGCTTGGTAAATTTGGTGGTGATATTGAAAGGTATGTGTCGTTTGCCCTTTTTGTATGTTAAACGGAAGTGGTGATACTGAAAGGTGTTTAAGAAATCGTAACTTGTAGTCTACTGATATGCATCTCAGTAATTTTTAAGTTATACTGTTATATCTGAATAAAAGGAATTTCTTATGCTTGCTTTGGTGAGACAATTGATAAGGATTTAAAATATACGCTTTTAGGGGGTCATTTAAGCCCTAAATCGACACATTTTATATCCGTTACTACTTAAAATCGTTCCTTTTCACATTTTAGGTCTTTTGGAAGCGAAATACTGGAATCAAACATATTTGGATGAAAATGAGCGAAAACATGAAGAAAAATGCAAAGTCAAGATCCAAGCTGTTTTTCAAGCCTGATGGCGTCCCATCTCAAAGGGCGACACCGTCCCTCATAAAGGAATCAGATCAAATTACACGCGACGGCTCAGGTGCAATTTTTGTTCTACAATCTGACGGCTTCACGCCTAAACTCTGGATGGTGTCTCCTTTATTTTCTACACCAGACGCCCAAGAACCATCCTCAGATGACGTCCCTCATGAAGACTGACGACGTCACACTCATAAGCTGACGCCATCCCAACGATGACTTAGCACAAATGAAACCCTAATGACGGTGACCTGACGGCGTCACTAGGAAAAGGTGACGTCGTCGCATTTGTAAATCTATATATAGAATTAGATTTTTTTGCATTTAGAGAGGTAGAACTTTGGAGAGCAAACCCTAATTCGGTTGTAGTCCGACTTGGACAGTATTTTAGGGTTTCATGCCTTCTTTACATCTTAAGATAAGTTTGTTAATCCATATTATCATTATGTATACCTCATGTTTAATTGTATGTGTATATGCTTGCTTATTTACCATGAGTAGCTAAATTATCATTATGTTTTCTTGGATCTATGAAACCTAGTTGTTAATTATTGTTAGGTTGTCTCTTGTCTTAATTGGTAGACGCTAGAGTAAAGAAAATTGACTTCTTCTTTAATTTTTGCGAGCTTGAACGTCCTAAATAGCAAAAAGCTTAGGAGTGCACCTAGGCCATCGTTATGTTTATTGAGTGAGTTGTATCTTGTTGATAATAGAGTATTCGGAGGAGATACTTAGGTATCAGGAAATCTCGGATAGTCTAGAGGAGAGTTACGATTCATAGAATTGGGGAATTTAGCACCACCCTATGACCAAACGGAATACAACGCACCAATTAAGATGAGGATGTGACAATTCAACCTACCAATAAGAGATAACTATGGAGTAATAATATCTAAGTAAACACATTTTTAATCATCATAAGAGCACACCTACATTAGCATAACCTATCTTTACTTTTCATTTTTTAAGTAGTTAATTAGTTTTAGTAAAAATTAGTTAAAATTGGTAGAAGTACCACCCCACTCCTATACCCCGAGATATTTACCTTGATTTCTAAAAATAATAAAAGACCAACAAGAATCTCCCTCAAGCTTACCCTCTCGTCATACATTTCTTCCTAGCATCTCTATTCCCCTAGAGAACGATCAACCCCCTGGGCTTACCCCATACTACACTAAAATGATTAGGCATACAACCTACAGGGTTGTAAAGCTTGCTATTAGAAAAGGAAGTCTTTCGACCCCGAACTCTGCTATCAAGTTTTTGGCGCCGCTGCCGGGGAATTGTTATTGCTTAGGTTTGATTTCTATTTCGTTTAGGTCTACTCACTAGATTCCTATCAAGTGAGATTTTTATTTTCTTTATATTAGCTTTCTGGTAGTCTATCCCACTTCTTTGTGTTTTTGTTCGTAAACCCTTTTCATTTGTCACTATGGCAAGTGAAGTTGCATTTGAATCTTAAACAAATGAGGAACAATTGTATTTAATAGATAGAATTGCTTCTTATTGTTCTAATGAATTTATGAATGACCTTAGAGATATCCAAGAGGAGATGGGTGTATAGTTAGATGGGTATGATGAATTATGTGCATGTGTGGCTTCTATTAAACAATCATTGTTAGGATCAACTCCTTTTAGTGAGACCCTTTAGAAAATGTTTGAGAAAAGCTTCCTAAGCGTAACCAATAAGTTGAATGAAATCATAGGCTTGTCTACATCACAACTTGAGGAAACAGATACGGAGGATTTATCCAACCTTAGGCACCATGAACAAAAAGACCTAGATTTTAAGAAAATGGAACCTAATTGAACACTTTAAAATAGTACAATAACTAACAGTGCATTAACTTTTGTGTTTAAGTCATTTAGTTTTTGTATGTGATTGAACTTCCTGTAGGTTTGAGACAAGATAACTCTCAAGTTTGGATAATTTAATATCAGATAGCTATTGTTTGGGTAAACATTTTGAGTTTAATGCAGTTGCAGTTTTATTCTATCATTTGGAAATAATTATTAGCTAAAACCTGTTGAATCATGGTCTAGAGATGTTTTCCAGTGATAAGCAACTTGGGTGATTGTTTTATTTGTAGTGATGTGTTTTTTAAACTAACAAAATTTACTTGACAAAAGCTCGATTTGTTTACACCTCTAGAGTGGGTTCTTTTTTTGCACTTAGTCTTGAGGCATTCATTGAGACCCTGTTGTGTTTCTAAGATCTAGATTATTTTCAGTAACCTATTTAACATGTACTAGTAAGTTGCCTGCCATTTAACTTTCAAATGGTTGTTATATAGCTTATACATTAAAAGTTAAAGTGTATACTTGAGTGTTCAGAATCTTAAAATATTAATTCTTACGTCTCATTTTTATCTTCAGGGAAGTGATAGTTCATTAGATGTGGATCAAGTGAAGGTTGTTACTGAAGACGTTTCATGTGATTCAGACAAGAAATTGGACAAGATTGACAAGGACGCTACTATGGAATTCAAAAATATCAATCTGTCTTCATCGCCATCCATAAAATATCCCTTATAGATAATTATGGGATTATTGTAAATCTGTGTATTTTTATAGAGTGAAAAGGTGACAAACGCAACAAAGTTTGTAGTTACTAAATTTAGATTGAAATTTTCAACTTCTTTCGTTGTCTAATACTGTAGTTTTCTAACTTTTTATCGACAAATGAAATATATGATTATTTTGGTTGAAATGGATCAAGCACTGTGTTGGTTGTCGTATATATGGATCATCCCAAGAAATTTGTGAGTTTTGATCTTGTGTGTAGGTATGAAGATGAAGAATGAAGATTTGTGTTTGATTGAGTTTATGTTTTTTAATAGAGTGGGAAGATGAGATTTGAGAAAGGTGTTGGTGTTAATTTTATAGAGAGAAGCAGAAATTTAGAGAGAGAAGCAGGAAAAGAGTTAAAGAGAGGGTGATGGTAGTGATGGTATAACTTTTTGACTAAATACACCGTTCGTTCCTAAGGTTGTACCAGTTGTACCACCAAAATAATTAAACGAACGATGAAATGACCATTTTGCCCTCATGTGCAAGGCACATGGGTGAAAATAACAGAAATTGACTTAGAATAATGGGTCAATGGACTAAGGTGATATAAAAACTTAAAAAATAGACTCCATGTGACTAAAATACCAAGGTACGACCCCTGGTGATGTTTTTTGACAAGTTTAGAGACGACGATGTATTTTAATTTAAATCTTATATACTCGAGTTCATAGACCACTCCAATGAAAGTGAAATTATTAAAATGTTAGAGTGAAATTACTACAATATTAGTTCAAAGTTACTTATCTTCTTTGTTCGCCAAACATTTTTTTTAATATAAAGAGTTAATATGACAATTATTTTACAATAAAATTATTACAGTATTAAGTTGATAATACCTAATCGAACCTCAAGTAAATAGATTAACCATCTTCCTACAATGTATCAATCCGAATAGATTCTGTGAGATGATAGGATGGTATTCCTTAGCAACTCCGCCCATTTGACACGCCCTTTTATACTTTTGTTTTCTTTTCACAAAATAGGTAAAACTGATACCATGGAAGGTAGAAAAGCCATGTCACTATTAAGCCCATTCGAAGAACTGGCAACGGAACTGGACACTCTTCCGCAAATGAGAGCCGCCACTTCTCACATCCTTTCTATAGATGCCACAGATGATCCACCAAACTTGATTGACAGGTCGCATTTTATTTATCTGTGCACAAAAAATGAAACAAAACAAAATAATAATAATGATGATGATGATGATGATGATGATGATGATGATGATGATGATGATGATGATGATGATGATGATGATGATGATGATGATGATGATGATGATGATGATGATGGATGATGATGATGATGAGATGATGATGATGATGATGATGATGATGTATGATGATGATGATGATGATGATGATGATGTGATGAGACTGAGAGTGATGATGATGATAATAATAATAATAATAATAATAATAACTGGTGTTACAAACTAACAACACTGAAGCAAAATGTTAAACTAATTATATATGTTCTAGGAATGCAGAGTAGCCGGGGCTCGAGTGCTAGCGAAACCCTGTGTACTACTTGCCACACTCCTGATCAGGTGGTTAACTTTGCACTGAGTATGTATGTTACAAAATCTGGATATAGGTTCATGGCTTTCATTCATGTATTTATTAGTTTGCAAGTCTCTATATGATAACGAAACAGCTACATGAGGCACACCCCTTATTTTGTTGTGCACCCTTTAACTGTTGTTGAAAATTGACCCAAACACACCTTAAACTGCTGCAGAAAATAGTTGCAGCAGCCATAACCAAACACCCCTTAAAGCTGTACATTTGCGGCTGTAACCGGAAAATCTCAACCCTTTACCCATTTACTTTTAGTAACTATCTCAAAGCATATAATTTATACATAAAACTTATTCTGAAACTGAAGTACCATCCGTGAATACGACTCCAAGATCTGACATAGCCGATACGATAGATTAACACAATCATCACTATTCCTGCAAACTCTATTCAATCTCCTCCAGCTCGGCAGCTTCCTGCGTGTACATATCACCAAGCTATAATCATATAGAACAATTGCAGCAGCCACAACCAAACACCCCTTAAAGTTATTGGTTGGTGATCAAGGAATGATTTAATACATACAGTAAAACAAACCAATCATAAACTGACATCATCAAAATATACAAACTTACCCCATACATAAACACATAACAAAACTACTAACCATTTGACTGAAACGAACACTTAATCATTCGATCAATCCTTGGAAGATCCAAAGCTCAAAAGATTATCAATTTAAAGCAAAATAGTTAAACCTAATTCATTTTTAATGATCAAGTAATCATAACCAAACTCATTGGAAACTTGAAAAAAGATATGATAAGACTTGCACCGAATTGGATGGACAACCGTGAATAGCTTCGCCGGAAAAATCAAATACATGACGGCGACGGTGGGTGTTTTCGAGATGGTATTTGTATTGCGTGAATAATTTGTGTCGTGTTTTGATAGTGATTTGGGAGGGCATGTGTTATAATTAGAGGACGGCATCAATGTTGTAAGTCTAGGAGCTCTTCATCTTCATGTGGATGGTTATATCAATGTTGTAACTTCAGAAACTCTTCATCTTCAGGTCAATGGTTAATTTAAGTTACTGCATTATTATACTATAAACTTTAAGACTCCTCATTAAATAAGGGACTGAATCTTAGGCCGAACACAGTGGCAACCTAGTTCATCTGTGCCACATCAGCTTTCTCTCTCCGACAACCTAGTTGCCACAGTGATGGCCTGAGATATATATATATATATATATATATATATATATATATATATATATTTAATTCAAATATTTTTAACAACAAATGTAAAATTCATTAAAAATAAATAAAAACATTACAATATATTAAAAATAAAAACGATACGAAATACATAATACATAAATCCTAAATCTTAAATCCTAATCTGAATACTCCTCGTTCGCAGAATCATACGAGGGAGGTATATAATCCTCGAGGCGAGACAAAGCTTCCTCGTCTACCGAAGATTCCTGCATCATCATCTTTGTTCACCCGATAGCTCCAATTGACTTTGGTGTTGATGTTGTTCGTTACCCTTTGAACACACCGCCACAACTTGTCAATAATTTCGTCATCTCTGTGGGCTTCCTCCTTCAGAAATTTCTCGATCACACCTTTTCGTTCAATGTTGATGTCGTTGCAACTCTTGTAGTTTTCTCTCATCTGCAGCTTCTCCGTCCTCCCCTGCTCAAACAATTGGATGACACGTATAATAGCGTCTTTTCGAGCCTCATCGTCGTTATTGCATTGATTTTGAACGTACGTTTGCATATCTTTAGCGGAATGCGAGAGAGGGCAAGCCATAATAATCTTGCGTAAAGAGAAGTGTGAATTTTGAAGTTGAATTGTGTTTGAAATTGTGTGTTTAAAAGTGTGTTTGAGTTAGTATTTATAGGATGTAAAAGTGGTAAAGTTTTTTTTAAAAAAAAGTTTTTTTTTTTTGTTTTAATATGAAACGGTCAAAATAATCAAAATGGTTTATTTGTTTGTGTTGTTAAACTAGGTCGATTGGGCAAACTAGTTTGCCAATCCTTGCTGCTCAACCGATGCCAACCTAGTTCCCCACAATGGGTCGACCGGCCTTAACCGACGACCTCAACCGGCCTCAACCGAAGCCATTGTATCCTGCCTTATAGTATATATGATGATATAATCGATTATATATTATACTTAACTAAAATTCTTTGGCGAATGTTAATTTTCTTCTATTCAGCAAACAATATCTTTTAACGCAAACGTTGTAACCTATCTGAAAAGACAAGGCCACACTCTATATCTAAAAAGTCATGAATAATAAGCTCGAGCTCGGGCTCGAGCTCGTTTAAGCTCGGCTCGTTCGAGCTTTTTACCGATCCGATCCCGAGCTTTTCACGAGCGGCTCGGCTCATTTCCACCCCTATTATAAGTGTGAAATTCAAAAGCAATATAGTCAAGAATGTTATCACCAAGTGTGTGTAAAAGCTAAAAACCTCCTAAATTGAATAATGATGGAAAGAGCAAAGGTAAAAGAAAAACATGGTAGCATTAAAAAAAACAGACAAAACAAAAATAAAGACGCCTCTTTCAAAAATGATGATGACGAAAGTATATTAGATTTGGGAGCTTCCACTGGAATTCTTTTACATGAAGACAAATGAAAGGTGCCGAAGTCCGGGGGGAAATCCTTCATCAAATAAGCATAGGAGATGACTAGCCGGGTACTCGCGCACAGCGGCGGCGATAAGTATAGTTATATGTGTTTGCTTACCCGTTTAGTGAATTCGTTTCACAACACTTCGAATGTATATGTGTTAGTTGTAAGTGTTTGTTTGGGTTACCCGTAACTTTCCCGTAGCTTTCCCGCGACATCATTATTCCCGCATATAGAAATACCCTCGCAATCTCTTACGCGTCAAACACTACCCCAAAAGTATATGATTTTGACGAATCAATATTATATTGATTGAAATAAATGAAATAAAGGTTAAAGTTGTAAAATTTTGAATTAAAATAAAATAAACCCATTAAAAATATAAAAACAAAAAACTCATAAAAATATATCAAAATGGATGTTGAATTATAGAGCATAAAATTTTAGAAAATATGGTGAAATTAGATTATAAAAAAAATAAGTAGATAAAAAGATATTTTAATTTAAAAATAAAGATGAATTTTTAGTTGAGAAATGACACATGTCATTTTATAATTGGAGTTCTTTATCTTAATTTTTAGTGGTTAGGAGTTAGGTTTGGAGTTTGTTAGAAGTTAGACTTGGAGTATGTTAAGAAGTGACACATGTCATCTCATGATTGGAGCTCCTTATCTTAATTTTTGGTTAGAAAAACTCTTTCCATAATAAGCAAGTAAAAAAGTCTGAAATTTTTAAGCCTTCTAATTTTAGAAGGCCTAAATGCATTATAAAGTAGTATAGATTAGCATCACTAAGTATCTACGTGGTTAAAATAACATTAAATAAGAGCTGATTTTACATCGACTTGCCAGTGCTCAACAGTCAGACTCAAGGTGCGTTTGGTATGCGCCTATCAGAATAGATTTATGGATTTCATTCCGATTAATAGTGTTTGTTTAGTGGGCCCGAGAATGAAATGGGTATATCATAGTATAGATTCATTACACACTAATTTTGTGTCTATGAAATCCATTTTCGTAGGCCCCTCATTCAAATATCTATACACTTTTTCATTTCATATTTTATCAACCAAACAAAAACAATCGTGATACCAATCATGATTCCTAGCAACAAACCAATCTAAGCCCTCAATATTAGTCCAATGATCGAATTTAAGAGTTCAATCAAAAAATAAGTTAATTGTTCAATTTAAAGGATCATGTTTCAAGTGGTTAGAATTGTTATTAATATTATCATTATCAATCACATCATATCATTTTTTTTCTCTCTATCATCAACAAGGTGTAATAAAATCATTAAATTCGTCATTCAAATGATTTTCACTTATATACAAATATATCTCACATCATAAATCAAACACATACAACCAACAAGAGAAGTGGTGCTCAAGACCAACTTCCCTACAAAACTGATATAAGACGCGTTGTCGAGAGGGAGTTTTAAAAAACGACGCTTCAATGTGACAACTCATCCGATAACGCCCCATTACGCCTTTGACAACTCACCCAAAATGCCCCATTATGTATGCCTTTAGTTTGTTATATCATTGATTAAAATCAGTTATTTAGTTTATGACATACATATGTCTCTTCTTTTAATCTTTATCTTTTTTTCAAATTAGTTTAGTTCGACTTGTTAATCATTTTTATGACATGACTAATGGTTTAATAGTTATTTCGATTATAAGATTGTCTCATGTTAAGATAAATAATCCATGTGATCCAAACTGTATACTAAGGCCGGTTCAAAATTTGATCGGCTCCAAACGGTCAAGTTTTCTCACACAAGCTAGCCACTTGTGAATGGCTAACCGTAAGAAACTTAAAACAGTTCAGACACCAATGCAATGAAGATCAGGAGAGCATAGTGTTTTCCCAGGTCGTTATGTCCCAACGAGCTGTGCGATGAATCACCAAACGAATAGTGATCGAGAGGATTTGAACGGAAAAGAGTTTTGATTTATTATAACTACAGAAAAAGTATATAAACTACAGGGGCTTAAATGCAAATTAAAGAAAATTAAAAAGATAAATTATATTAAATAAACGCTATCACTATTTGCAAAATGATGTTTTTGATTTTTTTCTTTTTAATTTAAAACTACGTGACGTACAAAAGAAAATGTGAAATTGAAGCAAGATTAATCCTAAAAATATAAAAATGACATTTTTACAAACCTAATGATAAAAGAAAATTTTTAGAAAAAGAAAATTATTTTTAAAACTATTTATCTAATTATTATTAATTAAAAACTATTTTTACTTATTTAATAATAACCTAAAATACAAGAAAATATGAAATAAAGCTAGAAAAATGAAATTATGACTTAGAAAAATCTAAAATAACTAAAGAGAATTTTCAAAACTAATTTTGTATTTTTCTGATTATTTTTCTATTTTCTATGAATTAAAAACTATTTAAAACTACTTAAATTGCTTAAAAATACAAATTTAACTAAGAAAAATCTGGAAAAATATTTTTTTGACTTTTTATATTTATCTTAACCTAGGAAAAATGAAAACTTATTTTTTTGAAACTTTTCTGAATTAATTGTATTAAAAGCTAATTAAAATGTACTAAAAACTGTTTTAAATGAAGAAAAATAGCAAACTGACTTAGAAAAATCTGAAAAATTCGAGAAAAGTCTAAAATGATATACTGAATCTAAGAAAAATATAAAAACAGTGGCTTGTGTGTAAGAAATTGAAACTGCAAAGCAAAGGGCTTATCAATAAGCACTTTGAATTAAGCCAAAGATGCCAAATGAGCACCAACTGATTACAGAAGCTAAAATATGCTAAAAGTACTCAAAATGAACTAAATACAACTGCTCTATACCACTGAAATGCAAACTACAAAGATTATGATGATTTGAGCTAAAGTGCTAAAAACAGATTTACCTCCTACTTTGTAGCTAAAGAATAAGCTACTCCATAAGCTGGGACTTAAAAACAGATATTGGATCCTACACTAGACCTGGCTAGCTACTTCTAAACCAAAGACCATACCAAGATAAGCTCTAAAGAGCTCTGTGCAAGGACTGCAAATCACCTGTGCACACTCAGTTTTCACTGAGTGTGTGCACAGGGGAGATAAGACCCAAATGACAAGCCATTTTGGAGCTTGTAAAAAATTTACAAAAATCTACAAAAATGACATTAAGAAACTAGACCAGTTGAAGTTTTTAAACCCCAAGTTTCACTTGATTTGTTCCAGAATTGAATCAAAGAAAAATCATCCTAGTTTGGTGAAAACTGGATTTTTCACTCTTTTGACTTTTTGAAACAGTTTTGTTATTTTGACTAAATTGAGTTTTGATTTTAAACCATGAGCTGATTATGATGTTTTAAGGTGAAATAATCCTACTGCAAGCAATGTCTATGAATTCTAAACACAAAACAAGCTTTTGCTTTTACAAAATTCCAACAGTGAAGCAAATAAGACAGATTACAGATGATTTTGACTTTGAGTGTTCTAGTGCACAAATAACTGACTAATATGGATTTCAAATGGCTAAAGAAATGTAAAGCAACTGATATTAACTACTGCACAGCCCTCTAACACATATTTTCCATGAAATCCAAACACCACTTAACCACTGATATGCAATTTTAATTGAGCTAAACTCTGAACTAGTTATTGCAGACACTTAAACTGAATTTAATTACCCTAATTACTACTAAATAAACAGGTTAAAACTATTAATGACCACAAATACACATACAACAGGTTATGCAGACTTAAAACAGTTAAATGGAAAGAGATTGAGACTTAACTTGAAGTCCAGCTATTGAGAAGCTTAAGCAAAACCAAACCACCACTATTCTAAACCAAACCCAATCCAAAACAGCACTGCATCACCATTATCCATTTCCAAATCTGCTTGAACCAATATCTCATCTCAGTTTGACTTTTGTTGACCAAAAACCAAACTTGCTTGAATTTGACTAGTAAGCTTACCAAAAGCTATAATAAGCTTAAATAAGCTTATTTGAGTTTAACATAAGCTATTAGAAGCTTGAACATAAGATTTTGAAACTGGATTTTGCAACAGTGAACATGAGCATATGAAACTTAAGTGAAACCTTGAATTAACACTTAAAACTGGATTACAACTATAAAACAACTTTAGTTTGATACATAGAAACAAAAAGATTACATCTTAGAGTTTAATTAAAACATAAACATAAAAAAAAAACGACATACATAAAAATTTAAAACTAACTACTCTTTTTTCTCTTGCCTCTCTACTCTTTTTTATACTCAAAAAGCTTCCCACGTGTCCTCTGAGCAAATCCCATCTGTTTTTAGGACCATTGGATCAGTTGAGATGATATTGGCCATTTGATCAATTTTGGCGGGAAAGTGGTTTTATGCCAGTGGGACTGATAACTTGGACAGGGAAGGAAGCATTTAATGCATCTTGGCTTGGGGTGTTTGGAGGGTAGGAATGTGATGATGATGGAGTGTGGGTAGGAGTTGCAGGCAGGTGTAGGGGATGATGATGGAGAGGGAACCCGTGAGCGGGGTGTGTTTGAGTCAAACTAGGTTTGACTGGGTATATTAAAAGGGAGGGGGGTCAAAAGTCCAAAGGGTTCAAGTGGCAGGGGTCCAAAGCATATGGCAGGGGTCATGGTTAATGGCTTAGGTTTAATAACAAGGACCACTTTTGCAATTCCATAAAAACCAAGGACCAATTCTGTCATGACTGATTTTCCAGGGACCAATAATGTTTATTCTGAAATTATAATCCAAGGGCTAAACTTGACAATCTCCAATATTCCAAGGACCAAACTTGTCAGTTTTGAAACTCAAAGGACTAAACTTGTAATTTCTCAAAAACTTTTGACATTTTTCACCAAAGGACTAATTATGACAAGTTATGATTTTAAACGGACCTTTGGTGATTTTTCTTTTAAAATAAGTGCTCAGGGACTATTTCTGACAACTTTTGAAACTTGGAGGACTGAAACTGCCAATTATGCAAACTTAGCTCATTTTTCATCTGATTTTAAACATTTTGCATCTAAAACATATAAAATGCAATTTTGAGATATTTTCAGTATTTTGATGCATTTCTGAGCATTTTTAAACGTTTTGCAGTTCAGATTTAACCAAAAATGATGAGTATTTACACACTCATCAATCCCCCACACTAAACTATTGCTAGTCCCTAGCAATCTTTTGAGAAAAACTTAATGGTTTTGAATCTCTTTACCAAAAGTCATTACTTCTGGAGTAGCCAAATATTTCAGTTCAAGTAAGAACCATGGTACACCGATAACCATGTGATTTTGAGCAAACCACCAGCTTCCAACGGATTTGATTTGTCTTTACCAGAAGCCGTTTGCTTCTGGACTAGCCAACTCTTAGATAAATTATCAATATTATCTTTGGTGAGCTGATTACCAATTATGGTTTTTCCACTGCCTTTACCACAAGCCATAAACTTGCGGGCTAGCCAACTCTTCACTTTTAAGGATATGGTGAGCTGAATACCATACAATTTTGGGCAAATTGCAAGCCGTCAACGGATTTGAGATATCTTTACCAAGAGCCGTTTGCTCCTGGATTAGCCAATCCTTTTGTTTATTAGACATGGCGGACTGATAACCATAAGCTGAGTAAGTGCAAAACACTTACTCTAAAAAAAATTTTGGCCAAAAATGGGGGAATTGGGCGGTATAATACATATGATAAAATTCGTGAGAATTCCCCCCCACACTTAGAAATGAATATTGCCCTCAATATTCAAAGTACCGGAGGTTATGCCGAAACAAAGAACGTAAAAGGGAAATACTACGGCCATTATTTGAAATATATATATATATATATATATTTTTAATTATTTTTTTTTATTATTTTTTTTTTGAATTCATATACAACATGTGGGGTATCTCCCCCACACTAAGGTGGTACACACGGGTGAAAACCCATGTTTAACTACTGTTTTTGATTACCGAGTCGCTAGCTTGACTCGACCCCGAATTAATTTGTTCATGGGGAAGTAAGTGGAAGAGACAATCTCCATCGGACTTTCATTCAAGATGTTTGGATAAACATTGAAGCACGCGAAAGTTCCACACCGATGAGATATACATAGAACCGGATCAAAAATGATAAATGAAAATGCCGGGGTCAAAGATAGTGTCTTCATTCCCGAAGGAGTGAAGATGAAGAGAAATCACAAGATATTTGAGGAAAGGAAGAAAGATTTTTATAACAATCAAGATCCATTCTTCATCCTCAAATGTAGACATATCGGGAGGAAGGGTGAGGGTAGTATCATTAATAAGCAAACTCGTATGATAGAGTACACCTTCCTCCGAGCCAATATCATCCTCAAGATCAAAATAGAAATGATCATGTTCCGGAGGAGATATGTCATGAGAGAGTTCACCGGAGAACTCTTCATGAAAAGAATCATTCACATGAAGTGAAATTGTGAACTCTTGTTCCATTGTGGGTTCATCACTATCCTCGGTCTGAGTATCAAAGAGTGGATTCTCAGAAATTAAAGTGAATTCAGAGTTGAATTCAAATAGAGGATTAGTGAGAGTTGTTTTGAATGCTTCAGGAACAAAGTGATCAATATTCTCTATTGGACTGTTGGGATAAGAAGTGAGTGAACGATCATTATAAGGGATACTTTCAATTTCTCCTAGGTCGGCTTCGAAATCAAAGAGACCATCATCACTTCCAGATGAAAGTGGATTGATGTGAGTGAGTTCATCGGTGAACTCCTCAAGAAGAGGATCAGACTGTGGGAGTGATGCCTCAACATACTCGATGTCTCCATATGATGCACAATCTTCGCTACAATTGGAGAAAGTTTCAAAATGATCTTTTGAACACTCAAGAGGGGAAAGAGAATCACACATATGATCAGAAGTTCCCTGTGACTCTCTCGGGATTGGGACAAGGTTCTCAACACCAGACTTTATGAATTCGTCCGATTCCTTTTCAGGAACAGTGTCAAGATGCTCGTCCCCCATGTTCAGAGAGTGAGTGGGAGCTTCGGGTGTGATAGCAGTTGTTTGAGATGGAATCTCAACTGCTGGGATATCAACTGACTGAGGGAGTTGAGAAATAATATTAAAAGGATAAAAACTCTCCTCGTCATCATCATATAGAGCTGCCTTAAGAAATTGGGAACGCCTTAGAGCTGCTTGCTCTAGGACTAATAATTCTTCCCTAGATTTGCGGGCCTCTCGTTCTTCGGCAAGCAATTCTCCCATGGTCTTTTCACCACTCACTTGATTCTTAAAGTTACTAATCATATCATCAAGTGTTTTCATTGCGGTTTCAAAATTTTGGGAGATTTCTTGAGACAACGGCTCAGGTGGAGTTTGAACCGTATGGTGCTGTGGAGGTTGGAAATTGTCAAACCTGTGAGAATCATGATTGTTACAAGGAAATGGATTCCCTATTTGACAATCAGAGCTGAAGTGGGGACCTCCACAGTACTCACAACAGTAAAACTGTTGAGTCTGGACTGGTGAATTATATGGATATTGGTCATAACCAAAGTTCTGAGCATCACCGGAAAACTGTTTATAGACAAATGTGTTTCCGGATTGACACTTAAATCCTTGGTGAGGACCTCCACAAAATTCACAACAGTTATGTTGATTATATGAAGATAAGTCGGGCTGTGGTGGGTAATTGGAAAAGTTTGAGGGGTCGTTAAATGAGTTCGGATTAGGATCATAATCAAATGAATTCCTCGAACCACAAAACAAACAACTCCCGTTATGAATATCATTACCACATTGTACACACGTACACCAACGACAGGGTGAACCAAAAAGAGGCTCACCACAACCGACACAAGGAATAAACGATTTCATTTGAAAGTAATGAGAAGGAATTGGTTCATTCAAAGAATCTTCAAAACCAACATGGTGATCCGAATGACTATCAAGTCTCAAAGAACATTTTGAAAAATCCGGAGGTGGGACAAGTGGTGTGCTCTGAGAGCTAGCAATTTCCACCACTTCCGTTATGGTCTCCGGTTCTGGTTCTTGAGAAACGTGAAGATTAGGCAAGTCATTCTTGCTAGTCACCGGTCTAAATTCTGCATGTTTGCTTTTAACCGTAAATTGTGAAAGTTTAGGATCAATTTTAGACGGCTTAGGAGCAATTGAGGGGTTAGATCTTTGGATAACCGTAGGTTGGACGCATTTAGCACTTCCATTATCAGAGGGAAGTACCTGGTCCTTTGTCACCCCGGTTTCTCGTTCCATTTCCCTACGCAGAATTAATGGATCATCACGAACAACACGAATTCTTGACATTTGTGATAAAGTCTGAAGTTTTTCAACTTCGTCCCAGAATTCGTCGTAGTCGAGAGATTCCATGAGAATAGAAGAAGTTAGAATCAAATGGATAGAGGGTAAAGGGATAAGGAATCAAAAAGGGTGAGAGGGTAAAGATGAATATTTTTGGATTTTTGGATAAACATTTTGTAAAAAATAAGAAAGAAAATCTTTTTGGGTTTTTGATTTTTAAGATGTTTTTGGATTTTTGGATTTTTATAAGAAAATATAAACATATATAGATGGTATAAACAAGGAGTGAATATTCAAATCGCTAATCTGCTAAACGTAAGATAATTAGCACAGCTCCCCGGCAGCGGCGCCAAAATTTGATCGGCTCCAAACGGTCAAGTTTTCTCACACAAGCTAGCCACTTGTGAATGGCTAACCGTAAGAAACTTAAAACAGTTCAGACACCAATGCAATGAAGATCAGGAGAGCATAGTGTTTCCCCAGGTCGTTATGTCCCAACGAGCTGTGCGATGAATCACCAAACGAATAGTGATCGAGAGGATTTGAACGGAAAAGAGTTTTGATTTATTATAACTACAGAAAAAGTATATAAACTACAGGGGCTTAAATGCAAATTAAAGAAAATTAAAAAGATAAATTATATTAAATAAACGCTATCACTATTTGCAAAATTATGTTTTTGATTTTTTTCTTTTTAATTTAAAACTACGTGACGTACAAAAGAAAATGTGAAACTGAAGCAAGATTAATCCTAAAAATATAAAAATAACATTTTTACAAACCTAATGATAAAAGAAAATTTTTAGAAAAAGAAAATTATTTTTAAAACTATTTATCTAATTATTATTAATTAAAAACTATTTTTACTTATTTAATAATAACCTAAAATACAAGAAAATATGAAATAAAGCTATAAAAATGAAATTATGACTTAGAAAAATCTAAAATAACTAAAGAGAATTTTCAAAACTAATTTTGTATTTTTCTGATTATTTTTCTATTTTCTATGAATTAAAAACTATTTAAAACTACTTAAATTGCTTAAAAATACAAATTTAACTAAGAAAAATCTGGAAAAATATTTTTTTGACTTTTTATATTTATCTTAACCTAGGAAAAATGAAAACTTATTTTTTTGAAACTTTTCTGAATTAATTGTATTAAAAGCTAATTAAAATGTACTAAAAACTGTTTTAAATGAAGAAAAATAGCAAACTGACTTAGAAAAATCTGAAAAATTCGAGAAAAGTCTAAAATGATATACTGAATCTAAGAAAAATATAAAAACAGTGGCTTGTGTGTAAGAAATTGAAACTGCAAAGCAAAGGGCTTATCAATAAGCACTTTGAATTAAGCCAAAGATGCCAAATGAGCACCAACTGATTACAGAAGCTAAAATATGCTAAAAGTACTCAAAATGAACTAAATACAACTGCTCTATACCACTGAAATGCAAACTACAAAGATTATGATGATTTGAGCTAAAGTGCTAAAAACAGATTTACCTCCTACTTTGTAGCTAAAGAATAAGCTACTCCATAAGCTGGGACTTAAAAACAGATATTGGATCCTACACTAGACCTGGCTAGCTACTTCTAAACCAAAGACCATACCAAGATAAGCTCTAAAGAGCTCTGTGCAAGGACTGCAAATCACCTGTGCACACTCAGTTTTCACTGAGTGTGTGCACAGGGGAGATAAGACCCAAATGACAAGCCATTTTGGAGCTTGTAAAAAATTTACAAAAATCTACAAAAATGACATTAAGAAACTAGACCAGTTGAAGTTTTTAAACCCCAAGTTTCACTTGATTTGTTCCAGAATTGAATCAAAGAAAAATCATCCTAGTTTGGTGAAAACTGGATTTTTCACTCTTTTGACTTTTTGAAACAGTTTTGTTATTTTGACTAAATTGAGTTTTGATTTTAAACCATGAGCTGATTATGATGTTTTAAGGTGAAATAATCCTACTGCAAGCAATGTCTATGAATTCTAAACACAAAACAAGCTTTTGCTTTTACAAAATTCCAACAGTGAAGCAAATAAGACAGATTACAGATGATTTTGACTTTGAGTGTTCTAGTGCACAAATAACTGACTAATATGGATTTCAAATGGCTAAAGAAATGTAAAGCAACTGATATTAACTACTGCACAGCCCTCTAACACATATTTTCCATGAAATCCAAACACCACTTAACCACTGATATGCAATTTTAATTGAGCTAAACTCTGAACTAGTTATTGCAGACACTTAAACTGAATTTAATTACCCTAATTACTACTAAATAAACAGGTTAAAACTATTAATGACCACAAATACACATACAACAGGTTATGCAGACTTAAAACAGTTAAATGGAAAGAGATTGAGACTTAACTTGAAGTCCAGCTATTGAGAAGCTTAAGCAAAACCAAACCACCACTATTCTAAACCAAACCCAATCCAAAACAGCACTGCATCACCATTATCCATTTCCAAATCTGCTTGAACCAATATCTCATCTCAGTTTGACTTTTGTTGACCAAAAACCAAACTTGCTTGAATTTGACTAGTAAGCTTACCAAAAGCTATAATAAGCTTAAATAAGCTTATTTGAGTTTAACATAAGCTATTAGAAGCTTGAACATAAGATTTTGAAACTGGATTTTGCAACAGTGAACATGAGCATATGAAACTTAAGTGAAACCTTGAATTAACACTTAAAACTGGATTACAACTATAAAACAACTTTAGTTTGATACATAGAAACAAAAAGATTACATCTTAGAGTTTAATTAAAACATAAACATAAAAAAAAACGACATACATAAAAATTTAAAACTAACTACTCTTTTTTCTCTTGCCTCTCTACTCTTTTTTATACTCAAAAAGCTTCCCACGTGTCCTCTGAGCAAATCCCATATGTTTTTAGGACCATTGGATCAGTTGAGATGATATTGGCCATTTGATCAATTTTGGCGGGAAAGTGGTTTTATGCCAGTGGGACTGATAACTTGGACAGGGAAGGAAGCATTTAATGCATCTTGGCTTGGGGTATTTGGAGGGTAGGAATGTGATGATGATGGAGTGTGGGTAGGAGTTGCAGGCAGGTGTAGGGGATGATGATGGAGAGGGAACCCGTGAGCGGGGTGTGTTTGAGTCAAACTAGGTTTGACTGGGTATATTAAAAGGGAGGGGGGTCAAAAGTCCAAAGGGTTCAAGTGGCAGGGGTCCAAAGCATATGGCAGGGGTCATGGTTAATGGCTTAGGTTTAATAACAAGGACCACTTTTGCAATTCCATAAAAACCAAGGACCAATTCTGTCATGACTGATTTTCCAGGGACCAATAATGTTTATTCTGAAATTATAATCCAAGGGCTAAACTTGACAATCTCCAATATTCTAAGGACCAAACTTGTCAGTTTTGAAACTCAAAGGACTAAACTTGTAATTTCTCAAAAACTTTTGACATTTTTCACCAAAGGACTAATTATGACAAGTTATAATTTTAAAAGGACCTTTGGTGATTTTTCTTTTAAAATAAGTGCTCAGGGACTATTTCTGACAACTTTTGAAACTTGGGGGACTGAAACTGCCAATTATGCAAACTTAGCTCATTTTTCATCTGATTTTAAACATTTTGCATCTGAAACATATAAAATGCAATTTTGAGATATTTTCAGTATTTTGATGCATTTCTGAGCATTTTTAAACGTTTTGCAGTTCAGATTTAACCAAAAATGATGAGTATTTACACACTCATCAGTGACCAAACCATCGATTGGTTGGGTTTATGCAACGCGTCCTCCCTCGACAAGTACATAAGCACGAAGCGGCCTCCAAGCCATTTTCCTCCATTCGATTGTGCAGGCGACCGAACTTTGTATTTAGTTTGTGAGTGTGTTTTTTCGTTTATTAATTTCTGTGAGGTATGTATTTGGTTGTAACTAAGATCGCCTTACTACAGGCTTAGGGTGATGTGTCTGGTCTAAAAGAGAGAATCTGAGTCGACCGAACTTTTATTTGATTTGTGACTGTGTGTTTTTTAATTAATTTTTGTGAAGTATGTATTTGGTTGTGACTAGGATCGTCTTACTACGGACTTAGAATCATGTATTTGATTTATAAAAGATAATCTAACGTAACGCTGGGATGACAAAAGATACACAAAAAAAATTGAGTTATCATAACTACTGGTATAAGGAAATCAAAGTGCCAATAATACACAACAAAAGTACAAAACCATTGCAGACTAAAGATCAAACGAGAAGTAAAAGTAAAATAAGAGCACAAGGTGTCGTGACTATAAGAGCACAAGGTATCGTGACTAACCTTCACCTCTTCATCACATCCAAATCACTATAACAAATCTGCACAACTAACCCCCCTCACTCACAACAAACCTCAACTTACTAATTTGAGGTCAACCACTTCCTAAAAATCTTTATATATAATAAAAAAAAAGTTTCTCCAATTCTGACGTCATATATCACGTCACTAATCCACCTGTCACATTCTGATTACAACTTGCCGTCCCTACCTCTTACTACTCTCATGTTTATGATAAGTTTTCTTCATCAAATTTTATATATCACCTGGTTTTATTCAAGAATAAAATCACAAATTTTATATTTACAAAACTTTTTTTCAAAAATCACAATCCATCTAAAGTATCGATATCATCAGTTTGAAATTATATATACCAATAGCATGAAGTTCCTTCCTGAATCGACAAAGGTAAATAATTAATTTCTATTAATTTTTATAGATTCGATTCATATTGGGGGGTTTTATTATGATGATTCAAATTAAGGGTTTTGTTTTGATGATTCATTTTAGGGTTTTTGTTAATTTGAATCTTCATTTTAATTTGTATGATTGTGTAATCTTCATGTTATTTTGAATGGTTTAATTGGTATGATAAACCCAAATTCGATCTGTTTTCTTATTCACATTATTGCATCGTGTTAATGGCATTATCAGGTACTCGGTTATCCATCGCATCTCAAATGATATAACTTCCTCTATGTTGTACACACCAAGTGTTAGCTTTAATGCTTGAATGTTTCATTTGATGGGGTTTTTTTTTTTTTTTTTTTTTTTTTTTTTTTTTTTTTTTTTTTTTTTAGATTTTCGGCTTAGAGTTACGTTTATTGGATTATTGCTTATGATAACCGTGTAATCCATTAGCCCAAACTCGGTGTAGAAGAACACCATATTCCCCATCTAGATTCGACAACACAAGAACATCAGTTTTGAGTCATAATTACTACTAATACCTGCACACACAAGAAAAACTTTTGAACATGTAACAGGAGTTAAGAAACATTTTACTTTTAAAATCTTTTTTACTGTTCAACCTTTGGACATGTAATAGGTATTTAGAGTTATATTTAATAATAGTTTGGTTCAGCTTTCTCATTTTGAAAGTAGCAAAATTCATGATAGGTACATGAATAAAATAAGTTAGAGACCTAGTTAAAGTTGTCAAGCAATGTCAATCATGGTATCTTTTATGTCTCATTTTTTAAGTAAGTAAAAGGAAAAATAAATACATTAGTGAGTCGTATTGAAGTAGGTTCTTGATTGCAATTTTTTTTATTTGTTACTTAATTGTTGCTTAGAGTTGTTGTACCATTCGTCTTAATGAACTAGATTGAATCATGCGTTATAGATTGACATGTATTTGTGATCTTTGACTAATGAAATTTGAAGTGTAGATGACCCGGAAAATTTAGACCAACAAGAGGCTCGACAATGCTACATTACATGTAGAGAATCCCTCTTTGATGTATAATAAGCATGCTCATTCTTTACTTAAGGTATCACCTAATAACTATAGATCAATCTAATTTTTTTAAGCACTTGAAAACTAGCATGGGAGACTTTTGACCCATTTGACCAAATTTGCCATGTTAGACCCGTTTCTATTTTGTGTTAGGGTGCGATTATTAGGTCCATAACAAGCTGGTGTTGTTTGTTGGTGACTTTAGTATTAATGCATAGCACTATCAATCCATAGTTTTTAGTTTCATGTAATGCATCGTTGTTAAATGTTATAGCTTTTTCCTAAGGATATCTATAGTTTTTTTTTCTGATATTAATAGCCTTTATCTTATAATAGAGGTGATGTATTTAATTTAGCGGTGGTCACTGGTCAAGAGAAGTTGCAACGAAGAGCATGTGAATCAAGTTTCTGCTCGTATTTATATATTCAAGGAGTTATGTGATAGTTTGATCTTTAAGAATGGAGCTCTTAGTGGTCTGTTTATAAATACCTAAATTGTTATGTAAATTGGGGATTGCTATTTTGGGCAATACTGGTGAAGCTTGGAGTATTTGGGGGAAGGACACAAATTTCCTATGGGTCCACTAAGCTGCCTTTATATAGTGTGAATTCAATGACTGTTGCAACACTCACAACTCTTTTGCTTGTAATTGTGCGCAGGAACTGGGAACGGGCTGCACCACTCGACGGTGCAAAAGTGGTGGTGTCGTCGATATACATTGTCGGGGATGTGGACTAGGCGTATCATAGGCCCGACACTATAGACAATGTACACAATGGTGGCTTAAGGAAAGATGTACCATTATTCGAAGAAGTCATTGTGATGCAAGATGTAACAAAAATTTGAATATTTTGGGCCTGAAATTTTGTTTTAAGATAAATGTGATGACATCCATGCCTTTAAAGTTTTCCACCCTCATTAAAACGTGGAGCTCTTTCTCACATATACACATCATATAGTTAATCTTCTAACTCAATAAACTGATACTGATGGAATCATTGTTATAGCCATTTTTTTTTGGTTTACCTATTGTCAGACATCATTCTATGGTTACTCTATGCACCAACTCGATTATATATGATTAGGCCTTGGTGTTTGGGTTGAATCTTTTACTTCACAGGTAGCTATCATTTCCACATGGCTTAATGACCGAGTTTAGTGTGTTTTATGTAATAAGGATTTTATTGTCTTTAACTAATATGTTTGGTGTTTCCTTTGCCTTTTAGTTTTAGTATCCGTGATCAAAAGAGAAGAGAAGAACTTATGCCATCACTCATATTTGGGATTACTTATTTATTAATATATGACTTGTACTAGGTTTCGGGGTAAATACATTGTTACATAATGTGTAATGTGTGTCAAGTTATTGTTAATAGATGGTCACATATATCTATCTTATGTGTTCTTATGAATGATGTTTCATATTATACTTTTAGCATCAATCCATTTACGTGAGACAACAATTGTGTTATTTCTACAGTTACGTAAACTTTATTTTACCACCATCTTTATAATTCTACCATTTGTGTATTTACTTATATTGAGGTTGTCGTTCTAGGTTTTGTATTCTATTAGCCCACGTATTTTAAGTTTCTACTATTGTTTATTAATAACATAAAATAAAATACATTTTTTAAATCCACCCGCAAAACCCGCAGGTCTATAGTCTAGTACAAATATACAACTAAAAATAATAATAATAATAATAATAATAAAACTGACAAAGTTTTGTTCGTCGTGCAAACAAAGAAGTTAAGATGAAGAGGGGGCGGTGTCATGGCTAGCCATGGCAAGCTTGCCATGTCATCACAACAAGCTACAACGAGCTCCCACACCTAAAGAAGCATTAAAAATAACTACAAGCGTATAGATCTCTTCTAAAAGAATATGAGGCTAAAAACATTTTTTATTATTTTTATTTTATTTTTTCATCTAATGGATCTATTCCCGACCATTGCATTTTAGCGTGGTCACTTTGAACACTTTATTTATTTCATATTGACCATTTATTTTTGTGAACATACAATTACTATATTACTACGGTTACCGAAAATCATGTCTAGTGCCACTTTCAATGAAGAACACAAATGATAAAAACTGCAAAATACACTTCAAGGACCCAAAGCATTTAAAAACGTAAATCCATATATTAAAACCACACGATCACTGAAATGAAGGTTATTTTGGCTCAGATCTATAAGTATGAAGTCAGACAAAAGGGGGTCGAACACCGCCATGGCTGCAAACAACGGTTGCATTTGTTTAAATACCATCCGAATTGCCCCGCCAAGATACGGGTCGAATATCACCCACTGTCCGATTATTAAGATGCTCGGATTAAAACAATCCTTACAGAAATCAATCATCATTGCCATCTTTCAAAACACACACACACACACACACACATATATATATATATATAGAGAGAGAGAGAGACAAAGGTGGTGATGAAGGATGAAGGATGTATGGAGTAATACTATTGCTGTTGTGATTTCATTTTCTTTTTCATTTCAAAAGGGTTGTTGATCTTTATAAAAAAATTGGGGACAAAGTCATGGGCTCAACAAGATTTGATAAAAATAATGTTTTGGCAAGAGAGGGGCAACTACCCTTTAAAAACACCCACGTCTCTCTCACCGGAGCCTCCTTTGTTTTAATTTTCCGAGCATCTTTTCTTCTTGTTTCAGATCCCCAATTTTGGGGTCGATAGTTGTGTTGTGTACTGTTTATAGCAAGGGGCCATGGGTTACTAAATTTTAGATTTGGTCCTTAGGCTTTTTAGAAATTTACAAATATGAACCAACCAGGATGATGTGTTGGTCAATGCAACTCTTCTACTACTTTTATTTTCGATACTACTTTGATTCATAATGCGAAGCTCACAAAATAAAAGTATCTTGGATTGAAAGAATTAAAAAAAGTATGTTATCGGTGAGTCGTGAAAAGTTAAATCATGTGTGAATGGATATGATCCAAGTTGATGTGTGTAACGAATAATACGTTTTGTGACCAAGCTATGTTACACAACATAGCTGTGACTCAAGAGTAAAGCGAATAAAGTTAACGTTTTAAGCTTTTAATTTTTGAAGACCTTCGATTTTTTAAAACCTTCTATATTAAAGATTTAGTCTCATGTTTTTTTTATCGTTATCTTTAGAGATCGCCAATTATCTAAGTTCCTAAATTAGCCGATGTATATAAAATAATAAAAAAACTAACCCTTTTATATTTATATTTTATAAGCTTACAAGTTGTAGAAAACTATGTCGAATAACAAATTTGCAATCAAAAGATATTTTTGTTCTCCAAAAGGTGAAGAACGGTGGGATCACTCTGGTTCATGCATTCTAAGGATGTCAGCTGGTTCCCCAAGGACCCGACCCCAGGAAATGAGCACATGTCCTAGTGGTTGTACTTATCTAGAGGTGGGTTTTGAACCCTGACCATTTTTCTCCAATAAGCACCTCGTTAACCAGTCAACCTAAGCATTTGCGGTGAGAGGATGATACCATTGAGAGGTTTAGGACAAGGGTGGGATTCGAACCCGGATCAAATATAAGATAATTAGAAGGACTTGCGCTATTTTTAATAAAATATAGAGATAACAGATTCTAAGATGTTCTCCTTACTTCCAAATAAATTGTTAAAGAAATGAATGTAAAACCTAAACAAACTCTAGATCAAACTATTTCATCACTTGAAAGTATGTATAACCAAATTAGAGTGTAAGAAGGTATCTTTAGTTTTCTATTTTAGCCTTGATAATTAAAAGTCACTTGATGATAACAAGCTAAAAGATAGTTTTCTTGACAAAAAAAAGTTTTTTAAACTATAACAATTGTTCGAATATTAACGATATAGATTTATTTTTGAATTTAAGAGGTTTGAGAAAAATGATACATGTAAATATTGATACACGGATTGATATACATATCTATATTATAAATTTAAATTATTTCTTTAAAGTTAGCTTAAAATTCCGTTTTGGTGACAATTGCTTCTACGAAAAGAAGACTTTCAAAACTAAAGTTAGCTGAGAAGTTCTCAATGAGAACAAAAAATGTCACAAGAAATAATAAATGGATTAGCTCATTTATCGATTGATAATTAGTTATAATATCATGTTGATATTGTAAACTTAATCAAAGATTTTACTTTGAAAAAATAAGAAGCTATATATAAACGAGTTTTCGGTAAATAATTTTATTATAAAGGCCCCGTTTTGAAGTTTCGTTTCAGGCCTCCAATAAGGTTGAACCGCCCGTCCTTCACATGAGTGATGAATCTCATTTATGTTCCAACTCAATTCAAGTGAAATATTAAGATCGAGACATAACCCCACACGAGTTGAGATCAATATAGAACTCATATTTGTCATAGAACAAATGAACCAATCATAACCCTCAATTTTTTATCTAAATTAATACAAAATCATTTTCCACATTTTTTTTAAAACAACATATCTTACAAACGGTAAATCTTCAAAATATAAAAAATACACCATCGTGACGAGAATTAAATCATCTTTCTATAGATATGCACTTTTACATATTTTCGACAAATATTTTTTTTCAAAAATTCCGTCCGAAAAAATCATATATGATTTTTACGAATCATATATGATTTTAAAAAATCATGTATGATTCGATTTTTACGAATCATATATGATTTTTACAATCATATATGATTCTCAAAAATCATATGTGATTCGTAAAAATCGAATCATATATGATTTTCACAAATCATATATGATTTTTGTTGACCGAAATTTTGAAAAAAAAATTTGTTAAAAATATATAGTAGTGCATATCTATAGAAAGATAATTTAATTCTCGTCACGATGGTATAATTTTTATCGCGTAACGATTAACGGTTTGCAAGATATTTAATTTTTTTAAAAAGGGTGAAAGTTTATCATAATAAAAAAATGAATGGCTATTATTGGTTGATTGGATCTATGGTAAATTTTGGTTCTATATTGAACTTTTGCCAACCCCACACGCCTTAAAGATTAAGTTGCACGACCATCTCGATCACTACTCTTACCGGTAGAGAGTAATCAATATAAAGTCCTATCACATCTTTATTTGCAATCTTTTTCCGTAAAATAACGTTTACAATAATACAATATAAAGTAATGCGTCTTATTATGCCAGAAGTACGTTTCACTTCACTATCTATACTACTTATAAAGCATTTAACACCCTCTCTCTTTCAATTTTTTAAGATTTTCATATATAAATTTTAAGCAAATACTACTACTTAAACTATATGTACAATTACTTTATGCATAAACACTTACACATATTGACTGGTCAATATTTGTAATTAATGTCATATTTAAAATACCCATTTGATAAAAAATATAATTTATAAAACACAATGTACAAACTATTTAAAGCACAAATACAACTAAAAAACACTATTCAATACATACAATTAATACACTATTTAATTTACCACTTCAGTAAAATATACAACCCTTTAACCACAATGTACAATCTAATCAAGCTACTAAGCCAAGTATTTAGAAATAAATCCATTAGGCTGCCCGCAGTGGGTTCGGTAGCCGCTGCGCCGACCGAGTCACCACCATTGCAACATGAGGGTCGAACTGGGTCGGTCGGCTCCAAAATTAATGAAAAGTGATTGTGCTTAAGGAAAGAATCAAGATTTTGTTTATTGTAGATTCAGTTAACAGGAGATGAATTATTTCCACTGTCTTAACTAAAATTATTGTTATTTGTAATTTAATTGTTTAATAAAAGTATGGCAACATAACATTACATTGTCAGAAAATATAGTCATATGGTACCCACCGCCGCATCGCGCGGGTACCCTGCTAGTTATGTTTAAATGATATATATAATCTTTAAAATAATCAATGCATTAACAAATTTGATATCTTATATTATTAGATAGTAAGATGCAAACTCACATACTCTTTTAAACACTCTAGTCGCATTTTTTTCTTTCAATTTAAACAGAATTCAAGTAAACAATATACATATATTTTGGTATGTTGATTTAGCGATCCACTCGGTGTTACCAAATCAATGCACGGTAGACGGTCTGAAATACGTCATCTGGAATTAGTCAATACATTAACCAAAGTACTTTTGCCTATTCATAAAATGGGGGATAGATGGTATAATTCAAAACATACCTTGATGGGTCGGTGGTACACGTACTTCCACTATGACCAAAACTAGGGCTGTAAACGAACCGGACGAACACGAACGGAGCTTTGTTCATGTTCGTTCATTTAATTTTAACCGGACAAATAAACGAACACGAACGCTTAAACGGACGAATTTTCTTGTTCATGTTCGTTTATTAAAAAAATGAGTTGTTTATGTTTGTTTATGTTCGTTCATTAAGACACTAAACGAACGGTAAACGAACAAACATAGACAAACAAATATAAACTTTACTAATTTATGCACGATATATTATTTTATAAGCGTTGTTTTGTTTAAAAATACCAATTTTAAAATTATACAATTAAAATATATGATATACGAATATAAATAAATACTACTAACTCATTATTGTCACCACATCACATGGATAATCTACAATTTTTATATGAAAAATTTGGTTATTGCATATAGGGCTGTAAACGAACCGGACGAACACGAACGGAGCTTTGTTCATGTTCGTTCATTTAATTTTAACCGGACAAATAAACGAACACGAACGCTTAAACGGGCGAATTTTCTTGTTCATGTTCGTTTATTAAAAAAATGAGTTGTTCATGTTTGTTTATGTTCGTTCACTAAGACACTAAACGAACGGTAAGCGAACGAACATAGACAAACAAATATAAACTTTACTAATTTATGCACGATATATTGTTTTATAAGCGTTGTTTTGTTTAAAAATACCAATTTTAAAATTATACAATTAAAATATATGATATACGAATATAAATAAATAAATGAACATAAACGAACGTTAACGAACGCATAATTGGACGTTCACGAACATAAATGAACGAACGAGACTTTTGTTTATGTTCGTTCATTTAACTAAACGAACGTGAAATATGGTTCATGTTCGTTTATTTAATAATTAAACGAACATAAACGAACTTCTTACCGAACGGTTCATGAAATGTTCACTGAACGTTCAGTTCGTTTACAGCCCTAACCAAAACCCTTCATTGCGTTCATTCCACATTTCCACTTGTTATCTTTAGCAATACGTGGAAGTAGAAGGTCAAAACAGTAAATTTAACCAAAAATCACAACTCACCAACAATAAACCAAACACCCATCACAACAGGCAAACAATGAAAAAAACACTCAGACAACAAAATATGAAAAGAGGCAGCAGAGGGAAGGGAGGTTTTAAAGGGTTGTTTACCCTCCTTTGTAGCCAATGATCTCCGATTTGCCCCAAACAAACAGCCCTTAATTTTAGAGTTAATTGCAAATATCTTCCCTTTGACACGTTTTTCTTTTCATTTCTTTTGGAAACTGAAGAGATATACAGATACTACTACTTTTGGATCTTGTTGTTCACTGTTGAGGCTGCTTCAGTTACCAGCTATAACGATCATGAATCCAACTCATAACCAAACACGCCCAAAATAATAAGACTATTAGAGGCAGTGATGATGAATCTGTTATATTTGTTGTCTGAGTGAAATCGGTCAAAGTTTGAGAATTACCGTATCTTGGCAGGGCATTTATATGAATGCAGCCATGGCGGTTTTTCCTTTTTGTTCTGATACTTTTTACACAGATCTGAGCCTCCATGTTTTTACTGATATATTTATTTCTTTTCATTGATTTGTTTAGTTGTTTTTTATTTGTTTTAACTATTAAATTTGTGGTTTACTGTTGGTGTTTGAAGAGTATGATAAATCGGCTAACTGAGTTGACCCAATTGATTTGAAACCGGAAAAACAGATGAACAAAAGGAGTTGAAACTCTGAAAGCCAATTTGTCACAATTCAGTTTCGGTTTTTGAAAGTTTTAGCATACATGAAAAGAAATATGTTTTCATTACAACTTGAGTAAACCACAAAATAATCTTTGTTGTTTATTCATAAACTATCTCTGTCATACTCTGCATTAATGGTCATAAAACAGTCAAGACTTAAACGAAAATTATGTGCGTTTGGTGATAAGTTTAGCAAAACCATTCTTTTGAGGAAAGTTTCGTTAGACTTTTGGCGTTTTTATGGCTCATTGATGCAAATGGTTTCTAACATCATAGGTTATGTCAAATTATACAAACTAAAAAAATGCCTTTTTTTTTTTTTTTTTTTTTTTTTTTTTTTTTCAGTTTACTTATCCTTGGGCTTTCAAAGTTACTTCCTATCTTTTGTTCCTGTATGCACTGTGTCTCTATAGATTTGTTTGGTTAGTTATTTTTTTTTGGTGCCACTTCTGTGTTGTGTAATTGTTGTTGCATCAGCTTATATTTGATGTTATGGTAACTAGCCCACACCAGTTGAACAAAAGTCCATCTATAGGTAAGGTGGAATATTGTCAATGGAAAACAATGCGAGTGCTAATGAAGTATTGTGTGAATGAAGATGCCTTTTGGTTTGTGGATTTCGTCTCGACTACGTGCTTCAATTTGAACAAATTGTTTGCAATCTTGATGTTGCATGTGTGTATTTTTTGATCAACTCTAAGAGACGCGTTAATGTCGTAATTCCCATGCTTTTATGCACTGTTGTGTGGTTTATTACAGGGGCGGAGCCACTTGTGTGGTAGCGGGGGTCTTTGCCCCCAACAAAGTTCTTGCGGACATTGTATTATAAAGTACAATCAGACTCTAACTAACAATTTCTTGTATATATGGTTATGAATTATATTGAAACGAGAAATAAGCTTGTGCTGAAAATGAGAAATTGCTTGCGTATAAAAAACTACAGTATAAAAAAGAAAAAGAAAACTTGTTGATCTTCTCATTGTTAGACTTACCGCATAATCATGTTTAGTGTATATGCTAACCTGTTAATAAGAGGGTGTAGTTAACTGTTCCATTACAATGCTAAATTTAAGCTGAAAATTTGTATGCTGTTTGCGAGACCGGGAAGCAAAATATAGACTCGGTTTCATTTCACTTGTAAGACAAAAATACATTTCCTCGTGTAGTATTTCTGTTCAAAAAGCATAAGTAATGGGTTTAGGGTTAACTAGAAGAATATGAAGAAGAAATAGAGGAGATGATGCTACCAAAGGTTACAAGTTGGACTGATGCAGATGGCAAAACACATCATTGGGTAATGGTGATCCATGTTGATCTCTGTTGTCAATGCAATGGCATTGGGTAATGGTGATCCATGTTGATCTCTATTGTCAATGCAATGGCGTATGCACACATGAGGATGTTATACATGTTTATGCACCTCCCTTTGCATTGGTGCTAATCAAAAGGTAATCAACTTCTGTTAAAAACTAACCTTGAGTTAGTTTCCTAATTAGTTAATTTACAATAACCATTAATCTATCTTCATCATTCATCCAGGCACCTTTCACTAGATACTTTCCGTTCACCAAAGAGGGTTTTAATGAATTTGTGGAGTATTAATTGTTACTGCAGGTTGATGCAGAGAGGCTGCACACTGATGACAAAAGGCGAAACGTTGATGTTTTGAAACAATTGATTTTTTTTCAGAAGTAGTATAATGAATTAGCGAGACATTATAATGATTTATTAACACAGGCCGAGGAAATGGAATAGCAGGCTGAGGAATTGGAACAGCCGGCTGAGAAATTGGGAAATGCTAATACATTGCGACGCTGATGCAATGAAACAGTAGAGACTACTGCACTCTCTTGGATGAAGTATGCATTGGAACGACGTATTGATGTATGGGCTTGGCATATGTACAAGGAGCATTTGGCACAACTGAAGAAGATTACTGAGCCATGTGCTAGCACCTTTGCACATCTCAGTTCTAGGTTTGCAGTTGTGAACTCGGCATGGATTAGTGTTAGGTTTATGACAAAGGTTGCCTTTCTGTAAATGTACTTCAGATTCTGAGAGGATGTAATGTCAGGCGCAGATTCACTCGGCTGCGTTTGGGGTCTTATCTCTCTGATATATTTCAGCTTCAGAGGTTACATTCTGCTTAATATATTTTAGTATATTTGAAATTTGCTCTCTCCTTTTGGCTGGGTTGAGCCTTTTGTGCCCCAAAAAGAATTTGTAATCATATGTTCCTTTCCTACTAAAAACTATGAAAGAATCAAAGAATAAACTTACAGAGTATAGTGTTTTATCTCTTTAACTTCCTAGTGTTTTCTTCATGATCATGATGCTTACCTTTTCTTGAGCGAGCTTACATAACTCGAGGTGCATATGTGGACTTTTGTCTCACACTCGAGGAGCTGACAATGGTTGATGTAACGCAGAGTTGACCGGCATGAGCAACAGTTAAGTACACATGTCGTCTAATATGCAACAACATTGTGGTGATAAGAGAATGCCATGTTCAAAACAAGGTACTTGAGATAAATTGTTGACACACCGATACTCGACGAAACAAGACTCGACAGGATTTGTCAATGTGTAAATATATATGAATCAACGAGATGATAAGCAAACGATATGTGTTATCCTACAAGAAGAATGACTGATGGCTCGAAAAGGAAGTCGTTATAATTTCATAAGATTTCATAATCTTTCTTGCAAATTATCTTATCTTACTCCTATATAATATGTTTTTGTCTTAAAAATATAGAATGTATTACCTTTGAAGCAAACATTACAAAAAAGATAACTATAAGTTGTGCTTATGTACTTTTTATGATTGTGTGTAGCCAACTATTTTTTTACTTATTGTGTGTACTGAACTTTCAAAATTTGATTATTGTGTGTATTTTGTGACCATTTTACCTTTAGTTTTTTCAAAATTTGAAGGGTAAAATGGTCATTTTACATGACAGAATAGTCACAAAATACACATAATGATCGAAATTTGAAAGTTCAGTACATACAAGGGAGAATTGCATATATACCCGCTAAAACTAGTGTCAAGTTCGATGCATTTTTTTTTGTCATTTGCCCTTTTTATTATAAGCCGAAGTTGAAATTTTTATTTTTGTAAATTTGTTTGGCAAATGGGTTTAAGATTAGGCTTATTATTGCAAAAATACTAAAAATGACATAATTAAATGATTTTTTTTTTGTATATATTAGATATTTTTGTGAGTAAATAAGTAATTTATTATTCAAAAGCTCGGGCTAAAGTTTTTAACATCTTCTATGAGACTAAAGTTTTAAACTCTTTTTAAAAACTTATGATTTCATAAACTCGCATGACAAACGAGACTTATTTTATAAACCGAATTATTTTAAAAACACAAGCTTATAAAATAAGTCTCGTTTCTCATTCCACTTAGGTAGTGTTTGATAACAACTTAATGTGTCTTAATTGAAAAATAGGCAAGTTAATTAAGTCATCAAATGGATGTTTGTTTAGTGCTTAAAACTAACATGTGACTTTCTAGAAAAAGCCAAGGAGATGGGGGTCTACAAATTAAGTCACTTAGTGCACCAAACACACTTCATTCCACTTGGTATCTCATATCGATACGTGGAAGTAGAAGGTCAAAAGTCAAAACAGTAAATTTGACTAAAATACTAGTACACAATTTTTTTTTTTTTTTTTTTGAACGATAATACACAACTCACTCACCCCACCCACAATAAAACCAAACACCAACTGCAACACAAGATTTGGGGCAAACAAAGGAAAAAACTCAGACAACAAATTAGAAATTGAGGCAGCAGAGGGAAGGGATGTTTCAAAGGGCTTTTACCCTCCTTTGTAGCCAATGATCTCCGATTTGCCCCAAACAAACAGCCCTTAATTATAACAGTTAATTACTGGTTTAACAGCAGACGCTCTACATGAACCTTCAGATGCTACTCTTTTTGTTACAGCTTCAGATACTAGCAGCAATAAACTTAACCAAACGCACCCTTAATTATCAGAGGCGATGATGATAAATCTGTTATATTTGTTGTCTGAGTGAAATCAGTCAAAGTTTGAGAATTACCGTATCTTGGCGGGGCATTTATATGAATGCAGCCATGGCGGTTTTTCCTCTTTGTTCTGATACATTTTTATAGATCTGAGCCTCAAGTTTTTTTTACTCATATATTTATTTCTTTTCAGTGATTTGTTTAAACTCTTAAATTTGTAGTTTACTGTTGGTGTTTGAAAGTCCGAAAAAACAGATAACGAAAAGAAGCTGAAACTTTGAAAGCCAGTTTGTTACAATTCAGTTTCGGTTTTTAAAAGTTTTCAGCATACATGAAACCAAATTAAGTTTCGCCTTTGAAGTTTTACCCTACATCAAACGAAATATGTTTTCATTATAACTTGAGTAAACCACAAAATTTAATCTTTGTTGTTTATTTTAAACTATCTCTGTCATACTCTATTTGCATTAACGGTCATAAAACAGTCACGACTTTAAGGAAAATTGTTTGTGTTTTACACCAAGAGTTTGGTGAAAAGTTTGGCCAAACCATTCTTTTTCGGATTCTTTTGAGCTATATTGTTGGCTTTTTCATGGATCACTGATGCAAATAGTTTCTAACATCAAAGGTTTATGTCAAAATATACAAACTAAAAAATGATATATATATATTTTTTTAGGCTTACAAAGTTACTTGCTATCTTGTATTCCTGTATGCACCGTGTCTATATAGAGTTGTTTGCTTAGCTACTTTTTTCTTGGTGCCACTTGTTTGTTGTGTAATTGTTGTTGCATCAAGGCAGCACATTTACATTGAGAGGTAACTAGCCACACCAGTTGAACAAAAGTTCATCTATAGGTAAGGTGGAAATGTGGAATATTGTCAATGGAAAAGAATGTGATTGCTAATGAAGTATTGTGTGCGTGAAGATGCCTTTTAGTTTGTGGATTTTGTCTCGACTATGTGCTTCAGTTTGAACAAATCGTTTGCAATGTTGATGTTGCGGTGTGTATTGTTTGATCAACTCTAAGAGAAGCGTTAATGCCGAAATCCCTATGCTTTTGTGCACTGTTATGTGGTTTTCTATAAAGTACATTCAGACTATAACTACCAATTTCTTGTATATATGGTTACGAATTGAATCTAAAATAATTTCCTCATGTAGTATTTCTGTTCTGAAATCAAAAGTAATGTTTCACATAAAAATTTGACGAAGAAGAAGCAGCAGCCAGTGATGATGATGAAAATGAAGAAATAGAGATGATGATGCTACCAAAGGTTACAAGTTGGACTGATGCAGAGAGCAAAACACAACATCGGGTAATGGTGATCCATATTGACCTCTATTGTCAGTGCAATGACATATGCACACACGATGATGTTATACTTGTTTATGCACCTCGCCTTTGCAAACCTGCTAATCAAAAGGTAATCATTTGCATTCCACTAGATACTTTCCGTGTATGAAAGAGGGTTTTGAATGAATTTGCGGAATAAGAATCGCTACAGCGGGTTGATGCAGGGAAGCTGCATGCTTATGACAAAAGGAGGACGCTTGATGTTTTGAAATAATTGATAGATTTATCGAAGCAGTATAACAAATTAATGACACATTATAATGATTTATTAACACTGACCGAGGAATTGGAATAGCAGGCCGAGGAATTGGAACAGCCGGTTGATAAATTGGGAAAGGCTTATACATTGCGACAGCAGGCTGATGCATTGAAACACTAGACTACTGCACTGTCACGGATGAAATATGCATTGGAACGCTGTATTGATGTATGGGCTCAGCGGTATGAAGAATTTGAGCCAAGATCGAACTTCAACCGAAGAAGATTACTGAGCCATGTGCTGCAGCACCTTTGCACATCTCAGTTTTAGGTTTTGGCACGGATTAGTGTTAGGTTTATGACAAAGGTTTCCTTGTTGTAAATGTATTTCAGATTCTTAGATGGTGTAATGTCGGGTGCATATTCACTCGGATGTGTTTGAGGTCTTAATCCTTTGATATATTTCAGATTCAGATGTTACATTCTGCTTAATATATTTTTGTAAATTTGAAATTTGCCTCTCCTTTTGGCTGGGTTGAGCCTTTTGCCCCCCAAAAAGAACACTACTTAGGTAATCTTCTTATATGAGCTCTTAATATCAAAATTCAGACTAGAGAGCTGTGTTGATTGGCAAGCAGCAAGCAATTTTGATTGCTAATTGATATCCAAAGTGTATGGTTGAACATATTCTTCATATAACTGTCACAAACCTAACGTTGGTATCTTCCTTGGACTTGGTCATTCTTTCTAGGTGAATCTAAACGGGCCTTTGGTACGCTATATAGCTAGCCAATTGACTCATTTCAGGTGATTTCCTTGCAAGGCAGGCATGACTTGCGGAGGTAATCAGACTTGGTACACGCCTAAGATCTGCTCCTCTCTTCTCTCCAATCCTTTTTAATGCAGTTTCTTTCCTAGTAAAAACCATGAAAGAATCAAAGAATAAACATACAAAGATAAATTCTTGGAGTTCTCTTCATGATCATGATGCTTACCTTTTCTTGAGCCAGCTTACATAACTCGAGGTGCATATGTGACTGCATAGATTTTTGGATGAATTAATAAGTCTGAAATGGTTGGTAACTTGGTATCAAACTCATGGTATTCATGTAGTTGGGAGTATGCTGAACAGTTAATGAACTGTTTACTAAGAAACAAATAACGAACGTGCTCGTCACGAGAAGTCTAAAAACTTTTACTTGTCCTACACTTGTCTCGCACTCAAGGAGTTGGTGATGGTTGACGTAAAACACAGTTGACCGACTTGAGTAACAGTTAAGTAAACATGTGTCTAATCTGTAACCATGTTATGATGATAAGAGAATGGCAGGTCCATAATAAGGTACATGAGATGATTTTTAACACACCTTAATACTCAGTAGACAAAACATTACTCGTTAGGATTTGTAGATGTGTAAATGTACATGAATCAAAGATATGATAAGCAAACAATATGTTTTACTTATTTTACAAAGGATGATTGGCTAAGCAAGAAGAATGACTGATGGCTAATCTTTCTTGCCAATAATAATTCATTAGTTCAAAATTCACGTACCACCCACTGTAGGATTTTCCTTCTGTATTTCAACAATCCTGCACTCAATTTGTTTACCAACATATATGGTTTACATACAAAGCATAGCTAAACAAAGTCCTGATCCACTATCATATGCATCTGATTAAGACGCCGTGTTTTTCTTACGAAAGATTGTTATAGCTAAACATGAAGGAATACAGATAGATTTATAAACCCCCTTTCGATCATTTTTGGTAGATTTATCGTTAACACGATTTTTAAACAATGATATCTTTCTTTGTAATACGATATATTCATTTAAAGTGGTTACATTTGTTACAGAATGTGATTCTTAAACAATGTATTTGTTGTTGGATTTAGCGACTGCATTTGTTATTCACATGTTTACAGAAAGAACTTATGAAGTAGGCAAACTTTACTTTAATGTGTTGGTTTGAAAAAGCAAAAAGAAAGCATAGCGGGTTGATGGTTCAGTATGTCGAAAAGGAACCACCCCGGAGTGCTGTGGCGGGATGGTGATGGGAGAAACACGCACAACATATATATAAGTATGGAACAAACACAAGTTTATTTCCCATGAGTGGTGGCTGCCTGTTCGGAGTAACTTTTCCGGGGCACGAAGGGAACTTAAATGGTGTTTTTGTGAGAGAAAGGTGTCATATTGAAGCCATATTGGTCATCCCGCAAATATATTCTTTCCGCCCTTACAAATGTTCATTTTAGTTTTCAAATGATACTTTAGTTTTTAAGCCAAATGTTTAGACTACCCAACCCAACTGACATGTCTTACACAGTTTAAATAGTATGGTGGTGGTGTTAGTTGTCTTATTACACTATGTTTGTGATGGTGCTGAGTTAACAATGATGATCGCGATCACCACTGCACCCAGCCTTAGAAAATATGGATGTAACACAAAGTTGAACAGTTATTACTTTTCATAACAAAATGTATATAGCGATTTCTAAAAATCATATGCTAAATACATTCATTGTATACTAACCACGTTTAAAAGAAAATATACTCAAAGATGTGCAGTATGTAAGAACATTTTTGCAGGTCAAACAAGTAATTAAACAAACTTGCAATTTAAAATCTGTGCATTATATACAAAAATATTTGATTATTGAAGATTATTTTGGCTCAGATCTGTAAGTAAGAAGCCAGACAAAAGGGGATCGAACGCCATGGCTGCAAACAACGGTTGCATTTATTCAAATACCATCCGGATTGCCCCGCCAAGTTACGAGTCGAATATCACCACTGTCTGATTATTAAGATGCTCGGATTAAAACAATCCTTACAGAAATTAATCATCATTGCCATTATCATCACCATTCTTACATACAAAAACATACATTCTCACGCTCACACACACACACACACGTGTGTACATCCAAATCCAAATCCTAATCCTAAACCCAGCTACAAACCAAACGGACCGTCAATATTATTGGGTATATTTCATATATCTGTTTTGCAAAAGGGTTGTTTGTTTAGCTTATAAAAAAATGGGGAAGAAAGTCATGGGCTCAACAAGATCTGATAAAGATGATGTTTTGGCAAGAGAGGGGCAACTACCCTTTAAAAACACCCACATCTCTCTCACCGGAGCCTCCTTTGTTTTTATTTTCCGAGCATCTTTTTCTTATTCAGATCCCCAATTCTTGTTTGTTTGATTGTGTTTTGCCACTGTGGTTTTATAATGGATGTCAGAATACCTTTGTGTCCATGGGCTCTTTAAAAGTTTACGAGCCAGGGGCCCAAGAATGCATCCAATGTTACAAGTTTTATAAATTGAATATTATTTTAGTTTTCTTAACGGCAAATTTTTTCTAACACTTATCTCACATAGGTCTTCAATGAGACTTGAACCGACAACATTTGTGTTGTTAGTTTACTCGCACACTGCTGGACCAAAAATATTTTTTTTATAAATTGAATATTATATAAGTTAAAATAAAACATAACAGTATTATTTACTTTTGTATCTATCGATTTAACTAATGTTTAATATTGTGTGTTATGTGACATTTCATTGCACGTTATAAAATGGTTTAGGTGACTAATCTGTATCGAATTAGACTTTGGACGACTTCAACTCGTTTGACCTGCTCCTTTTGATTTATAATGTTCGAAATACAGAGGCGTCTTCGAAATTTCAGAGGCCCTGGGCGAAAATAAAAGTGGACCTTTAAAGATCAATGCTAAATCAAAGTTTTAAGTATTTAATTAGGTACAATACTAACTACCTAAAAAATGTTATCTTTCTGATACTTTTTGGTGCAAAATCTACAATCAAATATCGTATTAGATCTCCTCCAAAATAAAAAGTAGATCTTATGAGAAATGTAATAAACCTTATTCAAACAATTAACAACTAAAATTAGTCACCAACGCCAACTATGTGAGTCTTGTTCCTAACTCCTGTAGGTGCATACTTGTGCTTTTGACACACCCAAAGACCCCCATTAACCTGATATAATTAATTGTATAAGCTTATTCATGTCTAGATCTCTTAGAGCATAGAGTATCATGGCGATTCCTTCTCGCCACTCCAACGTGGATGGCTCGCCATCCTTAGCCGGTCCTAGCCACGACACCATGGCCATTCGCCGTTTGGTTGTTCGCCACCCCAATGACACGGAAGACGACAAATGAAATGGGAGAGATAACCGTTGTCAAACGGTTCAATTTAAAAAAAAAAAAAAAAACGTTTTTTTTTTGTTTTTTTTTTTTTTTTTTTTAATTAAAACTTTACCCTCTAATTTATAAGAGTAAATTGCAAAAATCAACCTTGTGGTATGGCCAAATTGCACTTCGTCCTTGTGGTTCATTAAGTGCAAAAATGCTCCGTTGGCTGCACTGTTACGTGCGCTTTTAGTCCTTTGACTTAACTGCCGTTAAATGGACTCCGTTAATAGTTACACTTTAGCCCTTTTGACTAACCACCGTTGCAGCACCCATCCTTCAAACCACAAAGACGACTTTTGCAATTATTTTTTTCGAATTAAAAAAAAAAAATCCTACGTTTTTTTTTAATTTTTTTTGAATATATTTTTTTTTGAAAATGTTTTTTATATAAAAATGTTTTATGTAAAAACGTTTTATAAAAAAGTTTTCATATAAAACGTTTTTATATAAAGCTTTGTTATATAAAAATCTTATAAAACAACATTTTTATGTAAAAACTTTTTTATATAAAAAACATTTTCAAAAAAAAAGTTACTTGACGATAAAAATTATTCAAAAAAAAAAATCGAACAAAAACGGATAAAAACGGAAATGTCACACCCCCAAAATACCTGTTTTGCAGCGGAATGGAATTCCTGGGGGATGACTGCCATAGCATCACAGTTACAGTTATATTGAACGACCTAAAGTGTCGTTTGAAAAACACATCGTTTGATATAATAAAACATTCAGAGTTTACAAAAGATAGGTCCCAAAAAGGTATACAACATTTGTGGAAATAAGTTTGTTACAATCCAAACGATGTTTTAAAGTGCATAAAACCCATGTGAGACTCGTCGTCACCACGACTCTATGATAACTCCTTATGTATGCCATGAAGTATATGCCTTAGATACCTGAAAATACATTGCTAAAAGTGTCAACACAAATGTTGAGTGAGTTCATAGAGTTTATGTAAATGTTTTATACGACCACCACAAGTATAAGTTATGTATGACAAATATGCCACATGAAAATGATACAATTGCTATAAGCACATGACACCGAAGCTAGACTGATCATGATGTTCGCCCCAACAGAGTGTTTGCCAAACAACTCATATTCTGATATTAAATGAAATGCATCCGTTTGACCAGTTGGGACCACCAACCCGGATGGAGGAGTCACCCTCAATAGATCTATTCACTCACTCTCGCTTCTTCCGAAATTAACGGTTCATGATTATGGAATGGGGACATTCAATTGGCAATGAGATAACTTAAGCAATGTAAATGAATTTGATATACTTGGGCTCGTAATAAAATGATGTGCAATGTATTCTCCCCCGTAGGTTTGAAATAAAGTATAAACTTGAAAGACGGGGCTATGAAACTCACTTAATACAATGATATGATGGCAAAAGTGGATACACTGAAATGAGGCGCAATCTCAAACTGCAACCTATTATGAATGATATGATCTAATATAAGTCATGAAACAATGTTGTGCATGCAAACTAATATGATATTCATACCACTTGTGCAATTTTGAAAATGAAGTTTATCGCCGAAATATATGTTTATGACATCTCGTCATGTTATAAAATACTTTACAAGTACTTACGTTGAAACAACATCCTACGATAGTCGTTTAGTGATTTATTGTAACATATTGGATTTCACAGACACATCCACAATCACAATAAGAGGCGTATAGTTTAGAGGTTTTAGAGAGAGAAAGTAGAATGAGAGCCTTTCTTGAGAGAGAAAGTAAACAAAAGAGAAAAGGTTAGATTAGAATGAAAGGTCCAACCCTCTACCTTGGGAGGTAGAGGGTATTTATAGTAACATACAATACGTCCTCCTTCGGACTGTGGATCAGGCATACAGTGGGTAAAGACCCGTCCTTCCTCCACGGTGTTACACTAAGCTAATCTACGCTACAAACTAACTAATAAACTACTAAATAACGTAAATAACTACAAGTCTACGAGCTAACTTATGCTAGACTATAATTGGGGTGACCGACACTTTAACATGGAATTTTCAATTCCTAACAATCTCCCCCTAAGGGAGGTCACCTCATGAAATACATTTTGCATCCTAACATTCTATTCTTGACTTTGTTCTTGAGCTCGTAGACTTCAATTCTTCAATTCCGCAATCTTTGTGCTTTTGTAGCGATTCTTCAAAGTCCGCATTGATTTGTATTTTTAGTGGAGGCCTTTAACTGATCCACATCTTGATGATCTTCGAGCTTTCATTGAGATCATCAGCCACAATAAATCTCTGGATCACCCTTTGTTGTGTTGCCATCATGTGTTGTTGTGACTTTCGGACCGACATGCTCACACTTTTGAATCATGACATCTTTTCATCAGAGTAGCGGAAGCTTTTACTGGTTCATGATATTTGCAGCAGCGTAGCAGAAGCATAGTATAGAAATATCAGAGCCAGGTTATGTAGATAAGCACAAGTCATGATTTCTTCAATTAAGTGTGGATGCTGTGAGCATGTGGCTTTGGATTGACTCCTCAATTCTGATCAACTGCAACCGTCCAAATGTACCTGCAAACAACAGTTAGCAATAAAACACACGAAAGTGTCTTTGATCACTTTCGTTGAATTGAGGTACACGGCTCACGGTTCCCCGTTGATCAGTACAAGTACTGCCTGTGATCAGGTATAATTCCGAAGAATCTCCTTGACAGGGTTTCGCAGCAGTTCTAGCTGTTCTCAAACCGGATCGTCTCAAAGAAGACAACACGGAGTAAGTGAACCAGCGAATTGAGATTCACTGATTGATGAAAAGTTGATTTGAAAAACAATCGCGTATTGCTTGAAGAAAGAGTTTTGCAATACGACGAAGGTTTTATGAGAAAGATCAATTTTCAATCAAAAATATTTTTTGTATTTGAAAAGAGTACACATTCGATGTGCTAGAGAAAAGAAGAGATTCGCACATCGAATGGTTTTTCCAAAAGCATTTTTACAATCAGAGATACTTTTTGAATTTGAAAATGAATACACATTCGACGTGCTAGAGAAAAGAAGATTTGCACATCGAACGTTTTTTCCAAAAGTGTTCGTCAATTCCATTCCTGGACCAAGGTGGATTCAAGAATGAATCTCCCCATCGTTTCTATCCAGTTGTCACAAGCTTGATCTTACGAGAAGATCTCACATGTCACCCACCAAGAGCTTGTTTGATGTTGGCTCTAGAAGGATTTCCATCTTCATCATGAATATTTTTACATATCACTCGGATGTTCTGGCAATACCACAAGGATAATGCGTAGGACTCTTAATATATTCTTACTCTCCACATTGTGTAAAACAGCAAGTCTTCATTAACTTTGTGTCCTAATGAGATATTGTGGATGATCTCTTGGCTCTAGACTCAATTGTGCACATTTGGTTTCCTATGCCTGAGACTAGGGAGAGGGTCTCCTTCTTCAATATCAACAGTCTCTAAGAGAAAGTCGATAGATTATGTAGGTTCCCCGTGAGAATGAAACAAGCCCTTTTAAGAGGAACTTGAGTAGCTTGGGAAGTTTAGTCCAGTGCGTCACTGGGTCCATGACGTCTTGTCTTCAATACAAGTGTTACCTTGGTAACCACCAGTAGCATATGAATTGAACCCGGTTACTGCCCTAAGGTTGAATTATTGGAGGGCTATTTCTTTTCACCCTTTTTTAAATTCATTTCTTTTTCATTCTTCAACCCCTTCAGTGCTTACCAAGACTTCATAACTAGAACATTGTTGGGTTTATTCCAGTTCTAACTCTATCTCAGTCCGCACTCTTCCCATATCTCACTTTTCTCCTTTTTTCATCATACCTAAGGACTTCTACACTATCTAGTGGATTGTCCCTGGGTAGATCCCTCCGGCTCTGGCTGGATCGTAGGAACGGATACCTAACCTAACCATCCTTATAACTCCATGCATAAAGTAAAATGGTCGGTCTTTTGGTACAGTTCATTCTTCCTTGAAACCAATTGAAAAATCATTTGGAAAAATCAATCAAGGTACTTGTGATACGAGATCAAAGCATTTTGTACCTTAATAGTTTTGATCATTTAGAAATGCTCCCCCTCAACATGTGCATATGATCTTGAAATTGTTTAGCACATGGAGGCAAGAGTTCTTTGAAATAATTTCTTGACCACAATTTCCGTAGAAAAAGCCATTTGATTTTCTTGGTAAATTCTCCCCCTCAATATGTACTTTGGATATTTGAAATCATTTTATCACATAGAGGAAAGAGTTCTTTTGAAGTACATCCACGATCACAAAAGCCATTAACAAAACCATTTCAAACTCAATCAAGGTATATATGATAAAACGTTGAAACCTTTGTACCT
Source organism: Chrysanthemum seticuspe (assembly GCA_019973895.1). Lineage (NCBI taxonomy): Eukaryota > Viridiplantae > Streptophyta > Magnoliopsida > Asterales > Asteraceae > Chrysanthemum > Chrysanthemum seticuspe. The sequence continues at coordinate 162,430,669 of BPTQ01000007.1, read as the reverse complement.
TGATAGTTTAATTTCTTTAGAAATGCCCCCCCTTAATATGTGCTTCGAGATTCGAAAGCTTTTTAGCACATACGGGAGAGCTGCCTGCACTTTGAGTCAAAACGATAACATGTTATCAGATTTCATATTTAAATCACATTTTCTCCCCCGATCAAAAATATCAAATCCTTTGAGATTTTGGATCCCAAGTGATTTAAATAGGTTTAGAAAACATGGGAGAAAATTGTGTTCAGATTAATTTAATTCTGATAGTGGAACAGATTTAGACATTAAAAGATTGTTAGTGTCAGGTATGATAATTTTTTAAGAGATCTTTAAGAAAAATAAAACAATTTCACAATCAAACAAGAACAGAAAAAATTTCATTTTGTAAGATCTTTGAGTTTTAAAGAAAATCATACCATGACATAACATTAAATCTTTAGATAACCACTTATTATTGTACAATCCAGACTTTTATGAAGAAATATTGTTTGAAAAGATTTTACTTTAAATCACTCTCCCCCTCAATCGATGACAGTAGTCGTTGATTGAGTGACTTAGGTTTTGATAAAATGAAGTCCGGTGATTTCCAAAATTAAGTCCAATTTATTTTCAAAACAATATTTTTCCATTTTCAAAATAACATATTCAAAATTGTTTTAAGAAAAATTGTATCATCCACTACTTTTTCCTGCACAAAGATATGTTAAGTGGTTGAGCTGCTTCTGTTATTGCTGTAAGGCTTGGAAGAAAAACCATCTGCTGATGCAGTGAGACCTCTTACGTTGCATTATGCCAACTCTCCATAGAAGTCCAATTAAGCTCCATTTCTTCAATTGTCAGCCCAAGATATAGTTACCCTTTCCTTTCGGTATCCAATCAACTTCATTTGTGGGATCCGGATCGGGAACATTATTTTATACCAATATACCTGCATACGTTAGTGAACACACATACAAATATATGGTGGTCGACATCACCCAAACAACAATTGACTAATATAAGTCAATCCAACATATCAATCTGATCATATAAAGGCATGGGAATTATGTGTTCATCAAACTCTAATCATCTAATCCTAACAATCATATCCTAAATTCCTAGTCCTTCGACATAGGCAAATATCATTTTTAATTAAGCACGTAGGATAGTTAAGAAAGTCCGTTAGATGATATAAATTTAAAAACATTATCCCCCTCAATCAATGACTCATTTTATGAAAAGATTAAAAGCGCTGAAGTCATTTATTGAGTTTTGTAAATTAATAAAAATTCTGAAACTGATTGATTTTGCAACTCATTAACCACCATTTTGTTAAAACAAATATTTTTCTGAAGAATTTTGAAGGAAAAATATTTGAGTAGGAACAGCAGTCCTTCGACATACTTTCCTTATTTAGTTTTAGGATAAGTGCACGATTTTTTTTGAAAATTGGTTTAGCGCAACACTTTCCTTCTTTGAAAAACGGGTTGCTATCTGAAATAATAGCAAACCATAGTTTAAGCCCGGGTTACAGTCTGAAATAACTGTAAGCCATATTTTGAGACATGTTTAGAAAGAAATAATTACACCTCCTGCTCGAACTTCATCTAAAGTCCCGTGCCATTATTGAATGACATTTCTAAGACCGTAGATGTTATCGATACCATAAGACATGTCTTGAGAAAACATATTTTGGTATTTTTAAATTTTCTGATTTTTATGGATTTTTTTTGGTTTTATATTTTTCTATTTTGTTTTGTAGGTTTTATAATTTTGTATTTTGCTTTTTTGAAAAATATTTACAACGATAGAGAAATAGTTTAAGAAGATGATGATACGAGTACCGAGATAAGGATATCGTACAACACTTTGCAGAAGATAGAAGTCATCATCTCTTAAACTTTCACCACCAAAGCTTTCGAGGCTCTTGAATCGTCGACAGAACTTGAGCCTTCTGAAAGTGAGACTTGGGTAGCTTCCCCCCAAACCGACAAACTAAGAATAAAGACCATTTCCCCAAGAAGTAGAAGTGATAAAAATGGTCTCATTGAATGAAGCTCAGCACCCTGAAGAACACGAGAACACCAAAGAAACAAGTTGAATCATTGATCGTCTCAGTGGTTATCAAATCCGGAATAACTGATGAAGTTCGATCACATGAACCTGTTGTGCGTCCCCGATGTACACATTACTCTTCGAGATTGACCAGTTGTCTATTCAGGGGAACAATGCATCAACATCTTCATTTTACCAAGTGCACTCCAGTTATCTCCAATATAACCAATCAGCCCATAATGTACACACGTACCCAACCAGAGTAGAGACAACGACATCACAGTAACTGGTTGAATCACTGATCTTCTCTGCGGATGTCAACTCCGGAATAACTGATTAAGCTCGATCATGTCAATATGTTGTGCGACCCAGATGTACACATATCTCTCCCTTGATGGTTGCGATCTCATCGGAATCATTATTACATTGTGTACATGAAGTACTAACCGGAAGCACTTTATCATAAATCATATAGAAGATGTCGATAAGCAATATCATCTCACGCTCCACATATTCTTCTCATATTTATTCCTACTGAGAGCTGATATACCACATACCAAAAGTATCCAGAGACCACTTCCCCCCAAATGGTTGGAATAATACATCCTTCCCCCAAATAGTTGGAATAGCACACCAAAGGCTACAAGTTCAACACTGAGTTTCTCTACGGTTATGACATTTGTATTTCCTGGGATTACTTCAATAGAGAAGAAGTATTAAGTTCATCATGTGTACTCGTTGTGTGTTTAGATGTATGTCTCCTTCCCCCTTGCTGGTTTTGATACCTCAGAATCAACAACACATTGTATATACCAAATATTCTTGAAATAGAGAAGAACAAAAATTAGCTCAAATGAATCATGTGAGAATCAACTGCTACATAAATTCTCTCTGACTATCTTTATCAACCCATATGTAGACAGCTTGGAGTGACTACTAAAGAAGAAAAACCGATATACCAAACTTGAAACTGAAGTCTAATTCCCCACATTTGTATCTTAAGCTTGCACTTAATGATGGAAGAACAATGTTGAGAATTTATGCACCAAGCAAATCTCTAAGTACTCAATACTCAACCAAAGTATGAGACATTAACACCTCTTGCGATTATCCACAACGACATTATCGTGTGACACTGAGGAAAACAACGTAACTCCTAAAAGTGATAGTTAACCAGGTCTTCAACCATCCACCCCGATAGCTGGTAACTAGATAAACCAAGTCTTCAACTCAAATTCTTAAGCCCGAGCAAGTTAACAAATAAGAACACACCTTTGTGAAAGTCAACGTCAATCTCAAATAAGTGAAAAATGATTAACTCCGAAGTAATCAACTTGTGTCAAATTCCCAACACATGAATAAACATACAATCGGATGTACATTGACCCACTTAATGAACCGGAACAAATGATTCCTCAACATCGATGCATTCTTCCTAAAGGTATACATGTAGAGACTGATATGGAAGATTCACCAATAATGTCTTCGAGCGGATGGGGAAGTCATTTTCCTTAATGTTCATGTGGTTGATTTATAGCATGCACAATGAGAGGAACAATAATCCGTGAAGATTTGGCGAAGGAATACCAAAGAGCGGATCATTATTGAATAGTGCAACTACAATATCATGATAGTCATTATCAACGCCTTGTGAAGTAACTGGAAATAAGGTTTCTTGAGAATTCTGAGAAGTACTTCTTAGATGGTGAACCAGTTGAGTCAGTAGGAACCGGAGCATGAGCTTCAGAAACTGGATGATCAACATTCGTTGGAGGTTGGAAGTACTCATCAAACATATCTTTGAAAAACAATGAATCCCAACCAATGAATCCCAGTTATCCTTAGTAAGTGAAGCATTAGGCGTTGAAGGAGAATCATATGACCATAATTCAAGCATCCATCAACATGTAGTATATGCACTCTTCTCCCCCTCAAAAATTGCATCCGAAGTTGCCATTTTTGATTTGAACAAGTGAATAAGAATATACACCAATGAACGTAGATCCACTTGAGGGTTTAAAGAGCGTGGAAAAACATGAAGCTTGTTGATGAAGAATGTCGATGAGAATGGCCATTCTTGAGAGAATTTCTTTTAAACTAAAGATAAAACGCACTAAATTATACGCCTTTCATTTCTTTGAGGAACGGGGCCTGAAGTGTTATCTGCAAATGCCATTATGATGAAGTACGAGGCCTGAACTTGTGTGAACAGACGTCATTGCCGAATGAATATCAAGATTGAGTTACTTGAACCCGTGAGTTATGAGATATCAATCCATTTGTAATCCATACTTTAAGCCAGTCCATGTAGTGAAGGATCGAAGTATCTGCAACTGAGTAAGGACTACCTGCACTAATATTACAAACTTGATTGCATATATTTTGGTTAGTGACATTAGTATCCAAACCCTTTGGGGTTTCATAGTCACCCTTTGATTTTGTCATCGGTAAAGAGCTTTCCGGTAGGCATCCACCTAAGTCCAACATCCTTAAACATTTTACCAGACGGAATCCACTTATGGCAAGGTCTAGGATTGGTGACATACTTATGCACAGTCAAAGACTTATTGGTATTCCTAGACTCCAAAGATTTAGTAGTTGGGATCTGATGACGTACCCTCCGATTAGGTCGAAGGACCCCCCTTCGGCCTTAGTCGAATTTGCATTACGAAGACCCAAGTCTTTCTTCATAAGTCATTGGTGGCGTAAAACCATTCATCATTGACATGGTTACCAGTTGGGAATTCGCCAGCCGAAGGCCTATGCCCTTCGGTGTCTTCTCTTGAAGATGCCAAGACAAAAAGAACCTTGACTTGGTCTTCCCCCACGTTCTCACCATTTCCTTAGCTTCCCCGCCAAGTCCGAGATAGTGGGGATGAAGCCCTAGAGGTTACCATAAATCAGGGGACGCCCCCATGATCTCCTAAACGTGTGCTAACACTCTCCAAGCTATTTTCATCACCTATAAATAGGTTGGACGAGTCATTTCAATGGTATGTTCATTCAACCCAGTATTTCACATACTCCATATTATTTACAACACATATCACATACTTACTCTCACGCCGGAGGTGGTTCGCAGGGCCCAACCCCTGCGCAATCACTTAACGAAGTGTCTACTATTTCTTATTGCAGATTGGCTACAAGTTTGGCGCAAGCATATCACCCCTCATACCCTTCGATCACCATCGAAGGCCTGGTCGTACGAATTATTGTACAATCAGTGGCGCCATCCGTGGGACCCGCTACTATTGGTCTCGTTATTCCAAACTTACACCCAGTCAATCACTCTCACTAGTTTCACGGCATGAATCAAGGAAGAGAGGATACACCCCCTCCGGGTTTCTCGACCTTGACACCAATTCCAGTCAATGATCCTAACAACCTTCCCAATATAACCGCATCCACCTTTACCACACGATCTCACCCTGAAATAACTCCTAACAACCATGCTTCAACCTCGGCTAACCCTGAACCGGCAATCAGTCCAGCGTTTGTCGAAGCTAACATCGAAGCATTAGAATCTTTACTGAGGGCTCGAAGGAGGAAAGCTCGAAATGTGGAGATGCGTAGGGAGTTAAAATACTCAAACGATGAGTATGACAAAGAGTTGGAAATGGAGGCCAGGCCCTTGGCTCCTGGGGCTACATGCTCAGTGCTAAGGATAGGGTCTCCGAGCAGTCAAAGGCCGAGTGGAAGGTCGGTTGGTTTTGAAGATATTCCGGAGAGGGCTCCGACTAGAAGGGAAGGCACGATAGAAGGATCTAATGGAAGGAGCCACCGAAGGGATACTACGGAGGTTAATTTGCCACCACTTTTGGCGGCTCACCTGGGAAGAACTGAGGCAAGGGTTCCGTTGCAGCCTTCTCACGCATCCGGCGTAGAAGGCAATCCATCTCAAATGAATGAAGGAGGAAATCTTCCTCCTCATGGTATGTACCCTCCTTTTCAGGTTCAATCTTACCCTCAAGGGGTCTATCCCCCACCTAATGGGCATGCTAGCAACCCCAGTTTTACTCAACCATATGGAAGCATGCCCTACGGGCAGCCTATGGTACATCCTTCGTACCCTGTCGGAAGTCACCCACCTTATATACCCACTGCTTACCCTCAATATGTTAACCAAAACCCTGTTGGAATACCTCCAAATCATAACCCATACAATGCTTCCCCTACCTACATGCCACCTTATAACTGCCTCTATTCGGAGCCCATGGGCTCCACAACACCCTTCGTAAGATGGATAGAAGACTACCCTTTGCCTGATGGGTTGAAAATGCCCGCACATATTGGTACTTATGATGGGAAGGGGGACCCGGATAACTTCTTACACTTGTTCGAAGGGGCTATCAGAATGCAGAAGTGGGTTATGCCCGTTGCTTGCCACATGTTTACATATACCCTACGAGACTCTGCTCGTATATGGTGGAACGGGCAAAAACCAGGTAGCATTGTGAATTTGGATGATCTCAAGGCCAAGTTCAGATCACATTTCAGCCAACAAAAAAAGTTTACAAGAACGCACCTAACAGTACACAACATCAAGCAGAAGGAAAACGAGGGCACCAGGGCTTTCATTACCAGATACACCGATGACACCTTACAGATAATGGGCTTGCACGAAGACCAACGCATCTCAGGTTTTGTGCATGGCCTACGGAACAAAAGTTTGGTTGAATTCCTCTCCACTGATCTTCCTGCAACCTATAAGGGTTTGGTGGAGAAGGCTTACACCTGGATCGAAGCAAAAGAAGTGTCTACCAACGGGGCTCCGGTCGAAAATAAAGAAAGTCACAGCAAAGTCCCGAAGCATCCTTCGTGGGAAGGGTCAAAGAACAGACACAAAGGAAGAGACAGGTTTACACCATACCATAAAAACATCAACCACGGTCTCTTGGCTAATCTGTCCAAATCTCCAAGGGAGATACTAGCTACGGAAAAGGCTGCGAAGACATTTGATCCTCCTCCTCGCTTGGCAAATAGAGGAAGGCCTAGAGATACTTCCAAATTCTGCTACTTCCATGACGATTACAGACACGACACCAACAATTGCAGAGAGCTCAAGAAACAGATAGAAGAGGCCGTGAAGTCCAGCCAATTGGGACATTTGGTGAAGGGTATAAAGAAAGGTAAAGAAAAGGTCTCTGACACACAGTTGGGGAAAGATACCACACCTGTCGAAGCACCCATCCTCATGGTGTACAAGAATGACTTTGGTTTAAAGAGGAAAGAAGCGGAGGAAGCATTATGCGGAGTAGGAGATGTTACTTTTCCTTCAATCACAGGGAAAGTTCTTTCAAATGACCCCGTGGTCATCAAGGTCTTGATCTCTAATAGAGAAGTAAACAGGGCCTACCTAGACTGCGGTAGCTCCTGTGAAGTAATCTACGAACGCTGTTTTCTAAAGCTCAAGCCTTCGATAAGGTCGAAGAGAGTAGATTCGAGGGTACCCTTAATAGGGTTCTCAGGGGAACACTCATGGCCCTTGGGAGAAGTCCCTCTAGAGGTTACGATTGGAGAAGGAAGGCTAAAAAGAACAGAAACTCTGGTTTTCACGATCGTAAGGTCTGAATCTCCCTATAACCTATTGATAGGGAGAACGGCAATGTAGAAGATGGGCATCGTTGTCTCCACCATACATGCCACGATCAAATTCCAAACACCCTTCGGCATTGGAACGGTTTTCTCTAGCTATAACGTGAAGAAGTCTACGGAAGTAGGCAAAAGGATCAAACAGGTGTCGGAAGAGCCTCTGAAGGATGTTCTCAGTTGTACTGACGCTGAAGAACGCATTGTAGTAAATGATCTCTATCCTGATCAGACGGTGGTAATCGGAAAGCAACTCTCAACCTCCTTCAAAGCAGAATTGGAAAAGGTACTACGTGCTAATGCAGATGTCTTCGCATGGACCTACTCTAACATGACGGGGGTCCCCAGAACTCTCACCATAGACGGAAAGCCCTTCGGCACTGAACACAAGCTCAATGAGTTCCAAAATATTGAACCCATCAAACAAAAGCGTCGAAGCCTAGCTCCCGAAAGAAGTGCCGCCGCATGCAAAGAAGTGGACGAGCTTGTAGCAACAGGCATACTCAGAGAGGTGAAGTATCAAAATTGGGTGGCCAATCCGGTGATGGTCAAGAAGCACGATGGAGGATGGCGAATGTGCGTGGACTTCACAGATATTAACAAAGCTTGCCCGAAAGACTACTATCCTCTGCCAGAAATTGATTGGAAAGTAGAATCCCTGTCAGGGTTTTGACTAAAATGTTTTCTGGACGCTTATAAGGGTTACCATCAGATACAAATGGCGGAAGAGGACGAAGAGAAGACATCATTTTTCACAGGAAAAGGCGTTTATTGTTACAAAAAGATGCCTTTTGGTTTAAAAAATGCAGGTGCCACCTACCAACGTTTAGTGGACAAAGCCTTCCACAAACAGATAGGTAGGAATTTGGAGGCGTACGTAGACGATATGGTCATAAAGAGTAGAACGGAGGAGGACATGCTCTCCGACATCTAGGAAACCTTCGACCAGCTTCGCGCCATCAACATGAAGTTAAATCCCAAGAAATGTTCCTTCGGTGTAGAAGAAGGACAATTTTTGGGGCATCTGATCACCAAGCAAGGTATTAAGGCCAATCCTTCGAAGGTTAAGGCCATCACGGATTTGCAGCCTCCTAAGTCCCTAAAGGAAGTGCAAAGTCTGAACGGAAAGCTAGCAGCCCTCAGCAGGTTCTTATCGAAGGGTGCAGACAGATCTTTGTCGTTCTTCAAAACACTCAAAGGATGCACGGTCAAAAAAACGTTCCAGTGGAGTACAGATGCATAAGCGGCCTTCCAAAAGCTCAAGGATTTCATGGCTATTCTACCTACACTTACTGCCCCAATCAAAGGTGAAGTGTTGTTTATGTATATCACAGCCTCCTTCGAAAGCATCAGTGCTGTGTTATTGGCAGAAAGGGAGAAGAAGCAAATCCCTATCTACTTCGTTAGCAGGGTTCTACAGGGAGCTGAGCTAAATTATCCAGCATTGGAGAAGCTAATTTTGGCCTTGGTCCATGCTGCGAGATGCCTTCGAAGGTACTTCCAAGCTCACCCCATAACCATACTTACTGACAAACCAATTAAGCCGATACTTTCGAAACCAGAGAAATCTGGAAGGATAGCTAAATAGGCTATCGAGCTGGGAGAGCACGAAATTGAATACAAGGGTAGAAATTCGGTCAAAGGGCAAATATTGGCAGACTTTTTAGCAGAAACACCCACCGAACCAAAGCATGACACGAAGGTTGCTGAAAAGAAGCCTGATAAGGCGGTCGAAGGGTGGAAACTTTATACTGACAGAGCCTCTAGCTCTGACGGTTCTGGCGCAGGTCTCATGCTTGTTGACCCCAAAGGGAAGGAGTACACTTATGCACTCTGCTTTGAATTCGACGCTACAAACAATGAAGCGGAGTACGAAGCCTTGCTAGCAGGCCTCCGATTGGCCAAAGACATGGAGGTAGAAGACTTGGCTATTTTCGTTGACTCACAACTGGTGGCCAACCTGATAAAAGGCTCCTACGAGGCAAGACAACCTGTGATCAAACAATACCTAGATAAGGCTAAGGAAATGATCGAAGGGTTCGCATCCTACAACATAGAGCATGTTCGGAGAAATCAAAACAAGAAGGCGGAAGCACTTAGCAAACTGGCATCAATGGCATTTGCTCATTTAACTAAAGAAGTTCTGGTCGAAGTGTTGGCAGATAGGTCCATCGTCCCAAAGGAGGTGATCTGTGCAAAACAGTCAAGTCTAAACAGACTTAAAACTGCTCAGACACAAATGCAATGAAGATCGGAGAATACAATGAATTCCCGGGTCGTTATGTCCCACGGAGACTCAATGGTGTGTACAACACTTGATCAGATGATAGAATGATCACTAATGATAGCGATCAGAAAGGATTTGGATAGGATAATTACACTACTGAAAAAGATTATAAATAAAAGCGACTTAAATGCAAATTAAGAAAATTAAAAAGTTAAAAATATTAAATAAACGCTATCACTATTTTTACAATGATGTTTTTGTAATTTTATAAAATAAAATAACTTAAATAAACTATATTAACTAAAACGTAAACTCAAATTACTTAAAAACGTGACTTAAAATAAAAACGTACGTTATGTACAAAAATTACGCTGGAGCGCAAGATAAAACGTAAAATTTTATGAAATAAAAGGCCTACGAGTGTAAAACTAATTTTCTTACGTACTATATGACAAAAGAAAATTTTAGAAAAAAGATTTATATTTTTTTGACTTTTAAATTATTTATTATGATTTAAAAACTATTTTAATCTAATTTAATTATAAAAAATACTAAATGACTTTAGAAAAATCTGAAATTTTCACTAAAAATACTTTAACTAGAACTGGTTTTAAGAAAAATGAAAAAGTTGGGTACTACTATACGAAATAAGCAACTAAAAAGCTAATAAGCTAACAAGCTTAAAACTGCTATGGTACTTTAAATATTAATTGGTGCAAGATTCTAACAATCAAAGTCCCTAGGGCAGTTGGTTATGAGGTGTGTGTTGTGTCTTTGAGCAAGAGGTACTGAGTTCGAACCTGGTGCTATTCACCTTTTTGCAAACTATTTTTTTTTTCAAATTTTCTTTTTGGAACTTGCTTATAAGACCTAAGTAAGCATTTTTTGTGAAAACAATTTTGTTCAAAACTTTGGAATAAGCAGTTTGGAACTGCTTATTCTCAACAGATTCTAACAGAAGCGAAAACAAACACCCCTTTCAGTTTTTAAGCATAAAAAAAAGCAATTGGTGAACAAAGTGTGATCAATAAGCTAACATGCATTTAGACTAAGCTCAGATAAGCTAAAAGGAACATTCAAAAAAGGGAAGATAAGCAGTTTTTAGGGGAGTCCTAAGCTAAAAAGGAAATGAGTACAAATGGACACTAGCTAATCTAAAGGGCTAAATAAGCATATAATAAGCAAGAGTTAAGTTAAAAAAACTAACTAACCTAATTTATAGAACCTAATAAGCACTAAGGGCACCTAAATAAGCTAAAATGGGATACCTAACAAGCTAAAAATGGGGCTGTTATGAGTTACAGTGGGCTGCAGTAACAGTGACAGAAATGGATTTTGGACAGATTTAAAGTGCTATTTTGACTAAGCTAAACTAATCTAAGTTCAAACAAGCTAATGCTATGTTGAGAGGGGTATGTGGAGATGTAAGAAAAATGATTTGGACAGGGTTTTGACCACAAATAAGCTGGGAAAAGGGGGCTGCAACAGCAGCTGCTGTTGCAGTTTTGTGTGCAAAACAGTGAGACAGATGAGCTTTTTTGTGTTATCAAAAACTTGCAAACTTGGTAATCTTAAACTAACTCAACTTTAAAACTTGCTCAAACCTTGAAACCACTTTGACTTTAAATGTCAAAGTGGGTAAAACTGATTCTTTGACTTCAAATAAGCTTAAACCAAACACTCCTTTATAACTACAAAATGCATTTTAAACTTTAAACCTTAATGAGATTATGCTTAAAACTGATATTAAACTTATTCAAACAACAATTTGAGAACAGAAATTAAACCCAACTAATTTGACTCACAATATGACCCGTTTTGACTTATGTTGACTTTTATTGACTTTGGATCAAAAGTGCTTAAAACTTGAAGGTAAACTCATAAAAAGCTAAGAGAGGTTTATATAAGCTTATAGAAGCTTAAAAATAAGCTGCTATAGTTTTGAGCATAGGAGTTTGAAAAGCACAATTGCAACAGTAAGCATGAAAAATTAGAAATGAACACAACTATGAATTTGAGCTTAAAATTAGATAAAACTGATAAGATTACTTGAGTTTGATACAATAATACAAGATATAACAGCTTTTGAACTAAACTAAATCATCTACTCTAAAAACGACATTGAAGAGAATTCTAAAAACTAGCTACCACTCCATTCTGCTTCTTTCTTCTCTCTTTTATATTCCAAGTTTCCTCTCTCCTCTCTCTAAGTGATTCCCACCTCTTTTTGTGGCCTTTGGATGGTTTTGAAGTGATCTTGGCCATTGAGTGGCTTTTGGCGGGAAATATGGGTATATCAACTGGGAGAGTTTGAGTGTTAGAAAGGAGATGTATTAAATGCATTTTGTTGTGTTAGGGATGTGGAGGAGACATGGAGAGGTGTATGTGATGTGGAGGGGGACATGGAGAGGTGTTACAGGAGAAGCAGGCGAGGGAGAAGAAAAAGAGAGGGAAAAGGTTTGACTGGTGGGATTGGTTTATCTCATTGACCGGGTACAAAGGTGGGTAAACGGTTTGGATTTTGGGTTTGGACCGGGTAAAAACATTGGGCCTAGTTTGTGTTTTGGGTTTGTATAGGCTTAGGATCCGGTTTGGATATTTAAGTAACACAAGGACCAAAAGTGTATAAACTGCAACTTCAGGGACCAAATCTGTTCATTCTGAAAATTGTAATCCAAGGATTGGTTTTGACAATCTCAAATAATATAAGGACCATATTTGCCATCTTTGAAAATTCCAAGGACTAAACATGACATTTTTCAAACTTTAGGGACCAAAGTTGACAAACATTGATAAAACAAGGGCCCTTTTTGCATAAAATCCATTTTCAAAGGTCCAAGGACTATTTTTGTAATTTTCCAAAGTTTGAGGACCTTTCTTGCCAATTGACCAAAGAATCATTCAAGGATCATTTTAAACAACTTAGAATACTTTAGGGACCTTGAATGATAAATTTCCACATTTTTGAATTTCCAGGGACTAGATTTGACAACTTTCAAAACTTGGGGGACTAAAACTGCCAATTTTGCAAACTTTAATCATTTTTCATCTGATTTTGATATTTTTGCATTTAAAACACATAAAACACTGATTTGTGGTATTTTGATCATTTTGATGTGTTTCTGATCGTTTTCAGATGATTTTGCAGTTTATTTTATACAAAAATGATGAGTATTTAGAGACTCATCAATCCCCCACACTGAGATATTGCTAGTCCCTAGCAATGATTTGAGAAAACATAATGGATTTTAAACTCTTTACCAAAAGCCATTACTTCTGGAGTAGCCAAATGTTTCAGTTCAAGTAAGAACTATGGTACACCGATAACCATGTGATTTTGAGCAAACCACAAGCTGTAAACGGATTTGATGTGTCTTTACCAGAAGCCGTACCCTTCTGGACTAGCCAACTCTTAGATAAATTATCAATATTATCTTTGGTGAGCTGATTACCAATTATGGTTTTTCCACTGCCTTTACCACAAGCCATAACCTTGCGGGCTAGCCAACTCTTCACTTTTTAGGATATGGTGAGTTGAGAACCATACAATTTTGGGCAAATTGCAAGCCATATAAACGGATTTGAGATATCTTTACCAAGAGCCGTTTGCTCCTGGATTAGCCAATCCTTTAGTCTTACAGACATGGCGGACTGATAACCAAATGAGTAAGTGTAAAACACTTACTCCAAAAAAAAATTTTGGCCAAAAACGGGGGAATTGGGTAGATAATATATGAAATTCGTGAGAATTCCCCCCCACACTTAGAAATGAATATTTCCCTCAATATTCATAGTACCGGCGGTTATGCCGAAACAAAGAACGTAAAAGGGAAATACTACGGCCATTATTTGAAAAGATTTTTTTTTTTTTTTTTTTTTTTTTTTTTTTTTTTTTTTTTTTTTTAGAATTTATAACATGTGGGGCAACTCCCCCACACTTAGGTGGAACACACGGGTGAAAACCCATGTTTAGCTACTGTTTTTGATTACCGAGTCGCTAGCTTGACTCGACCCCGAATTCATTGGTTCCTGGGGAAGCAAGTGGAAGATACAATCTCCATCGGACTTTCATTCAAGATGTTTGGATAAACATTGAAGCACGTGAAAGTTCCACACCGATGAGATATAGAGAGAAAGACAGACCCGGCTCACAGATGATAAATGAAAATGCCGGGGTCAAAGATAGTGTCCTCACTCCCGAAGGAGTGAAGAAGAGAGGAAGTCACCGAGTAGGTGAAGAAAAGAAAGAAAATCATGATAACAATCATGACTAGATCTTCTTCCTCAGGATCAAGTGCAGTAGCACTCGTTTGGATTTTATCGGTTGAGCTCTTTGGTTTGGAAGGCATCTCGGTGGGGAGGGTGGGAAGATTTGTCATAACTATGCAAATTGAGATTCTCTCCCCCCGATCATGATTTTTGCCATCCACGCAATCATACTCCAGCGGAGATATGATATGAGAGAGTTCACCGGAGAACTCCTCATGAAGAGAATCAATCACATAATGTGAATTTGTGAACTCTTGTTCCATTGTGGGCTCATCACTATCCTCAGTCTGAGTATCAAAGAGTGGATTCTCAGAAATTGAAGTGAATTCAGAGTTGAATTCAAATAGAGGATTAGTGAAAGTAGCTTTGAATGTTTCGGGAAAAAAGTGATCAACATTCTCTATTGGACTGTTGGGATAAGAAGTGAGTGAACGATCATTATCAATGAGACTTTCAGTCTCTCCCAGATCGGCTTCGAAATCAAAGAGTGGATTGATGTGAGTGAGTTCACCGGAGAACTCCTCAAGAAGGGGATCAACATCAGATAGTGGAAGTGATGCCTCAACGTACTCGATGTCTCCATAGGAAGCACAATCGTCGCTAAGATCAGAGAAAGTTTCAAAATGATCTTGAGAACACTCAAGAGGGAAAGGAGAATCACACATAAGATCAGAAATTCCCTGTGACTCTCTCGGGATTGGGATAAGGTCCTCAACACTAGACGATTCCATTTCTGGAATAGTGCTAAGAAGCTCATCCCCCATGTTTAGAGAGTGAGTGGGAATATTAGGTGTGATAACAACAGACTGAGGGAGATTAGATGGACTAGCATACATATGTTTTATACTTTCCATTTGTTCTTCTGCTAGTAATTCCATCATAGTCTTTTCTCCCTGATTTTTCATGGAAGGAGTCTCAACTGATGAACTTGATGAACTGTTATAAAATTGTAAGATATCAAGGATATCTTCATCATCATCGTCATCAGGAATGAAACGGAATCGAGAGCTAGATTTGGCTGCCTTTTCTTTTGCAATTGATTCCCTAATAGATTGTTCAAAGGCAATTTGGGAATCTAATTTAGCAGCCCGCTCTTCGGCTAACAAAACTTCCATTGATTTTTCATTTGGATTATCATGGGAGTGTTTAGATTCCTTCAAATCTTTCACTAAATCCAAAAGATCAAGGAGAAGATTTTGAGGAAGTGCATCAGGCTGGTACTGTAGAGGTTGGTCTTGATACGAAGAGTCGTAATTGTTACAAGGAAATGGGTTCCCTGTTTGACAATCCGAGCTAGGGTGAGGACCTCCACAATACTCACAACAGTACAACTGATGTGGCTGTGAGTGGTATGTGTTGTAGTCATAATTGTTATCAGGAACCTGCTCATAGACAAGCGTGTTTCCTGATTGACAATCAGAACTGGAATGTGAACCACCACAGTACTCACAACAGTAAAACTGCTGAGTCTCACAGTGTGGTAGCTGATGGAATAAATCAGTTGTGTTATGGTAGGAATAGGGATCTTGGTTATAGACAGACCCGTTTCCTGATTCCACCATGCCACAATTGGGGCAATTGCCACCATTATAAGGACCACCACACCATTGACAATCAAGAAGGTTAGGATAAGACATAGAAAGAATCAAATGGTTAGAGGGTAAAAGAAATGTAGAATCAAAAGATGTGAGAGGGTAAAGATGGATATTTTTGGATTTTTGAAAAACATATTGCAAAAACAAAGAATGAAAATATTTTTGGCGTTTTTAACACTTTAGGAAAAGTGTTAATGAACTTTTTGGATTTTTGAAAACTTTACAAAAAACTTTTTACAAAAGATGGAATATGTGCAAGAATGGGTCTGAAAATGGCTAAACACACGCTAAAGCCTCCCCGGCAGCGGCGCCAAAATTTTGATCTGTGCAAAACAGTCAAGTCTAAACAGACTTAAAACTGCTCAGACACAAATGCAATGAAGATCGGAGAATACAATGAATTCCCGGGTCGTTATGTCCCACGGAGACTCAATGGTGTGTACAACACTTGATCAGATGATAGAATGATCACTAATGATAGCGATCAGAAAGGATTTGGATAGGATAATTACACTACTGAAAAAGATTATAAATAAAAGCGACTTAAATGCAAATTAAGAAATTAAAAAGTTAAAAATATTAAATAAACGCTATCACTATTTTTACAATGATGTTTTTGTAATTTTATAAAATAAAATAACTTAAATAAACTATATTAACTAAAACGTAAACTCAAATTACTTAAAAACGTGACTTAAAATAAAAACGTACGTTATGTACAAAAATTACGCTGGAGCGCAAGATAAAACGTAAAATTTTATGAAATAAAAGGCCTACGAGTGTAAAACTAATTTTCTTACGTACTATATGACAAAAGAAAATTTTAGAAAAAAGATTTATATTTTTTTGACTTTTAAATTATTTATTATGATTTAAAAACTATTTTAATCTAATTTAATTATAAAAAATACTAAATGACTTTAGAAAAATCTGAAATTTTCACTAAAAATACTTTAACTAGAACTGGTTTTAAGAAAAATGAAAAAGTTGGGTACTACTATACGAAATAAGCAACTAAAAAGCTAATAAGCTAACAAGCTTAAAACTGCTATGGTACTTTAAATATTAATTGGTGCAAGATTCTAACAATCAAAGTCCCTAGGGCAGTTGGTTATGAGGTGTGTGTTGTGTCTTTGAGCAAGAGGTACTGAGTTCGAACCTGGTGCTATTCACCTTTTTGCAAACTATTTTTTTTTTCAAATTTTCTTTTTGGAACTTGCTTATAAGACCTAAGTAAGCATTTTTTGTGAAAACAATTTTGTTCAAAACTTTGGAATAAGCAGTTTGGAACTGCTTATTCTCAACAGATTCTAACAGAAGCGAAAACAAACACCCCTTTCAGTTTTTAAGCATAAAAAAAAGCAATTGGTGAACAAAGTGTGATCAATAAGCTAACATGCATTTAGACTAAGCTCAGATAAGCTAAAAGGAACATTCAAAAAAGGGAAGATAAGCAGTTTTTAGGGGAGTCCTAAGCTAAAAAGGAAATGAGTACAAATGGACACTAGCTAATCTAAAGGGCTAAATAAGCATATAATAAGCAAGAGTTAAGTTAAAAAAACTAACTAACCTAATTTATAGAACCTAATAAGCACTAAGGGCACCTAAATAAGCTAAAATGGGATACCTAACAAGCTAAAAATGGGGCTGTTATGAGTTACAGTGGGCTGCAGTAACAGTGACAGAAATGGATTTTGGACAGATTTAAAGTGCTATTTTGACTAAGCTAAACTAATCTAAGTTCAAACAAGCTAATGCTATGTTGAGAGGGGTATGTGGAGATGTAAGAAAAATGATTTGGACAGGGTTTTGACCACAAATAAGCTGGGAAAAGGGGGCTGCAACAGCAGCTGCTGTTGCAGTTTTGTGTGCAAAACAGTGAGACAGATGAGCTTTTTTGTGTTATCAAAAACTTGCAAACTTGGTAATCTTAAACTAACTCAACTTTAAAACTTGCTCAAACCTTGAAACCACTTTGACTTTAAATGTCAAAGTGGGTAAAACTGATTCTTTGACTTCAAATAAGCTTAAACCAAACACTCCTTTATAACTACAAAATGCATTTTAAACTTTAAACCTTAATGAGATTATGCTTAAAACTGATATTAAACTTATTCAAACAACAATTTGAGAACAGAAATTAAACCCAACTAATTTGACTCACAATATGACCCGTTTTGACTTATGTTGACTTTTATTGACTTTGGATCAAAAGTGCTTAAAACTTGAAGGTAAACTCATAAAAAGCTAAGAGAGGTTTATATAAGCTTATAGAAGCTTAAAAATAAGCTGCTATAGTTTTGAGCATAGGAGTTTGAAAAGCACAATTGCAACAGTAAGCATGAAAAATTAGAAATGAACACAACTATGAATTTGAGCTTAAAATTAGATAAAACTGATAAGATTACTTGAGTTTGATACAATAATACAAGATATAACAGCTTTTGAACTAAACTAAATCATCTACTCTAAAAACGACATTGAAGAGAATTCTAAAAACTAGCTACCACTCCATTCTGCTTCTTTCTTCTCTCTTTTATATTCCAAGTTTCCTCTCTCCTCTCTCTAAGTGATTCCCACCTCTTTTTGTGGCCTTTGGATGGTTTTGAAGTGATCTTGGCCATTGAGTGGCTTTTGGCGGGAAATATGGGTATATCAACTGGGAGAGTTTGAGTGTTAGAAAGGAGATGTATTAAATGCATTTTGTTGTGTTAGGGATGTGGAGGAGACATGGAGAGGTGTATGTGATGTGGAGGGGGACATGGAGAGGTGTTACAGGAGAAGCAGGTGAGGGAGAAGAAAAAGAGAGGGAAAAGGTTTGACTGGTGGGATTGGTTTATCTCATTGACCGGGTACAAAGGTGGGTAAACGGTTTGGATTTTGGGTTTGGACCGGGTAAAAACATTGGGCCTAGTTTGTGTTTTGGGTTTGTATAGGCTTAGGATCCGGTTTGGATATTTAAGTAACACAAGGACCAAAAGTGTATAAACTGCAACTTCAGGGACCAAATCTGTTCATTCTGAAAATTGTAATCCAAGGATTGGTTTTGACAATCTCAAATAATATAAGGACCATATTTGCCATCTTTGAAAATTCCAAGGACTAAACATGACATTTTTCAAACTTTAGGGACCAAAGTTGACAAACATTGATAAAACAAGGGCCCTTTTTGCATAAAATCCATTTTCAAAGGTCCAAGGACTATTTTTGTAATTTTCCAAAGTTTGAGGACCTTTCTTGCCAATTGACCAAAGAATCATTCAAGGATCATTTTAAACAACTTAGAATACTTCAGGGACCTTGAATGATAAATTTCCACATTTTTGAATTTCCAGGGACTAGATTTGACAACTTTCAAAACTTGGGGGACTAAAACTGCCAATTTTGCAAACTTTAATCATTTTTCATCTGATTTTGATATTTTTGCATTTAAAACACATAAAACACTGATTTGTGGTATTTTGATCATTTTGATGTGTTTCTGATCGTTTTCAGATGATTTTGCAGTTTATTTTATACAAAAATGATGAGTATTTAGAGACTCATCAGGAGGTGTCTGACGTGATACAGGAGGAAGACTCAAATTGGATAACTCTGATTAGAGAATATCTAATAAGTGGTATACTGCCGGAAGATCAGAAATTAGCTCGAAAGGTACGCATCAAAGCACCACAATACAGAATAATGGGGAACTATCTATACCGAAGATCCTTTCTGTCCCCATGGCTTCGTTGTGTAGGACCTAGGCAAGCCGCCAACATCATTCAAGAAGTGCATGAAGGATCCTGCGGGCTTCACGCAGGACCCTGCTCCATCGTTGCTAAAATCATGAGGATCGGATATTACTGGCCTTCGATGCACAGGGACGCTGTTGAAATCATTCAGAAGTGTGAAGCCTATCAAGTTCACTCAAGGGTCCCAAGGCTACCAAAACAAGATATGACTTCCGTGACGTCCGCATGGCCCTTCAGCCAATGGGGGATAGACATCGTAGGTCCGCTGCCAATTGCTCCTGGAGGAGTAAAATTCTTGGTTGTAGCCATCGATTACTTCACTAAATGGGTGGAAGCGAAGCCTTTGGCATCCATCACAGGAAGGCACATGGAAAAGTTTGTATGGGAGCATATTATCTGTCGATTCGGAGTACCTCATATCATCATTTCAGATAATGGGAAGCAGTTCGCCGAAGGGGTATTCCCAGTGTTTTGCAGAGGCATGAATATCAAACAATCCTTCACTTCCGTCTACCATCCTCAAGGTAACGGACAAGTGGAAGTTACTAACAGGGATATCATACAAGGAATAGAATGAAGGCTGGGATACAGTCACCACGATTGGGTAGATGAACTACCTCAAGTACTTTGGGCTCACAGAACTCATACAAAGTCAAGTCACGGAGAGACACCTTTTAGCTTGACATATGGCACGGAAGCTGTCATCCCTTCGGAAGTAAGCGTCGAAACTGAAAGGGTCATGAACTTCGAAGCAGCATATAACGAAGAAAAACTCCGTAGCAACCTGGACCTACTCGAAGAACGAAGGGAAATAGCCTCAATCAGAGAAGCTATCCATAAGCAAAAGATTGAAAGATACTACAACAGTCGGGTTCGGACTTCGACCTTCAAACTAGGGGAATACGTCCTCCGACTCAATAGCGCAAGTAAAGCTGAGTACCAGGGTAAACTAGTACCTACATGGGAAGGGCCCTACATTATTAAGGAAGCATATGGCAACGGAGCTTACAAGCTGGAAACCTTGGATGGAGACGCTATTGCTAGAACTTGGAATGGCACTACCCTTCGTAAGTTCTACGTATGAAACTTACAATGTCCGAGGACATTTTTTATTTTTTCTTTCAATCAATGTATTTGCATTCTTCTCACTTGGGGAAAGAAGCATTAATGGTAGGCGTCTAGTATTCATTTCTTAAAATGATGTAATCCTCCCTACCCACTTAATGATATAACGCATTTCCATCAAATCTCTTGTTTCGTTCAATACAACAAAGATTTGCCCACCAAGTCGCTTTATAAGTTTCAATGTCGAAGGGATGTACAAAGACTAACAACATGTCTTGCTCATATGCATAACATCCATCTCAACTTCACATTAACTTTCCCATATGGCCTTAAGGTATTTTAAGCCTTTCGCTGCCCAAAGGATTAAGATGGAGTGGGTCGCGACCCTCTGTCAGCAGTCAAATTATACGATTGCTAATATTCTTGGTGAAGTAACTACACACAATGAGGCTATGCATCTACCATACGCCTTAGGTTGTAAATTTTTTTTACGCAAGTAAAATAAAAAGAGAAGAATCACACATGGCAAAATACAAGCCCTAGTGGCTTTTATGTAGATTAATGACTAGTTTAACTAGTCTAAACAGGCCGTAGCCTTAACGATCCAACAAAACAAAACATTGTATTAGGCCGTAGCCTACATCACACATACCAAATGTTAATTGTTTCATCAGGCACGAAGCCTGGAAAGGAACACAGACAAATTGTTTTAAACAGGGTACATACCACCCTGGGGATCAAATTACAACCACATGGTTGCCTTCATCAAACTTTGGAATGAGTAGGATCAGCTGAACCTGGGTAGGGAGCCTTGGGTGACAGAGTCTTCTTGGAAGGAGACGGAGGCTGGACTTTCCTTGGCTTCTTGGCCAGTAGGTCCTCAATAGAGGCCGCTGGGTCCTTCATCACATCTGTAAGGAAAAGGAACTCTAAAGCAGTTAAATGATTACCTGCATCATCATACTCTTTCTCATGAGTTGCCCTATAGTAAGGAACTCCCTCTAGCTTCACCGGTTCCTCAGTCGCAGCTATCTCCTCCAAAGTGGTACACTTGCCATGGAAAATGGCCGCATTCACCAGGTTCCCAATTGCAATCCCCACATCATCGCTAAGATAAAGTTCCATAGCAACATAGGGGATCACCTTGGTTACCAAGTCCACCCTGTCCTTCTTCAGCATTTTCAGACGAAGGTTCAACCCATCTACCTTTTCTATGAGCTTGAACTCTTGGTCCAACAACTTTGCCCTCTCTTGTTCGAGGCCTCCACACTTGGATGAAAGAACAGATATATGCTCTTTATAACCTACGACCATTGAGCCTTCGACAGTTAGCCTACTGCATTCAGCCTCGCTCGTTGCCAGTTGACCTTTGAGCTTTTCATTCTCAGCTCTGAGATCTTGCACCAAGGGGTTCTTGTCAAAATCCTCCAAGGCATCTTCACACTTCTTCTCCAGGTCTAAATACTTCTGATCCCTAGCCTTCTCCCTCCTCAGCATAACATCCATTTCTTCTCGAGCTTTGGTGACAGCACGGAGCAGCTCCCTTGTTCTAGCATTGAGTTGGTTGTCTAGCATGCACTGTCGGACATAAGTTTTGTCATGAAGGTCGCAGAGCCTTTCTATGGACATGTTATCCATCACCCCCTTCCACTTGGGTGGGATTACATTGCTCACGAGTTGGTGACAAGCTAGGGGAGAGGGAAGTTCTTTCGTATCAGGAAGTCCTGCAGCATATATAAATGTGTTAACATATTATTACTAGTACCTAATTTTTGTTACAGGCAAGAAACATTACCATGGATATCATCACCACTGGGCCCTTCGATGGCTGAAAACACAACAGCCTTACCCTGGACACTCTTTTGCCGGGTAGTTCGAGAGGGTAGAGTAGGTAGGATAAGCTTCCTCTTCGAAGAGGACTTCACAGCTTTTGCACCGGTACCTTTCCTGCTTCGGACCCTCTCACCAATGTCGGAGGGTCCTACGATGACCAACTGTCCTTCAGAGACTGGTTCATCAGATTCAGCAACATTCTCCACAAGTTGGTCTTCCACATCTATAGGTTCCTTTGACGGAGGAGCAGAGGATACAGGTTCGATGGGCTGGGCTTCCACATCATTGTCATTTATTGACACTGATGGAGAGCCCACGCTATAGCTCGTCTCTTGGGGATTCTTTGGAATGAAGCTCACCTCCTTTGCACCACCAGCTACCACAAAGTTCCTGAATGACATCTCTGCACGAAGGAGCAAATAAGATAAATATCAGAAAGATAAGTTTTTATTTCTTATTTTAATTAAAAAATTACATACTTTCTCCATCACAAATAATCTCATGTACCAAAGGAGACCCCTCCCATCTTTCAGCAATGCCGGCCATGAAAAGGATTGGCTCGGGGAATGTTTGGCAATCAACTGGATGATGAGCCAAACGCTGATACAAAGGGTTTCTTCTCACAGTATAGGGCAAGGGATCGTTGAACCTTTTTTCGTCATATTGAAATTCTGGGTTTAACAATGCAGAGTATGCTGGAGGAATAATGGTGTTCTGGATATAAAAGAATTTGCCTTTCCAGTTCCTTATGTTCGTACAAGGCCTATCTATCAGAATGGGCACATCCCTTTCACCCCTCTTGGCCAAGGTTAACCAATCTCCTCCCGGGTATAGATTTAGAAAACCCCTAAGCACAGTCAATGATGGTTCGAACCCATAAGCTTTGCACATCACGATGAATGTCGTAAGCTTGGCTAGGCCAAAAGGGTTGAACCTAGAAATGTGTACCTCATAATACCGGAGGAATTCTAAGATCATAGGGTGCAAGGGTATCCTAAGGTTGGAGGTGGTGAATGCATGGGTATACAGGCCTACATAGTTTTCAGGGGCATCAAATATCCCTTGGTTTCTACTAGGTAGCATGATTTTATGTTCCTTTAGAATTGGGTAATCAGTGAGGAACGCTTTGAGTTCTTCCCTTGTTAATGTGCAACCTTGTTGCTTTATTACAAATTTTTTATTGGTCGACATTGAGCCTTCTAAAATCCACAATAACATATTTGAAATACAGATATGAAGGAGCACTTTACCTTGTTTGATCGAAAGCTTGATCGGAAGAGGTTTTAGTAGGTGAAAAAACTTGGGCGAAGAGATAAAACTTTGTTAGGGTTTTACTGTTTTTACATTTTATATACCCTACAACTGTTAAATCTCAACCCTACACGTGTCCGGACTTATCCCTTTACTACCGGATTTCAAATCATTTTTAAATTCTGAAATGATGTTTACTTTTACCGAGGAAAAGGGAGTAGTTAGGATTGGTTTTGCATTAATTACGGTCAATAACTACAAGACTTTTCCTCTTCGTTCGTTTTTTGTGACGAAGGGGAGGTTTCGTTTTTATTTCTGAGTCGTAAGCAATATTTCTTGTTCGTACATATCACTTTCGACTGGGGGGCTTGATGATGTACCCTCCGATCAGGTCGAAGGACCCCCCTTCGGTCTCAGTCGAATTTGCATTACGAAGACCCAAGTCTTTCTTCATAAGTCATTGGTGGCGTAAAACCATTCATCATTAACATGGTTACCAGTTGGGAATTCGCCAGCCAAAGGCCTATGTCCTTCGGTGTCTTCTCTTGAAGATGCCAAGACAAAGAAGAACCTTGACTTGGTCTTCCCCCACGTTCCCACTATTTCCTTAGCTTCCCCGCCAAGTCCGAGATAGTGAGGATGAAGCCCTAGCGGTTACGACAAATCAGGGGACGCCCCCCATGATCTCCTAAACGTGTGCTAACACTCTCCAAGCTATTTTCATCACCTATAAATAGGTTGGACGAGTCATTTTATTGGTATGTTCATTCAACACAGTATTTCACATACTCCATATTATTTACAACACATATCACATACTTACTCTCACGCCAGAGGTGGTTCGCAGGGCCCAACCCCTGCGCAATCATTTAACGAAGTGTCTACTATTTCTTATTGCAGATTGGCTACAAGTTTGGCGGAAGCATATCACCCCTCATACCCTTCGATCACCATCGAAGGCCTGGTCGTACGAATTATTGTACAATCGGGATCCATCTAGGTGGAGTTTTAGGTTTGTTTTGGATCATAACATGTTGAACCTTAGCCATGTTAGTAGTCTTAGTGGATTGTACCTTAGCATGTGAATAAGGTAAATGTTTTATATTCGGAAAAGACTCAGAATTTCTAGTTTCATTTTCTACATGCTTAGCATTCTTCTTCATATAACTACTCTTAGATGCAAGCCAACCCCTAGTCTTTTGAGTGTTCCTAGGTAATGGTTTACAACTACTAGCAATGCCTTGAAATCTCTTGGAATGCATGATAAGATTGGAAAAGTTTCAAGAGCAGTCCTTGAAGAATTGGGAAAATACAAAATTGGCCCTTGTGTGTTTAACTTAACCAAACGGACCTATATATATCAAATCCAATCCAACCCAGTCCATTAACCCAACCCGGCCCAATATTTAAAATGAAGAAACCCGCCACCACTGTAGCACTGTCTCTCCCACTCCTGTTTAATCAAAACCAGTGGTTTTCACCACTTGCTTTCCACCTCTTCACCTCCACCTCACCATCTCCACCTGTTACCCACTCCCCTTCCACCTCCACTATTATCCAAGAACCATTAATGAGATAAACCTGCTCAAAGACTTTTCCCGCCAAATTTGACAAATGGCAAATATGATGATCTGGCTTAATCCAATGGCTGGAATTTGGTGGGATTAGTTCAGAGGTCGACAAGGGACTGGAAAAGCTCAATAAATACAAGTTGGGTGCAATGTATCAAAGTATCTAGTGTAATTTTATTTAACTTATGTCGTTTTAAGTTTTTAAACTTTCCAGTGTTTGTTTAAGCTTTCATGCTTTGAAATAAGTAATCTCATTGTACTGTAACTCTTTTTCAATAAGCAATTTAAAGTTTCCAGTTCAAATTTCAGATTGTGCAATTTCAAATTTCAAAAATCTCATGAGTGTTCAAATGTTGTTTTCAGATTGTTAGTAAGGATTGAATAAGCCACATAAGCTCCTAGAAAGCTTATTCAAGCTTTTAGAAACCTTAAAAATTAGTATAGAAGCAAAAACAGAAAAATCACCAAAAATACATATAAATTAGATAAAAATAAAAAATTCAATGGAAGTGATGTTCAAAGCTGGAGCAGGGTATATACAGGATTGCCCTGGTTTAGAGCTTCATGGGAAGCCATAGGGTGTGATCTTTTAGCCTCAGTTCTCAGTTTGTGCTAGAATCAAATTTGTAAGCCTTTTTGTGCATTTTGGCATTTAACTGTTTAAGTTAAGTAGTAGCTTTAATCTCTGTGTCTTATTGTTTATTAGTGTTAGTTAAGTCAAATTAACCAATAAAACTGATAGCTTGTTCTTTTTAATTTGTAGTTTATAAATTTTTATTTTAACAGCTTAAATAGTATAAAGATCATTATTAATTTTTATGTTGTTATGGATATTGCTTCATGTTTATTTAGCTTTAAAATATGATAATACAAGGTCTGTGATCAGTTTAATGATTTTAATCTGTCTTTTGCTTTGAAAAGTTTCAAAACAGTCCATTAAAGGAGTGTTTGGATCTGCTAGTTAAACTGTGCTATAAGTTGTTTGAGTTGTTGTTTGTATTTTTTCTGTGTCACTTTAGTATCTAATATCTCAAAGAAACAAGAAAAATCAGTGGTCATGTGGTAAAAAGTCAAAATTCCTTTTGATCTCCTCTTAGTTCTTGTCTGTTTGATTTCCATGTTTTATAATCATGATTCCATGTTCATAAGTTGTTACCATTGATCAAATCACTCTTATTTAACCTTAACTTAACATAATCAGTGTTTAGACTTGAATCAAAGTTCAGTTTAGTCAAACTTTCAGTTTAATAAAAAGTCAAATATGTGCCCTGTGCACATGTTTATAGCCTTTTTAACAAGCTTGTAAAAATCTTGTTAGTTGGTCAAAACTTGTGATTTTTAGTTCTTTGGAAAGCTAACCTGGTCATCTTTAAGTTTCAAGCTTAAAATTTCAATTTGCAGCTTATTTGCTAAGCCTGCAAGTGCTTATTAGTTTGTCCAATATCAATCAGCAACCACTGAGTCATACTCAGTGGTTTTCTAGTTTTTTCAATAGCTTCTCACAAGCTCATTTTAGCTTATTTGGGTCTCATCTTTGGTTTATAGGTAGCCAACCAGGTCTAGTATAGAATCCAACTTTTGGTTTTGAAGCTCAGCTTATTGAGTAGCTTATTCTTGGTCTTAAACCTAGTAGCTGGAAACTGTTTTTTGTACTTGAGATCAAATCATCATATCTGTGTAATCAGTACTTAAAAGGTTTAGAATAGTTGTTTTTAGTTGCTTTTGAGTATTTATAGCTTATTACAGGTTCTGTGATAGTTTGGTGCTTATCTGTAGCTTTTTGGCTTATTTGGATTGCTTATTAATAAGCAGTTACACTGCAGTTGCATTTTCTCATACATAAGCATATGTTTTTATATTTTTCTTAGACTTAGAATAATATTTTAGTATTTTCCTGAATTTTTCATAATTTTCTGCCACTGTTTGCTATTTTTCTTTATTTTAAATAGTTTTTAAGTCTTTTTAAATAGCTTTTAATACAAATAAATCAGAAAAAGCTTAAAAAAATATGTTTTCAATTTTCATAGATTAAGATAAATATAAAAGTCATAAAAAATATTTTTCCATAATTTTCTTGGTTTAAATAGTATTTTCTAGCATTTTAATTAGTTTTAAATAGAATTAAATTCATAATAAATACATAAAAAGTCTAAAAAATATATTTTCAGTTTTAAAATAAGTTTTATCATATTTTAGATTTTTCTAAGTTATAATTTCATTTTTCTAGGTTAATTTTGTATTTTCTTATATTTTAGTGCATTTTAAATACTTAATAAATAGTTTTTAATTAATAATAATTAAATAAATAGTTGTAAAAATAATTTTCTTTTTCTAATAATTTTCTTTTATTATTAGGATTGTAAAAATATCATTTTCATATTTGTAGGCCTTTTATTTCTTAAAACTCACGTTTTATTTTGTACGTTTACGTAATTTTATTTAAACGTACGTTTTAGGTTTTAAACGTTCATCGACTTTAAAAATAGTGATAGCGTTTATTTAATATATTTTATCTTTTTAATTTTCTTAATTTGCATTTAAGTCGCTGTAATTTACAAATCTTTTCTTTAGGTATAATTATCCATCAAAAACCTTACTGATCACTATCCTTAGTGATTATTCGACATCTGTTTGTGTTTATACACCAATTCATCCTCCGTGGGACTTAACGACCCAGGAATCCACTATATTCCTCTGATCTTCATTGCATTTGGTGTTTGAGCTGTTTTAAGTTTATTACGGTTGGCCATTCACAAGTGGCTAGCTTGAGTGATTAAACTTGACGGTTTTGCACCAATCAAATTTTGGCGCCGCTGCCGGGGAGGCTGTAAGCGTGTTCTAAGCATTTTTCAGACCCGTACTTGCACATATACCATCGTTTGTAAACAGTTTTTTGTAAAGTTTATATAAATCAAAAAGTTCATTAACACTTTTCCTAAAGTGTTAAAAACACCAAAAACAATATAAAACAACAAAACAATCGTAACGTTTTCTAGCTTGTGTTTCTTTTAAGGTGATTCTTAAATAAATACGATTTGGTTAAACGAGACGATACCAAAAATATTTTCCAAAAGTTTTTAAACCCCTTTGCACAAATCATACCTACGTCTTTTCAGTGGTACTTAATTTATACATAAAAATCAACCACCGCAAATCAAGGCAGTACACCTACTAACTGGGGGCGTGACCATAATAAGTTCCCGAACATCAGATTTAAAACTTGCCTTTGTGTCCTTGTGATTTGGTGTACCTTTTTCAAAGAAGCCATTTCATTTGTGATTATTGGTTAAGTTCACTTGTCGTTTTGCCTCGTATTTGTTTTGAAAATTGATTTTTATACTTAGTGCATGTGCACTCGTTCTTCCAGTTCTACAAGTCCACTTTAAGAACTTGGAAAGATTCCTCGTAGACGTAGAGGACGTTCAGCTCCTTCAGCCGTGACTGAGGAACGTCTACCACCACCACCACCTGTCGAAATGGCAGAAGACAAGCCGATGAATGAGCTTCTCCAAGCACCCATCGAGGGTTACGGAGATGCCATTGTTGTCCCAGCCATTGTGGCTGATACTTTTGAGCTCAAAACCGGGTTGCTTAATCTAGTAACCCAAAGCCAATTCTTTGGTTTTGAGCGGGATGATCCTCATGCACACATTCGATGGTTTAACAAGATTGCATCTACCATCAAATACAAGAATGTCCCACATGAAGCTATCAAGCTTCTTCTGTTCCCATTTTCTCTAGAGGGACAAGCCCGGAATTGGCTTGAGAAACAACCCCCTCGTTCTATTGAGACATGGGAGGATCTAGTCACCAAGTTCGTTAACGAGTTCTATCCTCCATCCCGAACTACAAGTCTTAAGAATGAGATAATGAAATTTTCTCAGAGATTTGATGAATCATTCGGGGAGGCATGGGATCGTTACAAAGAATTGCTCCGCAAGTGTCCGCATCATGGTTTTACCGAGTTAATGAAAATGGATACTTTCTACAATGGTCTGAGACAAGCTGACCAAGACTCTCTGAATGCCTCCGCGGGAGGTAATTTCCTTAGCAAAACCACAAAAGAAGCCTTACAAATCATTGAAAACAAGTCCCAGGTCCGTTCTTTCCGCACAAAGACATATCAGACTCAGTCTAATGCTGGACCTTCTACTTCATCTCCTGTGAGTACATCTAGCACCGATGCTAAGATTGACAAACTCACAGATATTGTTCAGGCTTTGGTTCTTGCTAACCAAAAGAAAGTCACCTTCACACAGACACCATCACATGGTGAAGTGAAGAAAGTTGAAGTTTGTGTTACTTGTGGTGGTCCTCATGCATACTACAATTGTACTGCCACCGATGGTAGTCCGTTTGAAGCCAATGCTATAGCCGGTACTTCACATCAGGGAGGTAATCCATACCGTCCTCAAAATGAACCAAGCTACCGTGCTAACACTTATTAGGCACCACCCGGTTTTAACCAGAATCCTAACCGGAATCAGAATCAACCTAGAATGAACCAAGGTTATCAAAACCAAGGTAATTTCTATCCTGGACCCAATCAAGGTTTCCAACAACAAGGGAACCTTCATCAAAAAAATTTCAATCGAGGGAATCAATTTCATGGAAATGTGAATCCTAATCAAGGGAATTTTCAACAACAAGGTCCAAATCAAAACATCCGACCTCAGAATTTCCCTCCACATCCTCCAGTACCATCATCTGATGAGTTATTGAAGCAGTTCATGAAATCCCAAGATGAAATGAACAAGTTGTTGGTCAGTCAGATCGCTGATCTCAAGAAGTCTTTAAATGATCAACCCTCGGGCTCAGGAAAACTTCCGAGCAACACGATCGCTAACCCGAGGGGAGATGCTAAGGCGATCACAACCAGAAGTGGTGTTTCATACAATGGACCCGCTATTCCTACTACCTCTTCTTCTTCTCTCCCGAAGGTAGTGGAAAGTGAACCTGAGGCTACAAAGGACAAGGAACTTCCTGTTAATAACGGAGGAACCAATGATGTCCATCCTCAAGTTGTCCAGAAACCCAAGTCTAATCCAGGAGTTGTTTTTGAACCACCTGTAGCTCCCGTTGAAAACCAGAAATCCAAATCTTCTATTCCTTATCCATCACGTTTGAATGAGCAAAAGCTCCGCGAAAAAGCCAGTCATCAAATGGACAAATTTTTTCAAATTTTCCAAGAACTACACTTTGACATAAGCTTTGCGGATGCTATCATGCTGATGCCCAAGTTTGCATCAACTCTCAAACACATGTTAAGCAACAAGGAAAAGCTGTTTGAAATGGCTAAAACTCCTCTTAACGAGAACTGCTCTGCAGTTATCTTGAAGAAGCTTCCAGAAAAGCTTGGAGATCCTGGAAAATTTCTCTTACCTTGTGTATTTCTAGGAATGGTTGAATGCTTTGCCTTAGCAGATCTTGGTGCAAGCATCAACCTGATGCCTTATTCAGTATGGAAGAAACTTTCTCTTCCGGAACTTACTCCTACATGCATGACTCTCGAGCTTGCAGATCGTACAATATCCCGTCCTCTTGGCATTGCCGAGGACGTATTTGTGAAAGTAGGAAAGTTCCATTTTCCAGCTGACTTCGTGGTTGTTGATTTTGATGCCGATCATCGGGTTCCTCTCATTGTTGGTCGAGGATTCCTGAGAACGGGCCGTGCTCTCATTGATGTATTTGAGCAAGAAATCACATTACGTGTTGGTAATGAAGCTGTCACTTTTAACCTTGATCAAACTTCGAGGTACTCCGCAAATTATGATTCTGAATCGGTTAACCGAATAGATATCATTGATGTTGCTTCTGAAGAGTACTCTCAAGAAGTTCTTGGTTATGATAATAATTCTTCGAGTGATAATACCACTCATTCATCTCAACCTATCATCGCCAATTCTACTCCTTCTCTCACCCCATTTGAGGAAAGTGACTTCATCTTAGAAGAGATTGAAGCCTACTTGTCTAGTGATTCTGTTCCATGGGAAATTGATCACGCTCCCATCGACATCGAGGGGGACATACTTCTCATTGAGAAGTTGCTTAATGATGATCCATCATCATTTTCACTCCCTCCCGTCGAACTTCATAACAAGGAAGTCAAGTCAGTTGAGAAATTTGAAGAATTTCCTGAAGTCGAACTTAAGGACTTACCGCCTCATCTCGAGTATGCATTTCTTGAAGGTGATGATAAATTACCAGTCATTATTGCTAGAGATTTGAGTAAAGATGAAAAAGCTGCTCTCATAAAGATCTTGAAGTCACACAAGCAAGCAATTGCTTGGAAACTCTCCGACATTAAGGGTATCAACCCTGAGTTTTGTACTCACAAAATCTTGATGGAGGATGACTTCAAGCCAGCAGTTCAACATCAGAGAAGAGTAAATCCAAAAATACATGATGTCATCAAACAGGAGGTTATCAAACTTCTTGATGCAGGATTGATTTACCCGATCTCAGATAGTCCTTGGGTTAGCCCAATTCATTGTGTTCCTAAAAAGGGTGGCATAACTGTTGTCACAAATGAAGATAATGAGTTAATTCCAACTCGGCTGGTTACGGGATTGCGTGTTTGCATTGACTATCGTAAGTTGAATGACGCCACCCGTAAAGACCATTTTCCTCTACCCTTTATGGACCAAATGCTTGAGAGATTAGCAGGAAATGAGTACTATTGTTTCCTTGATGGTTTCTCGGGTTACTTTCAGATCCCCATTGATCCAAAGGATCAAGATAAAACTACATTCACCTGCCCATACGGAACTTTTGCCTACAGACGTATGCCTTTTGGCTTATGTAATGCTCCTGGCACTTTCCAACGATGTATGATGGCCATTTTCCACGACATGATCGGGGAAACAATGGAGGTGTTTATGGATGACTTCTCGGTCATTGGGGATTCGTTTCAAACATGTCTCTCCCATCTAGATAAAATGCTAAAACGGTGTAAAGACACCAATCTTTGTCTAAACTGGGAGAAAAGCCACTTTATGGTCAAAGAAGGCATAGTCCTTGGCCATAAGATTTCAAAAAATGGGATTGAGGTAGATAGAGCAAAAGTCGATGTTATTGCTAAACTGCCTCATCCTACTACCGTCAAAGGTATTAGGAGTTTTTTAGGTCATGCCGGTTTCTATCGCAGATTCATACAAGATTTTTCTAAAATCGCCCGGCCTATGACTCATCTTCTTGAAAAAGATGCTCCTTTTATCTTCTCACCCGAGTGCATCAAAGCTTTTGAAACATTGAAGAAAAAGCTTACTGAAGCACCCATTCTCGTTGCTCCCGACTGGGATTTACCCTTTGAGCTCATGTGCGATGCAAGTGATTTTGCTATCGGTTCAGTCTTAGGGCAACGTAGAGCTAAGCATTTTCAGCCTATTCACTACGCAAGTAAGACTATGACTGAAGCTCAAACTCATTACACCACCACAGAAAAAGAGCTATTAGCCGTGGTGTATGCATTTGAGAAGTTTCGGCCATACTTAATCTTGACCAAATGTGTGGTGTATACGGATCACTCGGCTCTCAAATATCTCTTTGCAAAACAAGATGCAAAGCCGAGATTGCTCCGTTGGGTTCTCCTCCTCCAAGAATTTGATATCATCATACGTGATAAAAAAGGAGCTGAGAACCTGGCTGCTGACCATCTGTCCCGATTAGAGAACCCTCACCAAGATGTTTTCGAGAAAAAGGAAATAAATGAAACATTTCCTCTCGAGACACTCAATGCGGTTTCTTTTCGTGGAAATTCTTCTACCCCATGGCTTGCTGACTTTGCAAATTACCATGCGGGTAACTTCATAGTGAAAGGGATGTCAACCCAACAGAAGAACAAATTCTTCAAAGATGTTAAACATTACTTCTGGGACGACCCCTACTTATTCAAAATCTGTGCGGATCAAGTCATCCGACGGTGTGTTTATGGACAAGAAGCTCTTGACATTCTCAAAGCTTGCCATGCTGGACCCACTGGGGGCCATCATAGTCCAAACTACACCGCCAAAAAGGTGTTTGATTCCGGGTTTTATTGGCCCACAATTTATAAGGATGCCCACGATTTTGTCAAAACCTGTGACGCTTGTCAACGTCATGGAAATATCTCTCAAAGAAATGAAATGCCACAAAATGCCATTCAAGTTTGTGAGATATTTGACATATGGGGTATTGACTTTATGGGGCCATTTCCATCATCTCGAGGAAACAAATACATACTCGTGGCTGTTGACTATTTGTCAAAATGGGTTGAAGCGAAAGCTTTACCTACCAATGATGCCCGAGTTGTTGTGAAATTTTTGAAATCTCTTTTTGCCAGGTTTGGAACTCCACGTGCTATAATCAGTGATCGTGGTACGCATTTTTGTAATGACCAATTTGATCGTGTCATGAAAAAGTATGGTGTTACCCACCGTCTCTCTACTGCATACCACCCCCAAACAAGTGGGCAGGTGGAAGTTTCCAACCGTGGTATTAAAAGAATTCTTGAAAGGACAGTAGGCGAAAATCGTGCATCCTGGTCGGATAAACTGGATGACGCACTTTGGGCCTTTCGTACAGCTTACAAAACACCAATTGGGTGTACTCCATACAAGCTAGTGTACGGAAAGGCATGTCATTTGCCGATTGAGCTAGAGCACAAGGCTTACTGGGCCTTAAAACATGCAAACTTCGATATACAGACAGCTGGTGATCACAGGAAAGTTCAAATGAATGAACTAAATGAACTCCGTGATCAAGATTACGAGAACTCTTTGATCTACAAACAAAAGACAAAGAAGATTCATGACTCTAAAATCAAGAACCGCGTTTTTAACGTTGGTGATCGAGTCCTTCTTTTCAATTCAAGATTGAAGATTTTCTCGAGAAAGCTTAAGTCCCGTTGGTCTGGTCCATTTACTATCACTAAGGTTTATCCTTATGGCACCATTGAGTTATCTCAGCCTGATGGTTCAAATTTTAAAGTGAATGATCATCGATTAAAGCATTACTTTGGAGAGGACATTCCACCCGTGATTGTCCCGGATCTACAAACATTCCCCATGAACCAATGAATGCGGGGATCGAGTCAAGCTAGTGACTCGGGAATCAAAAATAGTAGCACACACCATATGGGTTTTCACCCATGTTTCTGTCTTCTTACCCCCTTTCTACCACCCTAGTATGGGGGAGTTGCCCCCCGCTGTTGTATATATCAATTTCTGAAGAAAAAAAAAATGCATATATCAAAAACAAAATAATGGCCGTAGTATTTCCCTTTTATGTTCTATGTTTCGGCATAACTGCCGGTACTTTGAATATTGAGGGCAATATTCATTTCTAAGTGTGGGGGGGAATTCTCACGAATTTTATCATGTAATTATTCCACCCAATTCCCCCGTTTTTGGCCAAAATTTTTTTTGGAGTAAGTGTTTTTCACTTACTCAGCAAATGGTATTCAGTCCGCCATGTCTAACCCACATAAGGATTGGCTAATCCAGGAGCAAACGGCTCTTGGTAAAGATATCTCAAATCCGTTTATGGCTTGCAATTTGCCCAAAATTGTATGGTGTTCAACTCACCATATCTTTAAACTAGTGAAAAGTTGGCTAGCCCGCAAGTTTATGGCTTGTGGTAAAGGCAGTTGAAAAACCATAATTGGTAATCGGCTCACCAAAGATAATATTGATAATTTATCTAAGAGTTGGCTAGTCCAGAAGCAAACGGCTTCTGGTAAAGACAAATCAAATCCGTTTACAGCTTATGATTTGCTCAAAATCATTTGGTTATCATTGTACCAAGGTTCTTACTTGAACTGAAACATTTGGCTACTCCAGAAGTAATGGCTTTTGGTAAAGAGATGAAATCCATTAATTTTTCTCAAATCATTGCTAGGGACTAGCAATATCTTAGTGTGGGGACAAGGACTAAACCTGCAAATCTTGAATAGTACAAGGACCAATTGCATAAAATTCCATTTTTTAAATGTCCAAGGACCATTTTTGACAATTTTCAAACTCCAGGGACCAAACTTGTAATTTTTCTCTAAACTTATCATAAAGGACCAATTATGCCACAATTGAATAGTACAAGGTGTAGCTTGAATAATTTCTATTTTTAAACTCACCAAGGACTGATTTTGACATTTTTCAAAGTTGAGGGACTAAAGTTGTAATTTTGAAAATTTTGATTTCAAGGACTTGTTTTGACAACTTTATGAATCCCATGGACCTTAAAAGACATTTTACAAGTTTTTGAATTACCAGGGACTAATTTTGACAACTTTTGTAACTTGGGGGACTAAAACTGCCAATAATGCAAACTTGATACGTTTTTCATCAGATTTTGATATTTTTGCATTTAAAACACATAAAACACTTGTTTGTGATATTTTTATCATTTTGATGCGTTTCTGAGTGTTTTCAGATGTTTTTACAGTCTAGACAGTATAAAAATGATGAGTATTTAGACACTCATCAATGCATCACCCTAGGTCTTGCACCTAAAATTCCGTCTTTTTGAATCTGTGCCTTTTTCCTAGCTTGTTCTAGATAATAGTTCTTCCACAAGTCATTTATGTCATATGAATTATGGGTTTTAATGCTTGGTTTTGACACTGTTTTCGAACTAATCCTAGAGGTGCTGGGAGAAGAAGTGGCTACTTGTTGAGGGTTAACGGAGCTAGAAGCCTTATTCTTAGGTAACTCAGGTGAAGTGACTGGTTTTGACAGAAATTGTTTCACATCAACTTGGGAGGCAAACCGTGTATTTGAAAATTTTGTTCTTTCAAATTTAAATGCAGTAGGTTGCCTAAAAACCGACCGGTCTCTAATGGAATGAGAAACTGGCTTCCCCAAGGTTGATGGTTTTGTAAACTTAGTGTTCACACTTTTCCCTACAGTTTTCCTAAGCTCATTTTTTAAGGCAACAATAGCGAAACTCTTTTCCTGAAGTTGAGCTTTGAGTTCATCAATTTTTTCTATCAAAGAGTTTGTTTGTTCTATTGACTTAGTTCTAGCTTCTTTGACAGAGTCACTTAGTTCTATGTGATGCTTTCTCAAAGACTCATTTTCCTTTAGTAATTTGGCCACACAAACCGCTAATTCATCATTTCTCATTTGAATATCATCAATAGTATTAACATCAGAATTACTTGTAACCAAATTACTTTTCACATGCATATTAGAAATATGTTTCTTCAAATTTTTGATAGTTGAGTTTTTGTCTTGAAGCTGAGCTTTCAAAGTGGTAATTTCAAAAAGTTCACGGAATTCAGGAAGTTTCGGATTTTTACATGGTTTGTTAAGTTGAAAACTTTCTTCTTTACTCTGTATCGCAATTTCAAGTGAAATGCAATGTTTTTCAAGTTTTGAGTATTTGTTTGAAAGTTCATCAAAAGCCTTTTTATCAACCATATCATATGTTTTGAAATTATTAGACTCAGCCTCAACCAAGGAACATATATCAGAATCATGTTCAGCATTAAGATCAGTATGTTTAGGTACATTAGCAGATGCACTATGTTGAACAGTTAATGGTACCTCATCACATGACACCTGTTCATTTATCTGTCTGATATCTGCATCCACATCATGTGTAACATGAGTTACTGTACAATTTGTTGCATCATTCTTTGTTGTCTCTGTTATTCTACATTCAACAACACCCGATTCTTCAACTGATACATTACCCAACTCATCACAACTTTCTGTCAACTGCACCAGACTCTCATCTATTATTTCATCTTTCTGAGTAACTTCCTCAATATACTTCTCCACTTTGTCCATGAGATAGATAAGTGTCTCTCTGAACACGCCAATTTCCATTCCAGTGTGTTTCTTGAAAGACATTTCAGTCATGTCTTGATCATAATCTGATGTAAATTCCCCACTGATGAATGACTGAAATTGGTTGTGGATCACTTGTAGTGCAGCACTGGAACTATCCTTTTGAACCTTTTCTTTATCAAGTTGTTGTTCCAATTGTCCTAAGTTCAATAGTAATGTTCCCGTTAATGTGGACAAATCTTGACGGAAAAGGGCATTGCATGTTCGTTCCATTCCAATCGGTGTGAGTAACATGAGGTGTGAGTGAAGTTGATGATAAGGTTCAATGCTACTTTCCTTTTGCATGGCATTCTGTAGTCTAAACAGGTGCAATTCTCTCTCTTTAGACTCTGAACACGAAGAACTCACATCCTCATTGTTTAATTCAAGCATCTTTAATCGTTCAGTGTAGCATACATTATCATTGTTGTCCACAACATCATACAATTTAAGTACTTCTGAAATCACTGAATCAGGAGTGTAAGACATGATGTTGATGTATACACGGGATTTTACAAGTCTGTGATTTAAACCGAGAAATAGAATCTTTTGCGGGATTTTACTAAAATCAAGACCAAACCGTTAAGCAATGACCAATGGAATGTGTTAAGATGACTGATGGATCGGCACAGTGATAGAAAATTGTGTGTTAGGGCATATGATTGTTTGTAGGATTAGCAGAGATGTTGTTTGGTTGAGATTTGGATTGGTTTATGCCCGTTTTTATGGAGAAATTTAGGTCAAAAAACATAAAAACCTCAATAACTTCTGTTCGGAGCGGATTTAGGCCTCGAAGGTTGACCTGAATTAACTTTAGTTTGTTCGGCGTTCCATTCTCCTCGTTCTCACGGTCGTTTTGATGGGTAGAACGCTGAAAACGGAGTTACGGTTCAAAAGTTATGGCCGTTTGAAGTTTTGTCGGGAAAAGTCAACAAGTCGCTAGCAAGACAAGTCGCTAGAGTAACCAAGTCGCTAAACACAAGTCGCTATGAACCAAGTCGCTAAACACAAGTCTCTAAAGCAACAAGTCGCTAAGCAGACAAGTCGCTAAAGAGCAACTCGCTAAGATCAAAGTCGCTAACACTAAGTCGCTGAGAATACAAAGTACAAGTCGCTAGCCGTAGTGGAGAATCCACTAACTTGTACTGTTTGTCGGCTTGTCTCAATAGACAAGTCACTAGGCTCAAGTCGCTAACAATTAACACTACAACTCGCTAACAATTACTGAAGCAAGTCGCTACGAAGAAAAACACTACGAGAGTCAAGTCGCTAGCAAGAAAAACTTCAAAAACACACTTTTCAATCCAAAATAAGCCCAACCACAGTGATTCAAGCTTTCCAAATCAAAACCCAAGTACTTACAATGATTCTAAACACAAAAGTACACCAAAAATTCAAACTTTAACACAAGAAATGATCCAAATGATGCAAAAACCACAAAACTTTTTCAAACTCAAAAACCATCTAAAACCACTAGAAATCCAAGGATATGTGACATAGATGATCAAACCATGGCTCTTGATACCATTTGTAACATATTGGATTTCACAAACACATCCACAATTACAATAAGAGGCGTATAGTTTAGAGGTTTTAGAGAGAGAAAGTAGAATGGGAGCCTTTCTTGAGAGAGAAAGTAAACAAAAGAGAAAATGTTAGATTAGAATGAAAGGTCCAACCCTCTACCTTGGGAGGTAGAGGGTATTTATAGTAACATACAATACGTCCTCCTTCGGACTGTGGATCAGGCATACAGTGGGTAAAGACCCGTCCTTCCTCCACGGTGTTACACTAAGCTAATCTACGCTACAAACTAACTAATAAACTACTAAATAACATAAATAACTACAAGTCTACGAGCTAACTTATGCTAGACTATAATTGGGGTGACCGACACTTTAACATGGAATTTCCAATTCCTAACATTTATCAAGAAATTATAGTTTTTCGTCGCAAAATAATGTACTTTGATAATTCGTGAAAGTGACTAAGTAGCCTCGAAAATATAGTCGTAAAATAGTGAATATCGAGTGTTAGGAAACAAACTCAGCGGTTTTGGAATGCTTGTAACATTATCTAGAAGTCGTAACACTGAAATTTTGTCCATACGAGTCTCGATCCTAGATAAAAATGATGGTGAAGTGAGGTAGTCGGGCTAAAAATGCAGTTTCTGGGCAGTTTTTGGGAAAGTTTGAGAGGTCATAAGTTACTCGTTATAAATCCGTTTGATGAACAGCTGGACATTTTGGAAAATAGGCCAAGTGAGCTAACTTTTACTCAGAGATACTATTTTACCAAAACCAACTTGATCATTGAGAAAAACGGCTCCAAATATGGGTACCCGAAAAGACAGTTTCAACACTTAGAAATATTTTAATAAAAGATGAAGGAAATAAGTTGTGAACGTTGTATTAAAAATATGTATATCTTTAGCGTTATAGGTCCGTTTTCTACGTTCTTTATATCCTCGGAATCGTGATAGTATGTATTAATATATTTTTGATAAGTCGACTCTTCTAGCTTAGGTTTACAACTCGTTTTTGACCTTCGAAAAACCCTTGAGCAAGTATATTTTCAGAAAAATAGTTTTCGTCCTTAAACTTGAAAATAGCGTAACTTCTTCGTTATAAACCCGTTTTAACCCGTTCAAGCGGCCATGGTTTTGTTTTTAAATCTATTTTCTGAAAAGGTAAACCAAAATATCCCCTGACCCACTGATGTTTCCAGATTTCACAAAATCGGACAGCCCTTATATATATTTCGTCGAAAATGATTTCTCTTGTTTGAAACTTGTTCTAAAACATTCCAATCAACACCAAAGCTATTCTAAACCTACCATACACCTTCTTAGGGTGTCATGGGTTCCTAAACTTCACCAAAAATGATAGGTTTCATGGGAATAATTATAGGATAATTATAACTCATTATAAGTGATAAAAACAAGTAAAAAGTGGTATGAATCATAGAGTACTTGCATGTTCTTGTACTAGAATGATAAAATAGCTCAAGTATGATTATGAAAGAGTAATAAAAATTATGAAAAGCTTACTTGAGTGATTGAAGAGTTTTGTTGCAAATATACCTAATTAATCTTGAGGTTTTTATTTCAAAACCTAAACTAGATTACTACTAGGACTTGATAAACACTTGAAGCTTGAAAAAAAATTATGTTTCTTGTTCTTGTTTTTGCTTGGCCGGCCATACACCAAGAAATGGAGAGGTTTTCTTTTACTTTTCACCTTCTATTATGTGTATGTATGTGTTCTAAATTTTGGAACTCTTGCATATGCAAAATATCTTAGCAAGTTTGTGTAGGTGTACCTATCTAGTCATGATTTTAAATAAAATGGATGACTATGGGGGTTGTGTGGTCGGCAAGGGTATATTGGGGAGGGGGGTTATGTATTTTTGATAGTTAAATGTGTATAAAGTTAAGTATAATACATATTTGGTACTTATAATTAATTATTAAGTGTAGCGTTAGCTAGAAATCGATTTTAGCGGAATAAAATAAAATATATTGAAGTCATAAAAATTATAAAAATGCATTTCTTGCAAGAATTGAGTGAATGAGTATTTATCGAATTGAATTTTCGAAAACCGTCGTAAATATATATATATATATATATATATATATATATATATATATATATATAACAATATATATACAAAATAAATTCAAAATATCGGGTAAACTAAGAATATAATTTTTATAGTCTTAAAATCAGTATAAAAATATATTAGGATAATTGTTGGAAGTGTCGGATCAATTATTCAAAATAAATGATCGTGCGATAGCGTTTATTTAATAAAAAAATTATACTTTAATGAAATATGCAAACCCATGCATAAATTGATATGAAATGATGTTACTAATGATATGTAGACTAACTCTAGTCTATGTGTAATGTTCTCAATGATGTTCCATGAATACGCAGCTAAACCCTCAAGGTTACGCGTATTTGATACTCGTAAACCTAGTTTACGAAAATGATGAATAGTGAGTCATGAATAGTGATTTTTTTTCCGGGAATGAATAGTGTTTTGTGAATAGTAAAATTTTGAAAAAACCTCTCAAAGTCTCAAACCGACTTAAAAAATGATGAATAGTAACTGGTGAATAGTAAATTCCCAAGATGAATAGTGAAATTTTCAAAGTTTGAGAAATGACCTGAAATTACGATTTGTCACATTCGCCCACCCAAAAAGGAATTCAGTCCCTGAATTCAGTTCATGTTGGTTTCTACGGTGCTATTTGTGAAAAGGTGAGGATATTTGAGTCGCATCGGGTCTTCCCGCGTTTTTCTGAATCGTACCATGCCTTTCCAAGGCGAGACTTTCAACTTAACTCTGTTGCCAACTTGAAATTCTAATGGTTTGTGACTTATGGAACACACTTCCAATATTTTGCGTCGTATATCGACGTAGCTTTTCTATCTATTTGTTGTTGCTTGTAACTGATTCTTGATCTATATGATTTCTTTGTTGTTTCATGAATAAGTTATGGACTAGTGAGTTGGAATTTCCTGATTTTTGGCTTGTCAATAAGTGATTGACACCCCAACCATAGAGTGCCTCAATTGATGCAGTCAATATGTTCATGTGATAACTATTGTTGTAATTGTTCGATGAAGAATGATTTGCCTAATCATTTCTAGAAAATCACACATGCCTTGAGTATATCTTCTAATGTTTGAATTGTTCCCTCGCTCTGACCATTGAGCTGAGGATAATAGGCGGTACTCATGTCCCAGTAGGTTCCATGGGAATCTTGAAATGATTGTCAGAAGTCTAAGGTGAATCGGCTACCTTATATTAGGTATAATTGAAATTGATACCACATGTCTCATGACAAATTCCAAAATGTCAAGTCTGTCGAAAAGGGCATTATTGTAAAGAATAGATTATGGGTAACAGTTGTGATTCCTCACGTTTCTAGTTCTGGCGAATATCGTGACTTAATTCTTCTTTGCCTAAGGTGCTTAGTCTCCATTACAAAAATGTTTATTGTTTGATGGTGTCTCTCTTAATTTCTCTTATCGAAATATTTCCATGCTCTATGTTGTAAAGTCACGAAACCCTAAATAGTTAAGTGATGTGGTATGGTGGTTGATTTTCAAGATTTGCTCCGATATTGAGTGCTTCTAAAATAGTTCATCACCGAGATTGTTATCATGCTAACAAAAACATAGATATCTACTCATACTATGTCGAAGAAATGTTTGTTCTGATTTCACTTGTAGATGGAGAGTCATTGATTGTCCGATATGTTCAGACCTGTTGCATCTCTTGATATGGAAGTGAGGTTATCTGTAATTTCTAGAGAACACAATGCCTTAGGGGAAGTTTATATTGATAACCTTAATTTAACTAAATTTTCCTTTAAGAGAAACTTATTGTGGGGAAGTTCACATATTGTTGAGGCCATGTTTAATGGAATGTTCTGCAGTCTTGGTTAGAAGACTTTGTTTATTTCTACAGTGTTACTTAGTGTGTATTCGCTTTGTACTAAATCTTGTAACTCGGTCTAGCTGGTATTTTTTTTTTCTGAAATGATAGAATTTGGCTTCTAGTCTAAAGATAGTGGTTCGGAATGCCTCGTGATGTCTTAAGATTTTTGTTGAGTTTTGAATCATCTTACTACATACTTCTAGTCCTTGTTGGTAGTTCTTAAATCCTTTCATTGTTTTCTTGTATCGAGGAATCCTCCTCGTAGATGGTATAGAAAGTCTTTCCTAAAAAGTCACTGGTAAAAATTTCAACTTATCGGTTGAGTGAGTGATGAATGGTGTAGGTATCTATAGAGTGTTAACAAAAAGAGATGTTCGTGAATAATTTATCTGATTACAAAGCTTTGCTTTTGAGTGAAGATTGTTTTAGGAAGTTTGAAAAGATGCTTGTTTCTTTCATGACATAATTCTTCCTGAATCATACATAGGTGATCAGGCTATGTATAATCGAGGACAAATAATGTGATGCTTAGTTTTGTTGAAATGGTATTATGTTTCTCCGAAGTTTTAGATGGTATTCAACGTTTTGTTTTGTAAGATAATGGCTCAAACAATTTTTCACAGTAACATGAAAATCGTTTCACGTAATGGTAGTAAATAGTTGATAGAATGATTGAAAATCAATTTATAGGGTGGTAACAAAACAACTTGTTTTAGAACTTTGTGAAACAACTTTCCTAAGATGGTGGTAAAATAGCTTGAAATAAGATTTGTTGAGTGGTTTGTAGGATACATGGGAGAACCTCATAGAATGGTAATAGTCTCCTAATTGGTCAAGAATAAAGTTGCCCCAATCCTTAGTAAGATAGCGGTATATTGTTGTGAAATGATTGAAAATTGGGCAATTGGAATAGGGAATGAAATAAACAAAGGTTGTGATTATCGTGGAGATAATAAAGGATAAAGATTGCATTAGATAGAAAGGTACTTATTATCTGTTCATGTTGATGGTCTAATCATGTCTCAAGTGTAGGAGCAGTAGGCTGTCTAGCAGCAAAAACTTTGAAACTCTCACCGTCCTCAAACCTATAAGATGGTGTAGTGTCTATAGTCTTAGTGATAGATGGTAATGGTGTGTCAAATCATGCACGCTTCCCAAGCTGCAAGTCAGATGTATGAGTATCGTCTATGAGATGTGATGGTACGGATGGTGCTCTAGATGATAATGATGATGATGATGATGGAAATCCTAGTGGTAAGTTAGGAGATGATGGTAAATGAAATACTACTCTCTTTCGTGTTGTCTAGCGACGTTTCAGAGGTAAAGCTAGAGTATGCACTATTGGACAACTAATAGTGGTATGAGTAGCTGATAGTGGTTGTATTACATGAGTAGCAGGTGATCTAAGAATGAGGGTAATAGAATGTACTCTCTTTCTTGCAGTAAGCATCCTAATAGGTCCATTAGGACTAAGCCTATAAGTCCTACCAAATGGTATGATCTGTCCCGACAGAATGATAGGAACTGTCCTGATCCTACGGTGAATCAATTGTGATCGTGATGGTGTAGGTGCAACTTCGCCCTCCTCAAAGGGTTTAGTCTCCACATCGGATAATATGTGTGGTGAGTCTGGTGTAGAGTCAACTGATGTTAAAACTATAGTAGGGAATGACAAGGTATCCTCCATGTCAGAGTCTGATGTGAGTATGATAGGATGGGTATCTGAAGACATCAATGTGACAATTGATTTGAAATGAAAATAAATAACCCGCATAATGTGCGTATAAAACCGCATGTAAAGTGACTATGCACTTATGATGAAATGATGAGATGCTATGATGTAGTTATAGTCTAGGGTCAACGATACAACCTAGTTCTCTATAACTCTTACTCTGATGCCAATCTGTCACACCCCCAAAATACCTGTTTTGCAGTGGAATGGAATTCCTGGGGGATGACTGCCATAACATCACAGTTACAGTTATATTGAAAGACCTAAAGTGTCGTTTGGAAAACACATCGTTTGATATAATAAAACATTCAGAGTTTACAAAAGATAGGTCCCAAAAAGGTATACAACATTTGTGGAAATAAGTTTGTTACAATCCAAACGATGTTTTAAAGTGCATAAAACCCATGTGAGACGCGTCGTCACCACGACTCTATGATAACTCCTTATGTATGCCATGAAGTATATTCCTTAGATACCTGAAAATACATTGCTAAAAGTGTCAGCACAAAGGTTGAGTGAGTTCATAGAGTTTATGTACATGTTTTATACGACCACCACAAGTATAAGTTATGTATGACAAATATGCCACATGAAAATGATACAATTGCTATAAGCACATGACACCGAAGCTAGACTGATCATGATGTTCGCCCCAACAGAGTGTTTTCCAAACAACTCAAATTCTGATATTAAATGAAATGCATCCGTTTGACCAGTTGGGACCACCAACCCGGATGGAGGAGTCACCCTCAATAGATCTATTCACTCACTCTTGCTTCTTCCGGAATTAACGGTTCATGATTATGGAATGGGGACATTCAATTGGAAATGA
Source organism: Chrysanthemum seticuspe (assembly GCA_019973895.1). NCBI lineage: Eukaryota > Viridiplantae > Streptophyta > Magnoliopsida > Asterales > Asteraceae > Chrysanthemum > Chrysanthemum seticuspe. The sequence continues at coordinate 162,385,694 of BPTQ01000007.1, read as the reverse complement.
GGTAACTTAAGCAATGTAAATGAATTTGATATACTTGGGCTCGTAATAAAATGATGTGCAATGTATTCTCCCCCGTAGGTTTGAAATAAAGTATAAACTTGAAAGACGGGGCTATGAAAACTCACTTGATACAATGATATTATGGCAAAAGTGGATACACTGAAATGAGGCGCAATCTCAAACTGCAACCTATTATGAATGATATGATCTAATATAAGTCATGAAACAATGTTGTGCATGCAAACTCATATGATATCCATACCACTTGTGCAATTTTGAAAATGAAGTTTATCGCCGAAATATATGTTTATGACATCTCGTCATGTTATAAAATAATTTACATGTACTTACGTTGAAACAACATCCTACGATAGTCGTTTAGTGATTTATCAAGAAATTATAGTTTTTCGTCGCAAAATAATGTACTTTGATAATTCGTGAAAGTGACTAAGTAGCCTCGAAAAGCTAGTCGTAAAATAGTGAATATCGGGTGTTAGAAAATAAAATCAGCGGTTTTGGAATGCTTGTAACATTATCTAAAAGTCGTAACACTGAAATTTTGTCCATACGAGTCTCGATCCTAGATAAAAATGATGGTGAAGTGAGGTAGTCGGGCTAAAAATGCAGTTTCTGGGCAGTTTTCGGGAAAGTTTGAGAGGTCATAAGTTACTTGTTATAAATCCGTTTGACGAACGGCTGGACATTTTGAAAAATAGGCCAGATGAACTAACTTTTACTCAAAGATACTATTTTACCAAAACAAACTCGATCATTGAGAAAAACGGCTCCAAAAATGGGTACCCGAAAAGACAGTTTCAACACTTAGAAATATTTTAGTAAAAGCTGAAGGAAATAAGTTGTGAACGTTGTATTTCAAATATGTATATCTTTAGCGTTATAGGTCCGTTTTCTATGTTCTTTATATCCTCAGAATCGTGATAGTATGTATTAATATATTTTTGATAAGTCGACTCTTCTAGCTTAGGTTTACAACTCGTTTTTGACCTTTGAAAAACCCTTGACAGCAAGTATATTTTCAGAAAAATAGTTTTCGTCCTTAAACTTGAAAATAGCGTAACTTCTTCGTTATAAACCCGTTTTAACCCGTTCAAGCGGCCATGATAAAAACAAGTAAAAAGTGGTATGAATCATAGAGTACTTGCATGTTCTTGTACTAGAATGATAAAATAGCTCAAGTATGATTATGAAAGAGTAATAAAAATTATGAAAAGCTTACTTGAGTGATTGAAGAGTTTTGTTGCAAATATACCTAATTAATCTTGAGGTTTTTATTTCAAAACCTAAACTAGATTACTACTAGGACTTGATAAACACTTGAAGCTTGAAAAAAAATTATGTTTCTTGCTCTTGTTTTTGCTTAGCCGGCCATACACCAAGAAATGGAGAGGGTTTCTTTTACTTTTCACCTTCAATTATGTGTATGTATGTGTTCTAAATTTTTGGAACTCTTGCATATGCAAAATATCTTAGCAAGTTTGTGTAGGTGTACCTATCTTGTCATGATTTTAAATAAAATGGATGACTATGGGGGTTGTGTGGTCGGCAAGGGTATATTGGGGAGGGGGGTTATGTATTTTTGATAGTTAAATGTGTATAAAGTTAAGTATAATATATATTTGGTACTTATAATTAATTATTAAGTGTAGCGTTAGCTAGAAATCGATTTTAGCGGAACAAAATAAAATATATTGAAGTCATAAAAATTATAAAAATACATTTCTCGCAAGAATTGAGTGAATAAATATTTATCGAATTGAATTTTCGAAAACCGTCGTAAATATATATATATATATATATATATATATATATATATATATATATATATATATATATATATATATATATATATATATATATATATATATATATATATATAGGGGAGGGTTAATGTGAGATCAAGCTTAAAGTTGTAAAAATAAGATCAAATCTAAAAAACCACTAAAACATTTATAAATAACAATTTTAGCAATTATACACAAAAAAAATTATATTTTAATACAAATTAACATTTCAGCAACTAATAACCAAATGATACATGAGTTTGGATTAGTGATACACCTGATACACATTACACTAATAAAAATTCCAAAACCTGATACACATACAAAAACCTGATACACATTAAACTTCTAATCAAAGTGTATCACCTAGGTTTCGTAAATTTTAAAAAGAAATCTATCGAAACTTTAATAATTTTAGTTGTAGTAAATAAAAAAATTATTTTTATTGTAAGGAGAGTATCTCTTGTCAAATTTTAGTTCGATCTCATTTTAACAACTTTAAGTATGATCTTATTTGATCTAGATTCTATATATATATATATATATATATATATATATATATATATATATATATATATATATATATATATATATATAT
>BPTQ01000007.1:162360620-162371603 GCA_019973895.1 Chrysanthemum seticuspe | reverse complement strand
AAAATTGACTATTCCTAGCCTAAAATTCTGAAATTTGAGGTAACTATTTTGTACGTACTTATAGAAAACTTTTGTTAAATTACGGTTTATTGAAAAATTAAATTAACTTTAGTAAGAGGGGGAGTTAGTTACTGTATCCAATTTATCTGCTGAAAACTAAATGCTTTGAAAAATAACTCGATCTCTATTTTTTTGATAATCATCAGGACTTATTTGTCAAAATCTCTATCTCTCAATCAACAACCTATGTCATTGATTGAGGGGGAGAATGATTTCAATTAAATTAAAAAGTTATTTGGCATTAAATTGTTTTCAAAAGATATTCATGCATGTTTTATCAATGGAGTTTAAAGTCTTAAAATCCGATCCTTATCAGTTAAAACTTAAAACGCTTTCATAATCAAGTCACAATTCCCCTTAAAAAGCTTTCAAAATCAATTTAAATCTATAAGAGATCACAAATCTCAAATGATTTGATAATTGTGATCGGGGGAGAATGTGTGATTTAAATTGGATTTAAACTGATAATTCGGTAAATGATTTTATAAGGATGTACATGCTATCCTGCCCACATGTGACAAACGATTTCAATTTCTCAATGCACATGTTGAGGGGGAGCATCTATCTTAAACCTATGATTTGAAATGTGATCAACTTATCTCAATGTGCAGGTTCCCTCTAGTATGTGCAAAACTCTTTTCAAACCTCGAGGCACATATTGAGGGGGAGCAAATTCATGGAAACCTCATCCTTCCCGGAAATGCTATACCTACTTGATTTGATGTGGGAAGTGATGCTGATATCTTTTAGAAAATGGTAATCAAAGAAGTTAATTCTTTCTCTTGCCTCCGTGTGCAAAACTTTCTCAAATACTTGATGCACATGTTGAGGGGGAGTTCTCGTTCTAAAAATATCAAAAACAATTCAGGTACAAAATGCTTTGATAATATATCACAAGTATCTGAATTGATTTTCAAATGGTTTTCAATTGGTTCCAATGGCAGATGAACAATACCAAATAGACCGACCAACTTTACTTTATGTACGGTGATATAAGGATGATAAGGTTAGGTATGTGTTCCCATGATCCGCCAGAACCGGAGGGATCTACCCAGGGACAATCCACTAGTTAGTGTAGAAGTCCTTAGGTATGATGATAAAAGGAGAAAAATGAGATATGGGAAGAGTGCAGACTAAGACTGAGCTAGTACTGGAATAAACCCAACAAGGTTCTAGCTATGAAGTCTCGGTAAGCACTGAAGGGGTTGAAGAATTAAAAAGAATTGAATGAGGAAAGGGTGAAAACAAATAGCCCTCCATTTATTCAACCTTAGGGAAGAAACCGGGTTCAATTCATATGCTACTGATGGTAACATCGGTATTGAAGACAAGACGTCATGGACCCAGTGACGCACTGCACTTCAACTTTCCAAACCACTCAAGTTCCTCTTAAAAGGACTTGTTTCATTCTCACGGGGAACCGACATTGTCTATCGACTATCTCTTAGAGATGGTTGATATTGAAGAAGGAGACCCTCTCCCTAGTCTCCGGCACAGGATCCAAATATGCACAAATTGAGTCTAGAACCACGAGATCATCAATAAATCTCATTAGGACACTTTCAATGAAGACTCTCTGTCTCACACAATGTGGAAAGAGAGATTATATCTTGAGTCCTACGCATTATCCTTGTGGTATTGCCAGAACATCTGAGTGATGTGTATACATATTCACAATGAAGATGGAAAGCCTTCTGGAGCCAACATCAAACAAGCTCCTGGTAGGTGGCATGTGAGATCTATCTTATAGATTAACCATGTGACAACTGAACAGAAACAATGGGGCGATTCAATCTCTTGAATCAATCCTGGTTCAGGTTATGGATTGACGGATACCTTTGAAAAACCGGTCATTGTGCTTAAAAACTCTTTTCTTTAGCACATCGACCGTGTACTAATTTTTCAATCCAAAAGGTGTTTTTATGATTGATAATTGATTTTCAATAAAACCTTCGTTGTATTGCAAAAACAATTTCTATTGAGCAATACACGATTGTTTTTCAAATCTCTTTTCATCAATCAGTGGACTTAAAATTCGCTGGTTCACTCACTCCGTGTTGTCTTCTTTGAGATGTTCCGGTTTGAGAACAGCTCAGCTAGAACAGCTTGCAAAACCCTGTCAAGGAATTCTTAGGAATCCTACCTGATCACAGGCAGTACTCGTACTGATCAACGGGGAACCGGGGGCCGTGTACCTCAATTCACGAAAGTCAATTCACGAAAGTGATCAAAGACACTTTCGCGCGATTTATTGCTAACTGTTGTATGCAGGTACACCCGACGTTTGCAGCTGATCAGAATGAAGCGGTCAATCCATAGCCGCATGCTCACACTACACATTCATCTCAAAAGAAATCATGATAAGTGCATCAATGACTCTGATATTTTCACTCCATGCTTTTGCTACGCTGCTGCCAATATCATGAATCAACTAAAGCTTCCGCTACTCTGATGAGAAGATTTCATGATCCAAAATGTGAGCATGTCGGTCCTAAAGTCACAACACCACAAAGGATGTCTTAGAGATTTTTGATAGCTGATGATCTCAAAAGATGGCTCAAAATTATTATCACGTGGATCAGTAAAAGACCTCCACTTGGAGTATCCAAACATGCAATGTGAAGAATCAATGACTACGAGCTTAGAAGCAAAGGACTACATCAAGAATGCAAGAATAATTTTTTTTGTAATATCTATTTGTATTCAATGTAATTTTAGTTCATGATTGAGGTGACCTCCCTTAGGGGGAGATTGTTAGGAATTAGAAATTCCAGGTATTAAAGAGTCGGTCACCTCAAGTATATGTAATCGTTAGAAAGCTCGTAGTCGTAGTTCTTTTAAGTTAAGTAGTATGTAGTTAAGTAACACCGTGGAGGACGGACGGGTCTTTACCCACTGTATGCCTGATCCACAGCCCGATGTGTGGCGATTTATGTAAGACTATAAATACTCTCTACCTCCCAAGGTAGAGAGTTGGAGCTCATAATAATATCTTTCACTTTCTCTCACTAAGTTCCCTAAACCTCTAACTTTCTCTCTCTAGAATTCCACTTATTCGCCACATGGTTGTTATGGTTTGATGTGTATGTGAAAAGTTATATCTTACAAATTTTAAGCTATACCAAACATTTTTCTTGCGCTCCTAAGCAGTTTTTTTTTATAGTCACCTATGCTAACATTCTTTGTGTAGCTGTACCTTTCTTGGAAGCTCATTGTTCAGCTTAGAAATAAGCTGCAAACAGGCCATCAGGAACCTGTTCTCAGGCTGCACAACAGTAGTCCACATGTCACTTACTTTTTTTTTGTTACTCAGTAGCTTATCAGTAGCTTTTTAGTTTATTTAGGAAATTGTAGGTTACTTTTAGATAATGTTAGGTTAGAAATCTTAGGTTGTAGCCTATTTAATCTCCCCTAAGCTTATTTCCCTCGTATGCTTGATTCTCCATTAGTTAGCTTAGGAATCTCTCCAAACTGTTTAATTGCTTATTCCCTTTTTTTTAGCTTACATCATATCACAATTAGCTTACTTGAGTTTTGTAAAGCTTGCATTGATACCTTGTCTTTTTTTAACTGCTTATCTTAGTGCTTTTAGTTTGCAAACTTTCCAAAGGGTATTGATTTGGTTGTGTTCTGTCCAAAAAAGCACCATATAAGCTGTTTGTACAGCTTATTGGGTACTTTTCAAAAGCCAAGTTCTTACAAAAGTTGTTGATTTGTATTGTGTCTTTAATCTCCAAAAAGTAAAAAAAAAAAAATAATAAAAACAAAAAGGGTGGGAGGCAGGCTCGAACCTGAGACCTCCCAACCTTGAGAGTGATAACATGTACCTGTATGACCAAGCGCCCTTGGGACTTTTATTTGTTTTAGTTTGCAACATTTATTATTTAAGGTAGTTTACTTAGTAGTAGCTTATTAACCTAGCTTAATTTTTAACAGCTTATTTGTATAAGCTGCTATCCCCATTTCATAGATTCCCCATAGTGTAAAGTAATTTCTGTAACTTTTGCAAATTTTTATAAATTAGTTTAATATTTTAATTAATTAATTAGATTAAAGTTGTTTTTAATTCGTAGTAATTATTTTAAAAGTCGAAAAAATTCCCTGCTTTTTTCTAAAATTATTTTTGGTCAAATAGAACGTAGGAAAATTGTTTTCACACCCGTAGCCCTTAAATTGAAAAACTTTTACGTTTATGGCTCGGGTGGTTGCCGGTTTTCACGTTTTTTTAGTTTTAGCACCCTAGGACTTAGTTTAGCCTCGTTTTATCTTTTCTTAGGCTTAGTAGTAGTTAATTTTTAGTTTATTAGGGTTCCATTGCCTTAATTACTTTCCCGTTAATTAATTTGTAGAAAACGTAATTCAACCCAAACAAATCATTAAAACCAATTCAAGTTCAAATCACGAAACTCAACGATTCCTTCCATTCACACCTCGTTGGGACACAACCCGGGAAATCACTTTTCTGGTATCACTTTTGTCACACCCGTAAGATTTGATACGTTAGCCTTTTTCCTAAAGGGTTGATTTGTCGAATTTTACGGTTATTTTGATATACGTTGATATTGTGTTTGTTTACCACTCACTTTACACGAATCAAATTTTGGCGCCGCTGCCGGGGAGGTGTGTTGCGACAATATCGTGAAGTTTTTGCAATTAGTGACTTGAAGAACCTTCCTCGTGAAGTTATTGTTTTTATAAAAATACAAAAATACAAAAATATTTTTCTTTTCTTTGTATATATATGTAAAAGATTAAAAATACAAAAAGATTTTCCTTGTTGTTTTAAATAATATAGAAGACACAATCAATATAACATTCTCAACTGAGGTGTTATCATTATAAGTTCCCGAACAAAAGATTTAAAACTTGCCTTTGTGTCGCTCGTGTTTTGGTTTACTTTTATCGGTTTAACAAACCGTGTGAGGGGTATAAGGACGGCCTGACATTAAATTGCGGCTGAAAAGAGACGGGTTTTTAATAAGCTTTGCGCTGACCTAAAAAGTCTCTCCGCTCCTTTGTGCGTTTTACTTATAGAAGTGATCATTTCACGTGGGATTATTGGTTTAAGTTCACTGTTGTTTTGCCTCGGTCTTGTTTTAATTGAAAGTGTTGTTTTTAGAAGTGCATGCGCACTCGTTCGCAAGCTCGTAACCGTAACCAAGCAAACGTACCCGAGATACGTACCGTTGAACAACTCACCATGGCTGGAAACCAAGGGAACGGACCTCAAGTCCAACCACCTGGTCCACAAAATCAAGCTCCCGATCTCCGAACGATGGAGGAGCTTTGCCAACCCACGATGGATGGACGGGGCGGTCCAATTGCCCCGGTCAACATCGAGGCCACGGATTTTGGACTTAAGCATCACATGATTCAACAAGTCCAAAGTTTTTGCCAATTTCACGGATCACCGGGTGACGATGCCAACAAGCATCTCGACAAATTTCTCACCGTCACCCAAAGTATGAAGCAAAATGGGGTCACCGATGACGCCCTTCGTTTATACCTCTTTCCATATTCCTTGACGCTTCATGCCACCGCATGGTTTGATCGTCTTCCCAAGAACTCAATCCATAGTTTCGATGAAATGATCTCCAAATTCTTGGCGAAATACTTTCCACCGTCGATGGTGACGAAACTACGGAATGAAATCAGTAATTTTCGGCAGCATCCCGATGAGTCCTTATTTGAGGCATGGGAACGCTATAAGCTTTCGATTGATCGATGTCCGAACCACAATATGTTGCTTGTCACCCAAATAGATACGTTCTATAACGGGTTAACATTGAGACATCGTGACACAATCAATGCTGCTGCCGGTGGTACCTTTATGAAAAGGCGACCCGAAGAGTGTTATGATCTCATCGAAAACATGACTGCCCACCACAATTATTGGGATTCCTCAGCCGAGAGGAGTGAGTCAAGGAGATCTACCACCCTTCCATCTTCGGAATACACGACTCTAACAAAAAAGATTGAAGAAATATCCACTGCCATACTTAAAATGAGTCAAAATAATAACAATCAACAAGTGAATGTCGTGAACAAGAGTTGTGAAACTTGTGGTGGTCCACACCCTTATTTTGAGTGTCCAGCCTCCGGTGGCTTCACTCAAGAGAGCGTATATGCCGCTTCTGGTTCCTACAATATGGGAGGTAATTCCTACCAACCGCAAGGGGACCGAAACCTTCTAAGCTATCGTTCTAACAATTTCCTTGGACCACCCGGGTTTAATCAAAATCAGAACAATCAAAATGTGCAAAATAGGAATAATCAGTTCAATCAAAATCAGAGTCAGAATCAGAATTTTCAAAATCAAAATCAAGATTTTCAAAATCAAGGAAATTTCAATCAAAACCGATTCCAAGCTCCTCAACAAACTGTTCAAGCTCCACCTCCTCAAGCTTCCATTGACATTGCTAATTACATCAAAAGCAATGAAGCTAAGATGGTGTCCATGCAAAATCAAATTACTACTTTGAAGAATGATTTCACATCCGAGCTTAGAGCTACTAGCAACAAAATTGATCAATCTCAAAGCAAGATTGAAAGCATGTTTGCTAGTCTCATGAGTCAAAAGAATCAAGCTTCAACTTCGGGAGCTCTTCCGAGTAATACCATTCCCAACCCAAAAGGTGAATTGAATGCTATTGCCACCCGAAGTGGTAAGTCTTATGAGGGACCCTCGATGCCTAATCCTTCTCCGGTGAGGGATGTGGAACGAGAAACCGAGGTATCAAAGGACAAGGTGCATAACTCAAGCCCACGAAGTACCGCACAAGTTCAATCTCCGGTGGTCTTACCTCCAATTCCGGAACCCGTTGTTCCGATGACCATTCCTAAGCCTTCACTTCCTTATCCTTCAAGGCTTAATGACCAAAAGCTCCGTGATAAAACTAGTCAACAAATGGAGAAGCTTATCCAAATCTTTCAAGATTTGCACTTCGAGATTAGTTTCGCGGACGCTCTTCTTCTAATGCCAAAGTTCGGTCCAACAATCAAAAATTTGTTGAACAACAAAGAAAAGATTTCCGAAATGGCTAAAACTTCTTTGAACGAAAATTGTTCGGCGGTTATCCTTAAAAAGCTTCCCGAAAAGTTAGGAGACCCCCGAAAATTTCTCATCCCATGTGATTTTCAAGGCATAGTTCAATGCTCCGCTTTGGCCGATCTTGGTGCTAGCATTAACTTGATGCCACACTCCATGTGGAAAAATCTTTCATTACCTCCGCTTACACCTACATGTATGATCCTCGAGCTTGCGGACCGTACAAGTTCTCGTCCGCTAGGTATAGCCGAGGATGTATTTGTGAAAGTAGGCAAGTTTCATTTCCCCACCGACTTTGTTGTTGTCTAATTTGATGCCGATCCCCGAGTACCCCTCATCCTTGGGAGGTGCTTCTTAAAAACGGGTCGGGCATTGATCGATGTTGATGAAGGGGAAATCACTTTGAGGGTAAACAAGGAAGCCGTTACTTTCAATCTCAATCAAGTCACAAAATACTCCCCCAATTATGAAGACAATTCCGTCAACAAAATTGATGTCCTTGACATTGTGTCGGAGGAGTATTCTCAAGAAATTCTTGGATTCTCGAGTGGCAATCCCACTTCGGTTGATCCTATTGTTGCTCTCTCTTCCCCTCCCTTCACTCCGTTTGAGGGAAGTGACTTTATTTTGGAAGAGATTGAAGCATACTTGGCTAGTGATTCTGTTCCATGGGAAATTGATCACGCTCCCATCGACATTGAGGGAGATATACTTCTCATCGAGAAGATGCTCAATGAAGATCCTTCATCACTCCCTCCTCAAGAACTTCATAAAGAGGAAATCAAAACCATTGAAAAATCTAATGATCCTCCCGAGGTCGAACTTAAGGACTTACCACCTCATCTCGAGTATGCATTTTTGGAGGGTGAAAATAAATCACCCGTCATTATTGCTAAAGCCTTGAGTGAGGATGAAAAATCCGCTCTCATAAAGGTTTTGAAGTCACACAAGCGAGCCATCGCTTGGAACCTTTCCGACATCAAGGGTATTGACCCGAGATTTTGTACACACAAAATTCTCATGGAAGATGACTTCAAACCGGCGGTTCAACACCAAAGAAGGGTGAATCCTAAAATTCATGAGGTTATCAAAGCGGAAGTTATAAAACTTCTCGATGCCGGATTGATTTACCCTATCTCGGATAGTCCTTGGGTTAGCCCCGTTCATTGTGTGCCCAAAAAAGGTGGCATTACCGTTGTTGAAAATGATGAAAACGAGTTGATTCCTACTCGATTGGTTACGGGATGGCGTGTTTGCATTGACTATCGAAAGTTAAATGAAGCCACCCGTAAAGATCACTTTCCATTACCCTTCATGGACCAAATGCTTGAGAGATTAGCGGGAAATGAATACTATTGTTTTCTCGATGGTTTCTCGGGTTACTTCCAAATTCCCATTGATCCACAAGATCAAGAAAAGACCACATTCACATGTCCTTATGGAACATTTGCTTACCGACGCATGCCTTTTGGCTTGTGTAATGCTCCCGGTACATTCCAAAGGTGTATGATGGCCATTTTCCATGACATGATCGAAAAGACTATGGAAGTCTTCATGGATGATTTTTCGGTCTTTGGGGATTCTTTTCCAACATGTCTCTCCCATTTGGACAAGATGCTTGAACGTTGTGAAAACACGAATCTTTGTCTAAATTGGGAGAAATGTCACTTTATGGTTAAGGAAGGAATTGTCCTTGGCCATAAAATTTCTAAGAGCGGGATTGAGGTTGACAAGGCTAAAGTCGATGTCATTTCAAAATTACCTCCTCCCACAACCGTCAAAGGAGTTAGAAGTTTCCTTGGTCATGCCGGATTTTATTGTCATTTCATTCAAGACTTTTCAAAAATATCCCGGCCTATGACCCGACTTCTTGAAAAGGATACTCCTTTCATCTTCTCTAGTGAGTGCATTGAAGCTTTTCAAACTCTTAAAAAGAAGCTCACAGAAGCACCAATTCTAGTTGCCCCCGATTGGGAATTACCATTCGAGCTTATGTGCGATGCAAGTGATTTCGCCATAGGTGCAGTATTCGGGCAACGAAAATCAAAACATTTCCAGCCTATACATTATGCTAGCAAAACTTTGACCGAAGCTCAAGCACATTACACTACGACGGAGAAAGAATTACTAGCCGTGGTGTATGCTTTCGAGAAGTTTCGGCCATACCTGATCTTGTCCAAAAGCATAGTGTATACGGATCACTCGGCCCTCAAATATCTATTTGTTAAGCAAGATACAAAGCCGAGATTGCTCCGATGGGTTCTCCTCCTACAAGAATTTGATATCATTATCCGTGAGAAAAAAGGAGCCGAGAACCTAGCGGCTGATCATCTCTCTCGTCTTGAAAATCCACATCAAGGTGTGCTCGAGAAAAAGGAAATAAATGAAACGTTTCCTCTCGAGACTCTTAATGTGATATCTCATCATGAAAATTCGAGTACCCCATGGTTTGCCGACTTTGCAAACTATCATGCGGGGAACTTTGTTGTGAAAGGGATGTCGTCCCAACAAAAGAACAAATTTTTCAAAGATGTTAAGCATTATTTCTGGGACGACCCCTACTTGTTTAAGGTTTATGCGGATCAAGTCATCCGACGGTGTGTTCACGGCCAAGAAGCCGATGAAATTCTCAAGGCTTGTCATCATGGACCCACGGGGGGACATCATGGCCCTAACTACACCGCCAAGAAGGTGTTTGACTCCGGTTTCTATTGGCCCACGATTTACAAAGATGTCCATGACCTCGTCAAATCTTGCGACTCTTGCCAACGTCATAGCAACATCTCTAAAAGAGATGAAATGCCTCAAAATGCCATTCAAGTGTGCGAGATCTTTGACATATGGGGCATCGATTTTATGGGGCCGTTCCCGTCTTCTCGAGGGAACAAGTATATAGTCGTGGCGGTCGATTATTTGTCCAAATGGGTGGAGGCGAAAGCGCTACACACCAACGACGCCCGAGTAGTTGTGAAATTCTTGAAGTCTCTCTTTACCCGTTTCGGAACTCCCCGTGCCATCATTAGTGATCGCGGTACGCACTTTTGCAACGACCAATTCGCAAAAGTCATGCTTAAGTACGGTGTCACTCACCGCCTCTCTACCGCGTATCACCCACAAACTAGTGGGCAAGTGGAAGTTTCGAATCGTGGCTTGAAAAGAATTTTGGAGAGGACCGTAGGTGAAAACCGTGTCTCTTGGTCGGACAAACTTGAAGATGCACTTTGGGCCTTCCGCACCGCTTACAAAACACCCATCGGGTGTACTCCTTACAAGCTTGTGTACGGAAAGGCGTGTCATCTCCCGATCGAGCTCGAGCACAAAGCCTATTGGGCCTTGAAGCATGTAAAGTTTGACCTTAAGTCCGCGGGTGATCACCGGAAAGTTCAACTCAATGAATTAAATGAACTCCGTGATCATGCTTACGAGAACTCTTTGATCTATAAAGAAAAGACAAAGAAGATCCATGACTCAAAAAATCAAGAACCGCGTTTTCAACGTCGGTGACCGAGTCCTTCTTTTCAATTCTAGATTGAAAATCTTCTCGGGGAAACTTAAGACCCGTTGGACCGGCCCATTCACCATTGCCAAAGTTTTTCCATATGGCACCGTCGAGTTATCTCAAACCGACGGACCAAACTTCAAGGTGAATGGACATAGGTTGAAGCATTATTTTGGAGAGGACATTCCACTTGTGGTTGTCCCGGATCTACAAACTTTCCCCATGAACAAATGAATGCGGGGATCGAGTCAAGCTAGCGACTCGGGAATCAAAAACAGTAGCACTCTATATGGGTTTTCGCCCGTATTTCTGACTTCTTTCTATTTTCTACCACCCTAGTGTGGGGGAGTTTCCCCCCGCTGTTGTATATAAAGTT